>RJWH01001408.1:0-356962 GCA_004363575.1 Solenodon paradoxus | reverse complement strand
ATTTAGGGGGTCAGGGCAGACAGGAGTTAGGAAGGAGATACTGGATGTCTAACAGAAGGGACACTGAGAGGCCACCGTTTGGAGAAGTGACCCTGAAGACATTTTTACACATTTCTCACATGGCTTATCTTTGCATCACATGGTTTCTAACACTCATGCTCCCCATAGGCAAAATGAAGAGGTGGAAAAGGTAGAGGTTTGAAAACTTGTACATTTAGAATAATCAGAAGGCTTTGTTGTTGTTGTTGTCAGAACCCCCACAAATGAGAGCGAGCCTTAGACCGGGATTAAAGTTCAACTCTCAGGACAGTGACTTGCCTCTGGCTCCAGCAGCCAGTCGTGGATGCGTCCGGATCCATAAGGAAAGCTGATGGACGAGTTGACATGTGGGACATGTAGTACGTGACCAGCACAGACCCTCACCAAGAAACAAAAGAATGACATCAGGTGAAGAAGCCCACCAATAACTCCAAAGGACAATGTCACCTTGGCCAGTCAGGAACTGAAACCCGGTCTGCAGACTGCTCTCTCCATCCCACTTCCTCACCATGTGGGATTTTCGCTTAAAAACTCAGGCCACAGGCAAGGCCTTGAGTCAGCCTCCCCACTAATGGGGGTCTCAGCCTCCCTTGGATGGCTCCATCCTCTCACTCTCTCTGCTCCCCACTAATGGACCCCAACTTGCTTACTCGCTGCGCCTGTCTGGTATATGGAGCGACCCTGAACCCACGGGGTCTGGACCTCCCTGGGTCGGCTCCATCCTTGTTACCCTCTGATTAAACCTCTGCTTACTCACTCGCCTAACTGCCGGGTTCTTTCAGCGACCCGGAAACCCCACAGTTATTATTATTTAATAGCAATATGTAAGTCCAACCCCAGAATAAATAAATGAATGAATAAATCACAATGTCCAGGAGTCAGACCTGCATCTCTTTCCTGCATCATGACACCTCAACAAGTCTACACTGACAGCAGGCATGAGACCATCCAGATGCCTCTTATCCACAAACCAGCATATTCGTGTTCTTATAGTTGCAGCTTCAGAATCATTTTGTACTTTGAGTGTGTTGAAATGCTTTCAGAGGCAGCTGAGCAGAATCCTTAGCAAAAGGCCTCTATAGCAGTCATTATAGTCATAAAATAAGAAGTGGAGAGGTTTTATTTTGACTTCTCAGCTGAAAAATACTACAAGTCATGGTTCCTTTCATTCTTTCCTTTCTTTATCTCAGTGTGGCTCTTGGCTTTAGACTAGTGCTGTCTGGCTGCTGCAGTGGAAGAAATCTTGTCCTCACACACCTAACCTCGTGGACATGAAGGAAAGGGCAGGAGCCTCAGGCATAGTCATCCTTGAAAGAGGAAGAAAGATGTCTCCAACATGTCCCAGTAGAGTTTTCCTCGGCTCTCTCATTGGCCAGACCAGGTCATGTGGCATCTTTAGCAGCAAGGGAACCTGGAAAGGCAAGAATCTGGCATTTTCAGCTTCTGTGATGAAAGGCAACTCTGCCAGAAAAAGAGAAAGGTGAGTAATAAGTAAACTATTGATAGTATCTGCCCTATTTCAATAAGCATATGTGATAAGACATAGGACACAATTCAATCTGTTTAACAATGCCTCCGCTCTGTTATATAGTTACTTCCTTAACCAGCTGACATCATTTGATTCAGATCTGTGGTGCTGGCTCCTGAGACAACACCCTCCGACTGAGGCAGGAAGTATAAAAAAAGAGCAAGGCCATTAAGATGTATTTTGTTAACTGGTGATATGACTAGAAATGCTTTTCTGAACGGCAAACTCCTGTCGTCTAGGATCCTATTCCTCTACCCCATCTTGCTAACTGAGCTTCATCATAATCTTGAAATTGGGAGCTCATCCATTTTGGGGCATGTGTGCCTTCATCTGCTGACCTCAGACCACTGGTATGTACCCTTCTAACCTGCATTCTAACCTCTAGTGATCCTATTTCCACAATGGACAAACGAGGTTCTGCTGCTGGGTGTGTGGGGGAAAAGAGCACAAGTTATCTAAGGAAAACACCCACTGAATATGTAAATATCGAGGGGCTGCCAAACAAAGGGACTATCAACCGAGGTAATCAAATTAAGACTGGCTCCTGGAAGAACCTGACATTTTGAAAATGGTCTTTGTTTAATAGGTTAATATCCTTAGTATATAAAGAGTTCCTACAAATCTCTAAGAAAAAAGGAAAAATACCCCCAAATAAAAATAAGTATGGAGTAGAATTAGTAATTTATAAAAGAAGTAATATGAAAGGCCAGCCCCGCTTAGTGGCTTAGATGTGACCAAGGCACAGGCTGTGAAAGCTGTGTGGTCCCAAGTTTGAGACCTGGGGCCAGGGACGGCAAAAATAAATAAATAAATAAATAAATAAGGAAAGAAAAGAAGAGAAAAAAGAAAAAGAAAGCTAATAAGGTTATTCTGGTGCACCCTGTTGGCTTAAGTGGTTAAGTCTGTTGCCTCCAGCCAGTGCAGTCCACATACATTCCAAGGACCAGAGTTCATGACCCAGGGCCCAGGGGGACAGCCAAGATGAACAACTAAATGAAACAGATAAATCCTTCCTCCTCTCTTTTCCTACCTGCCTGCCTACTTGCCTTCATTCCTGCCTACACCTTTCCTTAAAAAAAAAAAGAAAGAAAGAAAAATCAATAGATAGACTTTGAAAAGTTTATCTTTACCAATAATCAAATAAGTATAATGTAAAAACAGGATACCATGAATTTTGTAACTTGACAAAGTCTTAAAAAGTTCATATATATAAAATATTTAATACTACATATGCTGGATAAAATCAATCAGCTCTTGGCACTATATCCAGTTTCTGGTGTACTTTTTCATGCTATAGAAGCTGGAAAGTTAAATATTATATTTTCCAGGTAGGATTCTAGATGGGAAATAGGTTCCACTGATTAAACGTGCTTTCCTGAGCTTTGGATGATGATGCCTGATGGTGTCCCAGGCCTTTGGGTTAGCAACCATTCCTTTGGTTTAGATCCTTTAGATTGTTTTAAGCTCTCTTGCAAACAATAAACTATAATACCTAATATGTGCATAGTGCTTTAAGTAAGTTAAGAAGAAACTGCCTCCCCCCCCCCCCCCAAGTTTCCCACATATTAGTTAAAAGAAATAAAGTATTTAGTTCTAATTCTGGCTCTGGCTTCATGACCTTGAACAGCTTATTTTTCTAAGTCTCAGTTTTCCTATCAATACTATGAAATGGATTTTTTTTTTTAAAGGAAATATGCAAGCAGGAATGAAGGCAAGTAGGCAGGTGAGCAGGAGGAGAGAAAAGGAAGAAGCACTTTATTTATCTTTATTTAGTTGGATATCTTCATTGTTCTCCCAGACCGGTACATAAATCCAGCTCCTTGGGATGTATGTGGCCTGCTTTTTGACTGGAGGAAGTTGACCAAACCACTACTCCACCAAGGTGAGCCTGTGAAAGGAATTTATTAGATGACTCCTGCCACCTCTGACAGCCTTGTCTCATGCCAATCAAACAGAGTGCTGGCTCCTTTCTCCTTAGGAGACTATTATGTAGGTGACTCTAACTTGGCTTGAAGTTTCAGTGGGAGAACCCCAAACTTCTGAGGCAGATCAAAGTTCAGCTCTTCGGCCAACTCCTTTGGCTAGGGTAGAAGCCATATACACAATGCTAGTATCTATGTGCTTTGCCATTCTGATCTACAACTCTTTTACACAAGTGGGTAGGTGACATGCTTTAGGAATACTTAAACAGGAGGAGTTCTAAAACTTTCTTGACCCCACCCCCATACAGGCATAGCTCCTTCACCATTAGAAACAGTTCTATTAGGTAAAGGAATTATATCTAAAGTGAAAATACATTATCAAAAGAAGTAACACTTCAGTATTACCTCAGCTGACCTCATTAGCACTTATTACACAATTGATTAAGTAACAAGTTCTCAGTTTGGAGGGCAGAGAGTAGATCTGGAAGAGAAAGGGAGAACTGACAGTTTGACTAGAAGAAGGGGCTCTCCCGGAAGACAAGACCAGGCGAGGCTCTGGGAGAACAATGAAGATATCCAGCTAAATAAAGACACGCTAGGAAACTTGGGGGCAGCATGGGTGTGCTTCATTCATTCAATCAATTAAACCTTCCTTATATGCTGGGCACAATTTTAGGTGCTGTGGATGCGAAGATGAGTAGCAACTTGTCCTGCTTCTCCAGGCAGGTACAAGTTTCTAGGGAGGTATAGGACCACATATAAAATGGGCAAGAAAGTATTATACACATATCTGTCTATCTTTTTATCTTTCCCTCTTTCTCTACCTTGTGCATAAGAAAGAGTGCTGAATACTTTTTGGTGGTATCAGAACAAAGTCCGTGGAGTTAGTATTGCTTTCCTTCCTGGTGTGAAGGAGGATCTCATAATTGAGGAGGAGGAGGTTGAACAAATTGCAGCTACCTCATAATATTTATCTAGAGAAGTGATAAGGGAAGTGAAAAACCTTTGTGGTTGTATAAGGCAAATAATAGAGGAATTGGAGGTAGAGTCCCAGTTGACCCCTTCTGTGGTGGGAGGGTGAGCTGCCCACCGAGTATCTGAAGGTCACAGCAGTGACCTGGGGAAGAGCTCATGCTGCTGAGATCAAGGGCTTTGCTGCCAGACTCTCTGGGTTTGAACCCTGGTTCTGTGACCTGGGATCAAGTATTTACCATACCTGGCTCCAGTTTTCCTGTTTATAAATTAGAGAAAAAATATTACCCATCTCATGGAGTTGGGAGAATTAAATGAAATAATTCATGGAAGGCACTTAGCAATTGTGGCAATTACATGTATTTTCTGAGATATGTCCTATAAGACAGAAATAATCTAATGCACAGATAGAGCCCAGAAATTCTAGCTCCAGTTCAATATGTTTTGTCTCATTGATGAAATCAGCAACTTTTCCATGGTGTCTCAGTGATCTGAAATCTTTTTTGTAGCCCTTTGCATTTCCTCTTGTTCCATTCAATTTTTATAATTATAGCTGTGCCTTACACTAAGAAAATTCAAGAAAAG
The DNA here is from genome assembly GCA_004363575.1 of Solenodon paradoxus. Taxonomy (NCBI): domain Eukaryota; kingdom Metazoa; phylum Chordata; class Mammalia; order Eulipotyphla; family Solenodontidae; genus Solenodon; species Solenodon paradoxus. The sequence continues at coordinate 351,916 of RJWH01001408.1, read as the reverse complement.
GAGAACTTGAGTGTGTTAACCAGGTCTATCTAGGGTTCATTATTCATATTACAAAATATTTTTTTGTTTTACAGGATAGCTAAACTGTGTGAAGTGAATTTCCTACATACATGTGGAAATGAAGGCAGGATATAAAAACTTATTTTATGTACATGTTACAATTATAGGATTGTGAAACCTTAAAGATGGAACTGCCCTGAGAAATTCTCTCAGACAGTTGTTTCCAAATTGTATTGTTTGACCCTATTTCCTATTTCTTTAGACATTTTAGATTTCTTAGATTAATGATGCAGAGAAATGCAGTTACTTCCTTACCTCTCGCCCTTCCCTGAAGCAGCTTTGAAACCCCTCCGAGGAAACCTACAGCCCCTAGGAACATACATTTGTCTTTCACTCACACTCTCGCTTTGCACATTTCTTTTATACAATATCCTGTATTTCTATTAATTTAGATGCCTTTTTTTAAAAAAAAAAATGATAGGTTCCTTGAGGGCAGGAACCTTTTTGTTTAAGCTAAAAATTCTTAGTGTACAGCTCTCCATGTAAGTTGAGTATTTAAAGCCTTGTTAAAATCTTCCTGTTCGTGCCAGAAATGACCAGAGACTATTATTCTATATAAACATCCCTTTATTTAATCTTTGAAAAGTGATTTCATAGAACCATTGAATTTTCAGCTTGAAGGGACCTTGGAGATCATGTACTTTAACACTCTCATTTTCCAGATGTGGAAACTGGGGCCCAGATAAGCGATTTGGTTGATGTCATGTTGTGAGTTAATAGTAGAACTGGGACAATAGTGCTGGACGCCTGGTTCCCGGGTTAGAGCTGCTTCAACTTATAACAAGAGGCTGCTCTTATAGCGAGAACATCAGAGATTATAGTCCCGAAAACACAAACTACGGGCACCTTTTTTCTTTTCTCCACAGTTGACCCAGAGAACTATCTTTATAATTCATGACCTAGGTTTTATTATGCAAAATTGTTGCACCATCAAACACAAGTTGCTGCCCAAAATATAGTAAATGAAACTGTAACTATTATGGTAGGATAATCCCGTTTTGTTGAAACGCTTAGGTTATTTCCCTAAGGTTTAGCTGGATGTATTTTTCTATGATCACTCTTGACTCAAGTATCTAATGAACACTCAAGTATCTAATGATGTGATAACCACACCTGTTAATTTATATAAGTTGACATTGATGCATGAATGGAACAACTGTCAGAGTTTTTTATTTACTTTATCTTATTATTTTTACGACTACACAGCATTGCATAGTATAGAGGCATCATAATTTATTTACCCAATCCTCCATTGACCACATTTAGGTTATCTCCAATTTTTCAACCAGCTGCAGTGAAATTTCTCACAAATACATCATTTTGCACATAGGTGAGCACTTTTGTGAAATAGATTCCTAGAAGTGGAATTGCTAGATCAAATTTTGAGAAGCTATATGGCACTTATTCTGATATTTTTCTTCTGTTGCTGAGACTAAAATGAATAAACCCCAGCAACTGTTCATGACTTCGTATTTATTAAAGCTTTCACATATATGAAGTTATTTGAACTTTCTAACAACGGTGTGGGTTTCTAGATGGGGGAAATGAGGTTTAACTAAGTTATTTGCCCAAGTCCTATAGTTAGGGAAGATAGAACAAGATTTGAAAACTTTTCATTCCAGGTATAGGGCAGAAAGCCCCCAGTGAAAACACAGAAATAAGCCTTGAGGTGGAGAACGGAATGTGGACATTTTCTCTTCGGGCACTAATTTGACTGACTGGTGTATATTATCAGGAGCATGGATATCATCTGGGCTTCACCCTAAGCACTAACTCCCTGTCTGAAGCCATCTTCACAAGTCTTTCTTTCCTGCACTGTTTCCAAACGAAACCAGATTATCTCCTACCCCTCTGAGATGAGCTGCCTTTATGCAGAAGTAGATGCTCCCAGGTAGAGACTGGGAGTGTAAGCTTTGCATTATCCAGACAGGAGCTGGGAGCAGGGAAGGAGAGAGGGGAAAGGCAGTGGTAAAAGACACGGGAACTCTGGTGGAGGGTGTGGTGTGAAATATGGAGCAAGATGCAATTTCATTATCCTAAAATGAATATAGCATTGTGAACAAAAGAAATGAAATGAATATTCTAGTAAAAACTAAATAAGTAAAATCATTCTGAGAATGATTCAACTGTAGTTGCAGAAAGAAACACGGTCTCAACTCCCTTGGTGAGAAGAGGTTCTAAGGCTTGTTGAGGAAACCATCTGTGCTCCAGATGCAGAGGAGAGGAGATGCCCTAAGATTTACTAAGTACTCACTGGGCAGGCTTTTGTGAGCAGAACGTGGGTATATATGAGTAGGGGCAGGAGACAGAGGACGACGCTATGCCCCAAAGAGCAGCATTTCAACCTATCATAGGGTTCCTAGCATGAACTGGAGCCCAAAGAACAGCTGTGACAGTAAAGATGCCCCTGTAAAACATCCCTTTGCCTTCCCTCACCGAATCCCTGCCCATGCTGCCTTGTTTAAACTTCTCAAATGATGCTAAAGCAAATATTAAGCTTTATTTGGTTTAATAGACATATACTGGGCACATACCACGTGATAAGCCCTGAGGATGTTATCTTAGAGTAGGCTGCTGTACCAGAATACCACAGACGGGTGGCTGCAGTAACACACATTGATTTCTCATAGATCTGGAGATTGGAAGTCTGAGGTCAGGGTGGGGCAGGGTTGGGTTCTTAGCAAGTGTTCTCTTCTGGGTCTAGAGAGGGCTGCCTTCTCTTTTGTGGTGTCCTCATATAAGGCCATTACTACTCCCATCATGAAGGCCCCACCTTCATGACTGATGACTTCCCAAAGGCCCTACCTCCAAATCTCAGCACACTGGAGATTAGGGTTTCAACACGTGAATTTGTGGGAGGAGAAGGGGGACACAAACATTCATTCTACAGCAGATGTGAAACTAAAAGTGCATAGAGGTCTCTGACAAATTACTATGGAGTCTTCTGGTCCCCTCCATTCTCAGCCACTCAACCTGACCCAACCTACTTCCCTTGGGAGTGGGAAATGATGTGAGTAGGAGCAGAGGTGGCAAAGACCTGGTTTGTCATACCACTTGCCAGTGACTGTGAGGGGGGCAGAGCTGCTTTTGTTCCCTCTTCTGAGATCCCGTCTCCACACTGCGTATTATGCCTGCAGGGACCCAGAGAGATTTATCTGGTGACCTTTCCAGATGTGGAATCCAAGCAAGGGGAGGGAGAGAATCAGCTCCGAAGTGGTTAATTTTACTAGCTCCTAAAATGATAAGCGGTGGGACGTCAGTCTGAAATGAACTCGCCTTGTTCGAAGGGGTTCTGAGACAGCGGAACTCAATCAGCAGCGGGCCGCACGGTTCAAGGCTGCAATTCATCCCACCGCGCCTCTGAAAAATGGGAGGTGACAGTTCATTTTGCCAGTGACAGTCTGTCGGTCTCGCTCGCTGCTTCTCCTGTCGATTGCCTGGCTGAGGTGAAGTGCAGCTCCAAGACACCCTCGTTTGGTATTCCACTCAGCTGAGTAGGACGGTCCCAGGACCCAAGGTGTGCAAATCTTACTCTAACCCCCACCGCTTGTCTTCTTCTCTTCTTGGAGACACTCAAAGGCCTTGGCACGATTACGGTCCCGGGAGCCAGCTTCTCACTTCCTGTGCCTCACTGGGCCTCCCATCTTCTACTTCCGGTGGGCTGGGCTTCCTCCTCTCGCTGAGACTTCGTGGAACAAAGCCATCTGACAGAGACTGTGGGTGAGGTGAGGCTTGGACATTCGTGCAAAGGGGGAGGCACAGAGGAAACACCACACACACTCAGCCATCAGGCTCTGCCTTGCCAACCACAGCTTCGGTTTTTCAAGAAAACTCTCAACAAGGGCAGAGAGAGAGGACAGAGAAGGGAGGGTAACCCTATGAATGCATGTGTTAGTTCCATGCTGCCACCCTTCCCCAGTACTTTCTACTTATCTAAATAAAACAAAACATTCCTTTAAATTAGAACTCAAGTATCTTTGTTAACGTTCCTTGTTGTGATAATTGTGCTGTGTGGTATTTAAGGGAATGCCTTCTTAATGAGGAAAAATGCCTGAAGTATTTAGAGGAGAAGGAACTTGTCTGCAACTTACTTTCAAACGGTTCAGAAAAAAAGATGTAAATTTGCATAAATAGAAACTAATGAAGTGAAAGTGGCAAAAGTTAATAATTGAGACTCTAGGTGAATGGTATCTAGAGTTCTAGGTGCTCTGGTAACTTTTCGGTAATTTGAGGTTAATGCAAAATAAAGGTATAAAAAATTCAAAACAGACTTACCTTATAGCACTTCCTCATAAAGCATTTGTCGAGGACCTACTATGTACAAGGTATAGCACGTGCTAGGGATACAGAGTGAACAAGACAGAAAGATCCAGACCCTCAGGGAGATTATAGCTGGGAGGGGAAGACAGGTGGTAAACCAGTTATTAGTGATGGGACATGAGTGTGGAAAGGCAGGTCCTAAATGCTAGAGGTATGTACAAGGGGGAACCATAACTCAGCCTGGGGAGTTAGGATGGCAATTTCCAGAGACGATGTTTAAGTTAAGATTTGAAGCACGAGTTATGGGGGGGTTATGAAAATGAAGGGTAGGTGGAAGGTTATCGCAGAGAGAGGGAGCAGCACGTGTGTAAAAATGAAAGTGGGAGAGGGTGTGAAGATGGCAGAGTAGGAGATCATGTGGGAAGAGGGACAGAAGAGATCAGCAGAAGGTCAGTCATGGTGGTAGTGGAAGCAGAGGGGTTATTCTCCATCTTGAGGGCTTAAGGGACACAATATTGTGAAGATGTGAAGGTTTGAATTAGGTGAGGGACATGATCAGATTTTTTTAAAAAGAGAAGGAAAATGCGTTGGTGGGGTATAAGACTAAGGAGGGCTGTAAGATGAGAAGTGATGGTGAATTGGACTAGGACAATGCCTTGGGGCTGCAGAGAAGTGGATAGTTTGAAAGATATTTAGCAGGTAGAACTGGCAGAGGGAGAAAGAACAATGAAGGATGAATCCAGACTGGATTTTCCATGGTACCATTTACGGACATAGGGAAGATGGAAGGGAAGGGGTGGTTGGCCAATAAGGGGGTGAGTTGTTTTCTCTGTGAATCTGGGTCAACTGCATATTTCACAACCAAAAATATAGCACAGGCTGGACCTAAGGCCCTAGTGAGTTGAGTAAGGATTTAAATTATCTTTCTGAGCACATCCTGTCTTTCAAGGGCCCAGAATCCTGCGAGAGAGAATTTGACCTTTTCTATAGCATTTTGGATATACAGAGGTAGAGCTGAAGAATAGGAGGTATGATACATAGATTGTGTTTTCTGTTTAGCAACCTTATTACTTCTAGAAACAGCAATGTGTTAATTTCTTCTTTCCCCCACTTCCAACCGTTTCTATAGGACCCGCTGTCATCTTGCATGATACTGCCCAACTGACCACAACTGACAGCAAGAGCCAGCCCCAGGGCCTAAGAAACAACAGAGTCCAGGGCCTCAAAGACCAGTTGTGTAGAAGGCTCAGTCACATCCTTCCCCTTCCAGATTCAGTTATTCAACCCATCCTCAGCATCTCAGTGATAATTTCCCTAAGGCTATTTTATTTGAGTTTCTATCTTTTACAATCAAAAGAATATTAATACAAGGGGCCCTTAAAGAAGCCAAGTTGGGCATGCCCTGATGGCTGAGCACTTAAGTCTGTGGGTTCCGACTGATAAAGCCCACATATATTCCCAGGAGGTGGTGGTGAGGGAAACCAAGATGAACAACTAAATAAAAGCAATAAACGCTTCTTCTTCCTCTATTCCTATCTACCTACCAGCCTGCTCGTCTTAATTTCTGCCTGTATCTTTGCTTAAAAAGAAAAAAAGAGAAAAAGAAGAAGAAGCCAGACTGTTGGAAAGAAAAACACAAAAGTAAGGTTGGAGTCAGCACATGAGCCAGACTTAGTCACTAAGTTTGTGTGGAAGGCAGCAAGTGACTGTTCTCACACCCTCCTGAGCTGACCACAGTCTGTCAGGGTGAAGGGTGAGCAAAGCTGCACCTCATGAGCAGCATAGCAGAGGTAGGTACTTTCAAAATGAGCAGAGACTAAACAGAACCAATGGGTTGAGAGAGGCAGGAGGGATACAGATCTGTGAAATAATCCTGGGAACATCAGACATAGGAAAGGAGAACTCTGAGAGAACTGCATTTGAGAGATGCGGCTGTCAAGCCGGTAGCTTTCAGGACACATTTTTGAAGTAATCTCACCTGGTCGTACCTGGAAGACCCCACTTAAACTTTTATTGGCACAAAGAGAAGCCACTGAGGAAGCACAGATCTGAGCTAGGAACTGGTAAAGTTGATGAAAGTGGAAGGATTCCAGAGGGCAATGATCAGGGCTCCCAGGGAAAAAATTCTAAGATAAGCATTGCTTGTCTTCAGATCCCTTTTGTTCTCCATCCTTCCTTGGTTTCTCAAATCAATTTTAATATTTACCAAGGTCTGAATACTCCTGGGTAATGCACAGTATCCCAGACATTTCCTGCTTTCATGTCCCATCAAAATATACCTGCCTGTGGAAGCCCCTCAACCCCTCAGGGCAGCCACTAATCTGATAAACCCATGTGTCCTAACGGGATAAAGAGTATGAATGTAGCAACTTGTTAGCCTTGCCAGATAATTTATGTCTTATTTATGTATGAATTCTTACGACCTGACACTGTTCCTGGCACATACTGATTCATGTCATACATTCATGTCTGCTAAAATAAAATTGATAGAATATTCTCCTTTTCACTTCCCCTTTCTGGAGACAATGCCTTTCTCAAAGTAGAGGGCTTTGTGGCAAAAATTTCAAGCATTGTGGTGTACCAGATTGGGGGAGATATGTGGAGGCAGATAGCCTTTTTCAAACCACACCATGAGGTCAGTTGTCCATCTTGGCTCTGTAGGATGGAGTTTAGCCTGCATCTTGTGGTCTACATGAAGCGTCAATGGAACATTGATTTGGGGAACCTCTGTTTTGGCACTAAACATCTTTGGGCACTTTTAATACCAAGGCATTCAAAATCAATCATATTTCAGTATTTTGATCTCTAAGAAACATCACATTGTCATTTGAAACAAAGGTGATTTTATTAAAGTAGCATGTGCAGGTCACAGGTTTGGGTTCAGTCATAAGAATGGGAATATCTGACAGCCCCTGTTAATATTTTTGAGGGCAGTCATAGTGTCTCTACATGTTTATGTCCTCGGGCTTTGAACATAGTAGGGGCTTAATAAATGTTTTATGAAGGAAGGAAGAAATCTACACTGGCATTCCTGGTTCCCTTTGTGAGCAAAGGAATATTTAAGGTTTTTTTGCAGTGAAGCTTAGCAGAAGTTTCAAGGATATGTTTGTTTTATTTCGTTTCCTTTTTCCTTTTCTGGTGACACTGCTGGATCCACTGAGGACTGAACCTGTGATCTTGACTGTTAACAGCAGCCCTGCCTCAAATTATCTGGTTGGCTTGGAGGACCAACAACTTGGAGCTACAGAAGAGAAGACAACAGCTTTCCTCCTTAAAACACTGGAAAGAGCTTTGCTGCATGTGCCAATTCTGGTCCCAAATCGAAGATAATCCTTGGGAATTGAACATGACCGTGGCGTTTGCCACACGGATAGCACCAAAATTGGGGTAAGAAAAATGAGCTGCTTACACGTGTAGATTACTGCTTGTTCAAGCAAAAGTTTAAAGGGATATTGGAAAGGCCTGAGAAGGCTTCACTTTTAAAGATCATGAAATTCTGGATATTAGAGCTGAAAGCAACTTTATTTCCTCATTTACATCTGAGGAACCGGGTTCTTCAATAGACAGGGAAGACAATCAAATTACTTGTCCTGTATAGTTTAGTTACCAGAAGACATGATGTCAAACCAGATATTTTCTTTTTCTTTTTTTTTAAGGAAAGGTGCAGGCAGGAACAAAGGTGAGTAGGCAGGCAGAGAGAGGAGGAAGTACTTTATTTTTATTTAGTTGTTCATATTGGTTGTTTCGCCCCCGAGACCAGGGATTAGAACTCAGGGGTATGTAGTTTGTGTCCTTTGGAGGTGATTGACCTAACCACTGCTCCACCAGGGTGCACTGAAATCAGATATTTTCTTGGAGTTCCTGTACACTGTTATTCTTTGATTCTCTGTTGGACATTAACCAATCAAACCCCTGAATAGTCAGATTCATGATCCTCTCAGTGATCAGAGAAAATCAACTTGGATTGGTTGGGAGACGATTGTGAGGAAGCCACCACTGTCCTGTCACTGAACTATTTTCTTCTCTGGAATCTTCCCCCATCCTTTGGCATCTGCTGACACAGGAAGTGGTAAGGCTATTATCTGTAGATTCAGCCAAATCACCACTTCCGGATTCTTATGTTCAACAACCACTTTGAATTCTCCCCTCACTTCCCCTCTGCTTCAGTTTGAGGTTCAAAGGCATCCAGGAGGTAAATTAGTGCTCAGCTGGGCCCCACCACCTTTGTGGTTCTGCTGTTAATTTGCTATAACTCAAGCACATCATTTCTCTAGTCTGGGCCTTTTTTTTTCCTCCTCAAAATTATAGGATTTTTAAAGTCCCTTCCAGCTCTGAAATTCTAAGCTGAATTCTTTGTTGAGATCCCTAAAGGAGAATCTATGGCTCAGTTCCAGCTCCCTTTTGGAAGAAAAATGTGTCTCATATAACTATATACCCTATGAATCTCCTCTTAGCCCAAACTTGTATATTTGCTATTGCTTTTCTTTTTTTTTCCAGAGCACCATGCTGGAACAGTGAGAGAAACCAGAGAAGCAGGGTGACTAGCAACTGGCATCTCCTACGAATTGGTAAATGGAATCAGAGGAGGCCAACATCTTAGTAGCCAGGGGAGCTCGTGACTAAGGCTGACCAGAGTTCAAGGATGGAGGTTGCGGGTTCCTTCTCTGATATGGATACATTTCTCTTTGAGCCGCTGTTTCCTGTCAGTTTAGTGCAAAACTCTAGTCTCCTACTCTGGGGTAGCTCAGAAAAACTTGCATCCTGGTTTTGTTTCCAGTTCAGGATAGAGGTGGGGAAGTCCTGCTGAGGCCCTCCCAAGGCAGTGCTGCCACTCTGTTGAGAGCCATGGATTCGGGGTAGAAGCCCCAGTGACTAACCCTGGTGGGTCACAACTCACTTCCTGGGGCCGGATTCCCCTGTGGGTTGCAGAATCCTTCTCATTAAGCATAACTGGGTACCATTCTTTTGGGGATGTGGGGAACCCTCAGCCTTCTCTTCCCCGGGGCATTTTCTGCTGGGCTGGTGGGGGAAGATGTTGACATTCGGAGGTTAGACTATTGGTAGCTGAGTAGAGATTGGAAACCTCTGCCAGTCTTCTGAGTCCTTAGTCTGGTTCTTGTTGGAGCAGAGCTGCCCCTCATATAAGGAACAGTGGCATCTCCAGGATGCTGGGCAGGGATGGCAGGTATAGATATCACTGCCGTTCCAGTCCCCAGCGACCTTTTATGTCCTGCCGCCTGCTCTGGCGGTGGAGGAAGCAGCCCTGGGGCAGAGGGGGTTGCCATATGCAGAGCTGCCATGGCAGAGATAACAGGTTGTCTGTCAATGTAAGAAGTCCGTGTACGGCCTGGACCACAGAGCTTCCACCAGAGGAGAAATTAAACCTGTCTCACACACCAATCCCAGTGCTCTGATTACATTTACAGAGGTCATGGCCTGCATTCTGTCACCATGGAAACCTCTCATGCTGCCAGGGTGTTGTCTGTGTGTGTGGTTGATATTTAAAGGTAAAGTCGCAGGCCCCATTGCCGAACTATCAGCTGCCAGGGCCAATCACTTTGGTCCACCTGCCTGCATTCTGGTCCCTCATCCTGGAGATAAGAAGAGAGCAAGGGATGGAGAACAGGGCTCACCTGTCTCTAGCAGGCGAGTCTTTTTATTGGGCCAGGTTTGCAGGGAGGAGGGCTCTGGGATGGAGGCACTGGGATAGCAGATGACCGGGAAGCAAAAAGCACCTCTACTTTGTCACATCTTCTCACAGGCACATGAGCCGCAGCGTCGAGTGGAGCTTTTCTTTCTCTTATACCTTCTCCAACTCCTGAGCATATTTCAGAGCGACCAGATGGAGCAGGGATGGCCCCTCTGCCCGAGTGCCCTTGGTGGTTTCGATTTTGCACATCTGGTAGCTGTGTGAATTGTGCTGATAACAATACGGTTTATGAAGGATCCCTGCTTCTTCCAAAGACCCCCACAGCACTGTCCTGGAAACAGCTACCAGGGGAGTGACTTATCAGGAGTCCCAGGTGTTGGAAGAGGTAAATAACACCTGATTCAACAGAGTGAGAAAAAGAGCACAAGTGCTGACTCGGCTTGTGACCATCAATTTTTTCTTTAGTTTCAAGACAATTATTTCCACACCATTGAATGGAGTGTGGATAACACAGGCACCTTAATGGGCTGGGAGCAGAGGCTGTTTAGAGGAGATTTTAAGCACTGTGAGCATAAAATGAACATGGATATTTTGCAATATGCATCCTACAACTTGTCATTAAGTGGATGGCCTCGATGATGTGATGCAACAGGCTTTGATTGGAATATTGAACTCTGAAAAGGGAAATTTTGCATCAATAATCTCACGATGCAGACAATCACAATTTACTCAGTAAGATACGTGGTTGTGCTCACAGTGCATCTGCTCAAAGTACGGCAGCAGATGCTAATTGCTTGAATCTCCACAAGGCACTTTTCTTTAGGTGTTTACAGCCACTCTCTAAAGATTCTCAATGTCCTTGAGGGGGCAGGGAAGGAAGGGGGAACATGGAATATCCTAAAATTACAACTCAGGAAGTTGAAAGAATCTTGTTGATTTAGTTTCTAATCCTCCAGACTCTGGCAACCTCATTCTTTTCTCATGTTTTCTTCCTACTTCTTTCATTTTTTCACGTCTTCATTCAGTTTCTCACTCACTTTCTTCATTTCCTTCTTGATCACCTGTCTTTGGGTCTCCTTCCTGTCAGGCCCTCCCCTCTCTGTAGGGTTCAGCCCGCTGGCAGCCCTCCAGACTAGGAGACTGCTAACTCCTGGGATATAATCTGCCTTCTGACTGGCTCTTTTTGGGGTCTGTGTTATAGTGGAAACTTGGTTCTGCCACAATGAGTGAAAAGAGGAGTTAAGATCTCATACCTTCCAGATGAGTGTTTTCCCCTGGTGTCATAGAGAACACAGCAGGCATTCCGGAATAGCTTGGGCAGGGAGGACATTTTTGGAGGTTAGCAGGGAGACTCTGCAGGTGAGTTTTCCCAATTTGTTAGAATCTGATGCCAGGGAAGCCAAGGCCTCTCTTCTCATTCTTTAAAGGCAAATTAAAAAGAACATAAAGAAGAACAACTCTATCTTGTGAGATAAATGACACCAATATCTTGGCCAGTCAACCTCAACTAGATCTTTAGGAGCAAGGAGGATCAAGTGAGAGATTATGGATGATTCACTACCTATAGTTACTGTGCAACTCCTAGGTGCTGGTTGTTACAGGGGATGCAGAGATTATGATAATAGCTAACATTTATGATGCACCTACCTGGTGATAGGCAGTTATAAACATGGTATATATCACCTTCAAATCCTCATGCAAACCTTGAAAATACTGCTAGTATTGTCATTTTGCATTTGAGGAAATTGAGGCACAGAGAGGCTACGTAATTGTCCAAGCTCACTGAAGGTAAGTAACTGGTTTGAGCACAGGATGATCTGACTTTAGGATGACGATGACTCACTTCTCTGAGGGGGTGAGGACTGTGTTTGAGGGTACATATTCTGGAACCTGTGTGAGGAGTGGCATGGGATAGTGGGGAGACTGGATGCCAGAGGCTCGACTGGAAGCTATTTCAATATTCTCAAGAAAGATAAGGAGAACCCAACCCAGAGTGGTGGCAATCAGGATGCAAAGAAGGAGAATTTAAATGCTATTGTGAGGAGGTAAGACTAGCAGGCTTGGCAATGTTTGGAATGCGGATAAAAGGAAGACTCCAAGATGAGTCTTACAATTCGTGCTTGGAATCCTGGAGAACACCACTTCCTTTATAAATGTTACTGCTTGTTGAGCACAACCATATACATAGACCATTTTATTTAAACCTCACATGTACCCTGTCAGTAGGGCTTATAATCCTCATTTACCGATGAGTAAACTGAGGGTCATAGAATTTTGCCCAGAGTGTGGGAGTGGATACATGGCTAAGCCGGACTTGGGATCTAGGTCTTGTTGACTTACAAGTCCTTTTCACTGAGATTTGTTGCCATTATAGGAGAGAGAAAATAGCAAATTGGTGGAACTGTTCAGCTATCCAAGTGGAAATATGGGACAGAGGTATAAATTAGAAAAGTGATCTGTATGAAGGGGACAGTGGAAGTGGTGGAGAATGAAACCCCCAGAGACTCAGAGAACAAAGAGAGAAGGGAGAGGAGAAATCCTCTTCCTCTGATGAATTCACTCTTGTGACTCCCTGTGACTAGAATGTAAATTGAAATGAACCAAAAAAGGAGACAGAGGAAAAATAATTCAGAAAAATGGGAAGAAGGCCGAGAAAAGGCAGTGTCAGGGAAACGAAGTGTTTATAAGAGTCAGTGACCAGGACACCTCAATGCTGCAGAGAGAAGTTGGAAAGACTGAAAATGGTTGAGAAGGAAGGAAGACACTGATGGCCTTGGGAGAGAGCCACTTCATGGTGCCAAGAAAGGCAAGAGGAAGGACTGAGGAGAAAGCCTATGCATTATGAGAATTGATGCGGAAAAGGAAGGAGAAAAAATGATGCGATTTAGAGAAGATTCAGGCCTGAAGGAAGGTTTTTGTGTTTTGTTTGATTTTTTTAAGAGATTGGAGACCAAGAATGAGCATTCGAGGGCAAGACTGAAGAGGAAAAGGGATGTGAGATTGAAGATCTACAAAGCAGTAGGGGAGGGAAGCATCATAAATTTCATGGAAGAATGAGACGAGGGACTATTCATCCTTTAGAAAAGAAGAAGGAAAGCCTGAAAAACAATGACATAAGGACAGGAGTGCTGTCCTGAGTGTGAATGTGGTATCTGCTGGTAGAAAATGTCTTGGGCAGGGAAGGAAGCCCAAGAATGGTTAGGGATAGATATTTGAAAGGAAACGACCAAAAGTGACACAGATACAATTCTGAAGGCAAAGAAAGAAGGTGTTTCAGGGACCTGAAAGTGTTACACAGGGTTCCATAGAGAAAAAGTATTTTTTTAACCTACTTTCCTGCACTGAAATACTCAGACATGGCTGGTATTCCCTCTGATTTCAGTTTATGCTTCTGCTGGTGTTTGTAAATATTGATGATTCTGGTCAGATTACATCAGTTCCTCTTAGTGTGATTACTCCTCCAAAGCACATGTGTGTGTAAGCTGTGTGGGCCAGAGTTTTCTATCAGATGCTAAATAACTGCTCTTTCTCTCACCTGAATCCCCTGCCTCACACTGAATTCTAAGATCTGTGAGGAAGAAGGAAGGATAGAAATACAGGGAAGGGGCTTAGGGAGCGAACACTTTTATCTTTCGAAATAACAGATCAAAGGAAGCCAAAGGAAGTCAGTTCAACCTGAGAAAATTGCTCTCCCTCCATCATTTATCTTTAATTTCCATAATCACCCCCCAAAGAAATGGTTACTCCTTCCATATAGTTTCCCAAAGTTATCATGTCTGCAAATATCTAGTCTATCAAATTGGCCTTGACTCCACCTGCCTTCCATGCAGATTAACCCTGTGGACGGCTGGCACATCTCACTCAGTGCACAGCCTCATCTGGCTACAGCTGACACCCCCCACCCCCCACCACACACACACAGATTCCCGAGAGAACCAATCAAAGACAGAGAATGTCAGAGTCAGCAACCTCTTTGGTCTTCAGGGCCTCTGCTGGGCTCTGTGGTGTCCATGGGGGATGTCTAATGTGGTCTAAGGGATAGGCAAAGGAGATTTTTTTTATTTTTTAGAAAAAAAGAGTGATTGGGAGGAATAGGGGTGAAATCAGGGGAGTGATAGAAAGATGACTTAAAAACCAGAGAAATAAATGTTACTGCTTATTTAGATGGAGGGGGACCCACAACAATTGCTTCACAGAGACCCCTGGGCTGCAATCATCCATCTAGGTGTGTTTAGTTCTGATCAATTCCAGACAACCAGGATTTGAAGGTGAGCTGGGTGGCCCCAGGCAGAACACTGCATCTGTTTCTCATCTTGAATTCGGTCACCATGAAGATTCTTTTGCTTTATGGCCCTCTGTTCTGTTTGGAGCCTGTGCCTTATTGAGAACCTGTTTATGAGCATGTTCCTTGACATGATATGAGAATCTGCTTATTTTGTTGAGTGTGACAGCATAGAGAATGCCGGTGTGTGAACTGGACAAGGAGACCCTCGGAAGTGCGTTTGTGTGAGGGTGTATACAATAGGACCTCCGAAATCAAAGGCTTAGCTAATTAGTAAGAACAAGCTTCTGGCAAGTCATGGAAATGTGCATTTTAAGATCACTGAAGTGATGCCCAAGGGAGCATCTCATGTCCATCTCCTCAGCCTCAGGGGAGACTTGGTTTCCTGGGCCTTGCCAAGCACGCAGACCCTGGTTCTTGGCACTGGCAGGGTGCATCATTTCTCCTTCCACAGTCCTTAATGAAGTGTGCAGCTCTTGTCCTCATTAGGCCCCGGCATCGTCAATAAAAGAGTCAATAAACCCGGTTGATGGGGTTGAGGCTGAGGGCTGAGGTGCAGTCCTCTCACATCCACAGGGCAGACGTCAGCTCCGCCACTGTCATGACCCAGCATCCAGGGATCAATAACAAGCCCGGAATAAAGCCCAAGAGCCTGTCCTCTGCAGTCTCTTCTCCAGACTTGTTTCACCCAGGGCGGAGCCGTGCCAGCCGCCTCCTGCTTTGCTTGCAGTTGTTCCCACTACCCCATGCCATTCTGGGTGCCAGATGCTTTTGTTTTCTTCTGATTGAGCCCTCTGGACACCCCATGGATGCATATTTAGCGAGTGCCCACCTGGCATGAGAACATGTAGGCGTCATCTCCAAGCAGCCTAGAGGCTGGCATGGGCCCTGTTTTCTGTGTCTTCTGTCAGCCGACTGTGTGAGGGGCCCCTATGGACCAGGCAGTACATTTTCTGCATCTTGTGTTGCCCAACTCCATTCCTGACTGCTCTGCATCTCTTTAGATACCCTTATCTTATCTAATTACAAGGAATTTCAGATTAATTTCAGGGCCTCTGCTCCAAAGGACCTCTTATCTGCGAGGGCCTTGTATTTTAACCTTGTCATTCTTTGGTGTTTGCCTTTCAGGGGCAGACAGCTAAGAAGGGGATGCTAAGATCTTGCTGGAATTGGGGCTGGGGGAGGGGAAGAAGAGGGAGGCAGACTGACCTGGGATTTGTGTATTCTGCTTCATCCCCTGCCTGTGTGCAGAGACAGCTGGCTGCTTACTTCCATGACAGCCACATGGTACCCAGCCACACAGAACAGGACTCAGGCAGGGACTCATCTGCTGCCAACCTTTCCAGATCCCTTTGATATTTCCGACAGAGCAGTAAAGGACTCTTGACTATCACATTTTGCCTTGCCTTTCTCCACCTTCTCTAGGACTCCTCAGTGTGGTTTCCATGGCTACCCCCAATCAGATTTGGCTTCCTGCAAAATTGGATTTCAAAGAAGGACAAGGCTTCAAAGGAATTTGTCCATTTAACAGAATGTCATTAGGAGTGAGGCTGACTGCTGAACCAGGGTCGTCTGATGATTAAGGAGGGGCTGCGCTCATGTGTGGAGGCAGGTTTCTGTCTGCAATGAGGAAACTTGATGCAACATGACAATGCTGTATTGGAATCTGCCAGTCACCCACCGTACACTACCCAACCCTGTGCCTCCCTCTGTCTCCTCTCTAAAACCCAGAATGGATATAGAATACCTAAGCCAGGAGTTTCTGCTGCTTCCCTTGATATATAAGTAAGCTATGACAGGCAGTGAGGCCTGAGAGGATGTGCAATTACCTGGGTTTATTGCTCTTTATCAAACAACACGTTAGCTTGTAGCCTATATTAGCATTTGACAAATATCCTGGAAGAAGAGGGGGGAGGTTGCCACATTTCCTTCCACTGCTGAGAGGGAAAGTAAGGCAAGGCACTGAGGTCACATATAGGAAGGACATTCTCTTGTTTTTTGAATTTTAGATTTATAGAAAAATGCAGTTATAGTACAGGGAACTCCCATATAGACTTTCCTGCTTTGTAACACATGTCTAAAGTACTCAAATGTGATTTTTGAGCAGCTATAATTTAAGGAGCAGTGGGTGTGGTAAAAATGCCCAGCAAATACCTGGTACTTACTCTGGAACCTGGAAGAGGTGTCTTGTCTGTTGTTAACTTTCCCAGGGTAAGAAGGAGGAACAGAAGGAGCCAGATGCCCCAGAGTCCTGCCAACCTCTGCCTATCCCTCCCACCTCAGTGGGTGGGTCATGCGACTCCGAAATCACCGTACTGGTTCTTTTCAGATCATAGGTTGTGGGTCCGTAAAGATGGCTGAAAGCCATTGTACCCATATGAGGATCAAGTCCCCAACCTTGAGACTCTGAGACTATCTCTGGAGAGAAACCCATGCCAGGAGGCAGGCACTGCTACCTCACATCCTTCTGACTGTTTCTCCTCCTTGCTCCCATCCCTAAGTCCATGGTTCCACAATTATTTCCCCTGAGGCTGCTGTAAAAACCACTTTCCCCATCTTCCCTGTGCTCCCTTTTCCTGTTCCCAATCCTTCCCACATATTGTGTAAGCAGAGTCCGAGAACAGAAACTCCATATTTCGCAAAGACGGTAGTGGGAAATGAAATGTATGAAATCACATCGTATATGGGCTCGGGTTAGGTGTCTCCCCACACAAAACTTGTCAGTGTGCTCCCCAATTTGTATTCAACTGAGTTCAAAATCTTCATTCTGACTTTCAGGTGCCTTCATAATAGAGCTTCAGTTTTCTTGACAACCGTAATTTCCTTACACCATCCAGTAAAAGAGAATTATTAGCTGTTTCTCAAGCAGGCAGGGTTTTCCATCTTTGTTTTTACTCTGATCCTTCCACCTGGGATGCACTCCTGTCCCTTCAATGTCTGGTGTGTTTGGAGCACATCTAAATGCCACATGCACCATTACACACACACACACACACACATACACACACACAATGTATTTTCATCCTTTTCTTATTTTCATCTTCCTTTTATCACCCACACCTGACACCTTTTTCATGACACTTTCATTGATTTATTGTATCTTTTTAAGATAAACTATTATGAAATAATCATAGATTCATGACATTATGAGAAATAATACCAAGGGCCACTCTCCATCCCTTATGTAGTGTCCCCCAGAGTTAACATCTTGCAATGTTACAGTACCCTATGGTGCTTTGAATGCCAGAAAGAGGAGGCTTTTCTGTGCTCTTGTCCACGCTCTCCTCCTTTTGTCAGTTAGGGGGAAAGGGCTCTGGTCTCCCCCACCTCTGCTTTCTGCCAGGTTCCCCTTCCTTTCCTCACATCCTTTGGGCCTTAGGGAGGGAGACACTGGCTCCCTGTGTCCATCACAGCTGTTCCGCTCACATGGTGCTTTTATTTTCTGGACTGGGACTTAGAGTCATTCCCTTGAAACATCATGGTTTGCCCAAGAGCGCGAACTGGATAGAGAACTGAGCGGTGCTGTGCTTGGCGTCTCATCTCTTCCTCCCGTTCAGCCCCTGCGCCCCTTACGGGCGCCGCGGAAACCTGCCCCTTGAGGACAGCTCAGGGTGCTGAGGACGGAGGGTCCCCAGGAGACGAGGTTCCCCGGAACCGACGGAGGCCTCCGGTTTGGCGGGGGCGCCCTCCCCGCCGCTCGCCCGCTGGCTCTCGGCTCCGGGCCCGCGGGAGCGCCGCGAGCGCCCGCGCACAGGTGCCCCCTCCCCCCCCCACCCCGGCGCGCCCCCCGCCCGCGCGCCACTTCCTGAACGCGCCCCGCGCCCGCGGCCCCGCCCCGCCGCGCGGCCGGCGCGGGGGCAGAGGCACAGGTGCCTGCAGGCGAGCAGCCGCCCGCCCGCCAGCCCGCCGCCTCGGGCCTTCACGGCCCCTCTCCCGCCTCCCAGTCCGGCCTCACACCCGCCGGCCTCATGCAGGCCGCCGCCCTCCCCGACGAGATCCGTTGGCTCCTAGAAGGTAACGCCCGGGCCCAGCCCCAGGCCCCTCCTGACCCCTCCGGGAAATCCCTCCCGGGCTGGGCTGAAGGCAGGAAGGAGGCCCGCGCTGTCAAGGCCAGGCTTTCTTTTCACCTTGTAGAACCTCAGGGCTTCTGGGGTCTCTGCCCGACAAAGGCAGGTTTTCATCCTCCGGCCTCAGGGTGCCTTTCACGCCCCTCAGTTCCACGCGTGCCCTTTCCTCCAGGCGGCCCCACGCCTCCGCTCACCTCCCAGAGCACCTCAGGCCGGCCCTTGGTCCCCATGCCACCCTGCTGGACCTCACCCTGCGCCTTTCTCCTCCGCACCCCTCCCCCAAGTGTGTAGGTTCCGCCGTCTTCCTGGCCCTCCCCACTTGCCACTTCTCACAGAAGACCCTCACCTCCCTGGAGGGGCTCCTGGCCACCTGCGGGCCAAGACTGAGGGGAGAACCTGAGTGGTTGTCAACGCCAAACACAGGCCTCCCTTTTCCGGCTGCAGACGTCTCGTCTGAAGGTCTTGCCAGCCAGCCAGGGCACGCCGAGGCTCAGGATTCCACGATTTTTCTAGAAGGCCCGTTGGTGGTGTGTTCACCTCCGCTCTAGTGCTAAGCAATCTTTTCAGAGCTCGGGTGTTCTCGCTGACTCTCAGCACATCCTTCTAACACTTGAAAGAGACTTTTTGCTAATGGCCAATATCATCTGCCCAGTTCACACTTTTTCTGGTGAAAGTAACTAGCTTTCCTGTAACCAGACCTTCCTGGAAGGACAGAGGCCTGGAGTCTGTGCTTGTATAAGGGTTTCCAGAGGAAGAAGCTCAGAATTAAGCCTTTTGGCTTCCAAGTGACATTTTTGACACATATTTAACAGATGGCCTGCTTGGGGCAGGTCATTCTTTTGGCAAGCAGTATTTTTTTTCCCCAGTTTCTCTCAATTTAATTGGTTTTATATCTCCATTGCATTGTTATCTTGGTCAAAATGTCTCCTAATCAAATATTTGGCAAGTTCTTTCCGGCTCTGTAGCCCTGTTTCCATCCTGGGTTGTGTCTATGTAAAAGCTGTCAACTAGATTTTTTTTTTTTTTTTTTTTGAGAGGAAGTTTCTAAAATATGTTTTACTTATGACCTGAGTAACTACATTCTCAGAGTAGCAAAGTATTTGCAGAGTAAAAGAGTATCATCTGGGTGTCTAACAAGCAGCCCAGCCTTTCCCTCTACCTTTGGCGCGACAGTAAATGTAGAAAGAGTCTACAAGCATCTGGTTTCCAGGAGAGAAGGAGCTGTGACAAAAGTTTAATTTTGCCCTTGCATTTCAAGATAGAAATTGATTCTTTTCATTGATATCATTTGATGAGAGGAAACCTACTTTACAAGCTTGTTAAACTGTACTTCCGTTTTATGAACAGCCTTGGTACAAAATTCCTTTTTCTTTACAGAGGCTTGCAGTGAAATCCACTCCTTCAACATTTTTGATGTGCAGTTCTTTATTGTTCAAAACTGACACTTGGGTAAACAACTCATTTCTGCACCTGCCACCTTCCTTTAGCTTAGATTATTTTCTTGTTAGCTGACGGTTTTTAATTGAAGTCTTCAGATCTCCCTCTAAAGCAGAACCTTTGTTTGCTGACAAGTAGAGCAGGGTATGAATGGAGATTAATTGCATGTCACATACTTCTGTATCAACCTTGCTGTGTCTTAACAATCTCTGTTGGTACTCGGATCTTTAGAATATACAGAGGAGTCTGAGATTAAATTTTAAGGAGCTTCTTCGTTGGTTAATGTATTTTTGTAAGGCCTTTTAAAAAAGAGCTTACAATTAGAGCCTGCCTTTGCAGTAGAGTGCGATTCAACCGTAATTCTCTTGAAAAATGCCTGAAGAATATGTTTTTGAAAGGTTCATGTGATCATAGCAAAGTTGAGTGATAGGTTTTGTTTTTTATGGAATACATTCTCTGGTATAGACCAGCAGAATTATTCACGGTGCTACAAATAACTTGTGGAGATTAGAAACCTGTAATGGCGTCAATTTATTTACTGTTTACTTGTCTCCTCACCCACCTACTTTTTAATTGTTAACAATTGGAAAATAGGAGGATCCTGATCTTGATATTGTCACTTAGTGGAGGGAGTCACAGGGTGACAGCTGCCATGTTAGTCCTGCCACATGGTGGTGGGGGTGGAGTTTCCACAAGGAATTACTACTTTCATAAACTAAGGCATAAGCGTTTGCACAGTGATTTAATGCTGGCCATCACAGCCATAACTTATGCATTTATTTATTTATAACAACATGAGCATAAGTGACAGAGGCGTTTTTTGACATAATGTGTGCGCTTTTAAAAATAATATATGTAAAGCAATGTGAAAGGTTTATGCCAAAATTTTGCATAACAGAGAAGGGAACAGAAATTCTGAAGGTCTAGAATTAATTTTAAGGCTGAAATTTTGAACTTTTGAAAATATTTCATTTGACCCAGAAACCCTGCTTCTGGGAATCTGTTACTGAAATGAAAGGACAGGAAGGATAAATACAAGAAGCCATCCTAAATGTCTGTCCATAAGTTGGAAAAAGTGGGGCAAGGATATGAACGCATTATCCATGTTATGGAATATTTTGCAGCCTTAAAAAGGATGCAATGGATCTGTGTGTGTGTGTGTGTGTGTGTGTGTGTATACACATATATAGATAGATAGATAGATATGCTTGCAAAGTGTGCTCACATTTTAAGACTAAAAAGCAAGGTGTGAAAGCACAAAATCAAAATCAAAACTGCTGCCCCTTTCCCATATATTTTGTGTGGGCATGGGAGGAAGTAAGGAAGAATATACACCAAACGATTTTCTTGGGAGGGGTATGAGAGGATAGGAAAGCAAAGGTTATTAATTTTTAAAATTATAGTAATTATTCTACACATTAGAATAATTCCCTATGTATAGGTTCCCCATTTCTTAGATATATGTCAACACACCCTGCCCTCCACCACATCACCAAATGTTCTTTCTCACTGTCCATTGGGCTCCACCATCATTTGCCCCCACTCGCCCCATTTCCTTTTGGTAACCTCAGTTCTGTTGCAAATGTTTCATCTGTTCCTTTGTTTTGTCTATTCCCATTCCACCTGTGAGTGAGGTCATCTGGCATCTATCTTTCTTCTTCTGACTTGTTTCACTTAGCATCATCCCCTCTAGATCCCTCCATGTTGATTCAAATGATAGGATGTCATCTCTTCTAAGGGCTGTGTAGTATTCCATTATATATATGTATCACATCTTTTTGATTCATTCATATGACGTTGGGCACTTAGGCTGTTTCCAGTTCTTCGCTATTGTGAATAGGGCTGCAATAAACATGGGGGTGCATACATCTCTGCGGATGGTGCTTTTGTATCTTTTGGGGAGATGCCCAGAAGTAAAATGACGGGATCATATGGGATTTCCATCCTCAGTTTTTTGAGGAATCTCCAAACTGTTCTCCATAGGGGTTGTACCAATTTGCACTCCCACAAAGAGTGTAAAATTGTTGCCTTTTCTTCACATCCTCGCCAACACTTGTTGTTTCCAGACTTTTGGATAAACGCCAATCTTTCAGGTGTAAGGTGATATCTCATTATCTCATTGTTGTTTTAATTTGTATTTCCCTGATAGCCTGTGAGTAGGAGTAAGAACATAATTTCATTGTGTTGGCCATCTGTATATCCCCTTCAGAAAAGTATCTCTCCAAATTCCTCCTCTCATTTTTGATTGGATTGCCTGTTCTTCTGTTGTTGAGTTTTATGAGTTCTTTGTATATTTTAGATATTAAGCCTTTGTCAGAAATGTTGAATACAAATCTCTTCTCCCAGTTAGTAGGTTTCCTTTTGGTTTTGGTGATGTTTTCTTTTGCTGTGAAGAAGCTCCTTAGTTTGATGTAGTCCCAGTTGTTTATTTTTCCTTTTGTTTGCCTTGATGGTGGAGTTGAGTCCCCAAAGGCTTCTCTCTGACTCATGTCATGGAAAGTCTTTCCTATGTTATCTTCTAAGAGCTTTATGGTTTCTGGTCTTATGTCCAAGTCTCTAATCCATTTTGAGTTAATTTTTGTAAATGGTATTAGACAGTGGTCTAGCTTCATTCTTTTGCAAGTGGCTGTCCAGTTTCCCCAGCACCATATGTTGAAGAGACTTTCCTTTTTCCACTGAATACTTTTGGCTCCTTTGTCATAGATTAACTGTATATGAGTGGGTCGGTTTCTGGTGATTCAGTTCTATTCCATCGATCTGTGCCTCTGTTATTATTCTCGTACCATACCATTTTGATCACTATAGCTTTGTAATGTGGTGCTAAATCTGGAAGTGTAATCCCTCCGGATTCATTGTTTTTTCTAGTGATTGCTTTTGGCTATTCGGGTCTTTTGTTATTCCATACACATTTTCAGGTTTTTTTTTTTTTTTTTTTTTTCTATTTCCTGGAAATAAGCCTGTGGGATTTTAATGGGGATTGCATTAAACCTATATATTGCTTTGGGTAAGATGACCATTTTAATGATATTGGTTCTTCCCAGCCACGAGCAGGGGATGTCTTCCCATTTCTTTGTGTCCTCCTCTATTTCAAGAAAGACTTTTAGTTTTCATTGTTTAGATATTTTACTTCCTTTGTTGGTTATATGCCCAGGTATTTCATTCATTTAACTTCCATTTTAAATGACGTGATTTTCATGATTTCATTTTCTTCTAGTGTGTTGTTGGCGTATAAAAGTACAACAGATTTTTGTGCATTGATTTTGTAGCCTGCCACTTTACTGTATTCATTGATGAGTTCTAGAAGTTCTCTGATAGTGTTTTTTTGTTTTTCAAATATATAATCATGTCATCTTCAAATAATGAGAGTTTTATTTCCTCCTTTCCAATTTGGATTCCTTTTATTTCCTTTTATTGCCTAATTGCTCTAAGACCTCCAGTAAAATATTAAATAGCAGTGGTGAGAATGGACAACCTTGCCTTGTTCCTAACCTAAGAGGAAATGCTTTTAATTTTTCACTTTTGACTATGTTGTTGGCTGTGGGTTTTTCATAGATGGCCTTCATTATGTTGAGGTGTGAACCTTCTATTCCCGTTTTATGGAGAGTTTTTATCATAAATGGATGTTGGCTCTTGTCAGAAGCTTTCGCTGCATTTATTGATATGATGATGTGGTTTTCTCTTTGCTCTTCTTGGTACGGTGTATGACATTAATAGATTTACATATGTTGAACCATCCTTGCATCCCTGGGGTGAATCCCACTTGGTCAGGATAGATGATCTTTTTGATATATTATTGAATTCGGTTTGCTAATATTTTCTTGAGAATTTTTGCATCTATGTTCATTAGAGATATTGGTCTGTAATTTTCTTTCTCTGTCAGCTTTTGGTATCAGTGTAATGTTAGCCTCATAAAAAGTACTTGGGAGAGTTCCCTGTTCTTCAATATTTTGGAAGAGCTTGAGAAGAATAGGTGTTAATTCTTCTCTGAAGATTTGGTAGAACTCATTGGAGAAGCCATCTGGTCCTGGGCTTTTATTTTTGGGTAGGGCCTTGATTACTTCTTCAGTTTCTTTGCTTGTGATTGTTCTGTTCAGGTTTTCCAATTCTTCCAGGTTCAGTCTTGGTGGATCATACTTTTCTAGAAATCTGTCCATGTCCTCAAGGTTGTCCATTTTGGTGACATGGAGCTGTTCATAGTAGTCCCGTATGATGTTTTGAATTTCTGTGGTATTTGTTATAACTTCTCCCCTTTCATTTATGATCCTAGTTAAGAGAGTTTTCTCTCTTTTTTTCTTTGTGAGTCTAGACAATGGCTTGTCAATTTTTAAAATTTTTTTCAAAGAACCAACTTTTGGTTTATTGATCTTCTGTATTGTCCTTTGTTTTCTATTTTGTTCATTTTTCTTTGAATTTTGATTATTTTCTTTCTTCTGCTCATTGTTTGCTTTAATTGTTCCTCTTTCTCTAGTTGTTTTTAATGTAGAGTTAAGTTGTTTATTTGAGATTTTTCTTGTTTCTTGAAATAGGCCTGCATTGTGATGGACTTTCCCCTTAGTGCTGCTTTTGCTGCATCTCATATATTCTGGTAGCTCGTGTCCTCATTCTCATTTGTCTCTAAGTATTTTTTAAGTTCCTCTTTGATTTTCTCTTTTACTCGACTCCCTCAGGAGCATATTGTTGAGTTTTCAGTTGGTTTGGGGTCTTCCAGCTTTCTTTTTGTGGTTGATTTCCAGTTGTAGGCCCTTGTGGTCAGAGAAGATGCTTGGCATGACTTCAATCTTTGTAAATTTGTTGAGAGATGTTTTGTGTCCCAGCATATGATCTATCCTTGAGAATGTTCCATGAGCATTTGAGGAGAAAGTGAAATCTGTAGTTGTTGGGTGAAGTGATTGGTATATGTCAATTATACCTATCTGTTCCAGACAGTCATTTAAAGTGGCTGTTTCCCTGTTAATTTTCTCCCTGGTTGACCTGTCTGTTGTTGTAAGTGGAGTGTTGAAGTCCCTCATTATTATTGTGTTGCTCTCAATATCTCTCTTCTGGTCTAATAATACTTGATATATTTTGATGCTCCTTCATTTGGTGCATAAGTGTTAATAGGCATATGCCTTCCTGCTGGATTGATCCTTTAATCATTATATAGTATCCATCTCTGTCTTTTGCTATGCATTTTAGATGGAAATCTGTTTTATCTAATATGAGTATAGCTGTTCCTGCTCTTTTGAGGTTGCCATTGGACTGTAGGATTATCTTCTATCCATTGACTTTGAGTCTTTGTTTATCTTTTAGAAGAAGGTGGATTTCTTGAATGCAACAGAAGGTTGGATTATGCTTTTTAATCCATTCGGCCACTCTCATTTACTAGTGAGTTCAGTCCATTAACATTTAGGGTGATTATTGATATATAGCAGCTTAGTGTCATTTTACAATTTGTCTTTTGTACATTGCTCTAGACGATGACTTTGTTCTCTTTCTCTTTTTAGGTCAGATGGGTGCAGTTATGTTTCTAGTGATTTTGCTTGTTTTTTCTTCACTTTTTCCCTGGGGATGTATTTTGAGGTTACCCTGAGGTTAACATTCACAGTTATATGTTTACTACCAAATTTTATTTGAAAGCATTTAGTCTTCCACTCATTCTAACTATCCACATTTTTGTTCTCTTTTCTTCCTCCCCATTTTTAATATTTGATGTCTTACTCTGTGGTTTCTTTATGCTTTATAGAGCATCCTTTAATATTTTTTTAAAGCTGATTTTATGGTGATAACTCCTTTAACTTTTGCTTGTCATAAAAGATTTTTATCATTCCTTCAGTTCTGAATGATAATCTTGCCAGATATAGTATCCTAGGTTGAAAATTCTTTTCTTTCAGCACTTTGCCTGTAGTATGCCATTCCCTTCTGGCTTGTAGTGTTTCATTTGAGAAGTCCGCTGACAATCTTATAGGGGCTTCTCTGTATGTGACAGGCTTTTCCTCTGGCTGCTTTTAATAGTCTTTCTTTATCTTGTATTTTTGACATTTTTATGACATTGTGTCTAGGTGTATTTCTGTTTGAGTTTCTTTTATTAGGAACTCTTCGAGCTTCCTGGATCTGGAGGCTTGCTTCATTCTTCAAATTGGGGAAGTTCTAATCTATTATTTCTTCAAATATGGTTTCTGCCCCCTTTTCTCTTTCTTCCTTTGGGACCCTTATGATGCGAATGTTGTTCTTTTGATGTTATCCCAGAGATTTCGAATGCTGTCTTCAATTCTTTGAATTTTTTTTTATCTCTTTGTTGTTTTGCTTGAGTTCCTCTGTCCTGTCTTCCAGATCACTGATTCTATTGGAAGCTTCATCCATCCTATTGTTGAGCCTCTCTATTAAGTTCTTTAATTCAGCCATCTTACCTTTTTGATGTCTTGTTTTAATTATTCTCTTTGCTTCCTGACATTCTCATTTACTGCCTGTACTGATTTCTGGATTCTCAGGAGTATGTTAATCACTGTTACCCTAAATTCCTCTTCAGGTAATTTATATACGTCTTCTATATTCAGATTTTCCCTTGGGTTTTTGATTGGATCCGTCATTTCATATGTATTTCTCTGTGCCTTTGCTCTATTCAGCATTCTGTTTATATTTCTGAGGGTTTGGTTTCTCTGGTGTTGTGTAGGTTTGACTTGCCCAGGGATTGGCAGTCAGGCTGCAGTTTCAGGTCTATCCACAAGGTGGCGCTAGTAGATAGCCTCAAGGCTTGGGACTGCCTTGTCACTGTAATCCAGGGGGTGGGACATCTGACGGAAGGGATTTCTGGTGGGTAGATATGCGGTGGGTGGGATTTCTGCTCGATGGACCCCTGGCTCTGGTTTGAAATTGTTGTAGGAGGGGTTTGAGCTCTGACCGATTTCCAGTTTGGGCCGCAACTGGCGCAATTTCACCAAGCAGGCTCCAGCTCAGCTCCTGGTGTGCTGCCTCTCCTTTCACCCCCTCCCAAGTTGGCCCTACATGGCTCTGTGTCTCAGCTCCACTGGGCCTGCCTCTTGCTGCTTCTGCAGCTGGTCCCGAAATCCCTAGCCTCTGCCCTACGGTGTGCCCAGAGACTCCTGAACTCTGTCCCAAATCCAAATCAGTGGCTTAGTTGAGAACCAGGCCGGGTGCACCCACCCACCATTAGTTGTCAGCTGATCTGTCTCCAGCTGAAGTGCCAGTTGTTTCTTGGTGTGTCTAAGGAAAATAGGTGTTTTTTAAGGTTTTTTTAGGTGTCTGTGGGGAGCGACCAAAAAATGCATCCTATCGGGTCACCATCCAGAAGTCGATTCCAAGGCTTCTAATTTTATTTCATAAATCTTTGTGTTGTTTGAATTGTGACAATGACCATGTATTACTTTTGTTATCAGGAAACAAAATCAGTAAGGTTATTTAATAAAGGGGACAAACAAAAGACAAATAGAAGATTGGAGAAGTCAGAGTACTAAACCATTAACCAGGTTTGAGGCTGTGTTTTTCTCTTTTTAATCCTGGGAAGGTGTGGAAGCTGGAACTTTTTATTTTTTTAATGCTTTGGTTTTTAGCAAATGTTAAAGCTTTAGCGACTTCTAGAGTAACTCAGGAAACAGTTTCCTCAGATAGACTGTCAAGCTCTCTTATAGAAATAGTAACTAGAGCATATCAGCAAATAAATACCTTATAGATAAGTAAAATGAAGGGCATCCATTGCCTTGTTGAAAGAGGAGGAAATATTCAGGTCTGTTTTCAAATTATCAGTCTTCAGATGTAGAAGTTATCTTTTTGTTTTTGTTCTGTGATAACTGTACTGAAAACAAAAATAATGGAGGGCTGGCAGTTTGTTCCACAGATATAAGTGCAACCAGTTTCCTCCTTGTCTCTCCAGCTCTGCTTGTGAAATCAGAAGCACAAGAGGCAAGTGGGAAGGGGTCAGAATAAGTATTTCTTTGGTTCACAGAGCATCCTGTGTGATGGAAGGGGGCCTTCTAACTTCACCCCAGTAGTTGGAAGACCCACCTCCCTGCAAGGTACCGAAATCCTGCTTGGAATATGAATTAAAGCCAAAATAATATCCACAATTCAGCTGCATTTAGTAACAACTGCTGTGTTAAGACTGATTCTGATATGCCTATGGTTACTTATTTTTAAATTTCCTTAGAAAGAAGCAGTCATTAATCATTTCCTTCCAGATTGTTCTCCAGATTTGTATTGGTCGATGCAGCCAGCCACAAAATCCTTTCGATATAGTAAAACTACCACTCTGAAGAGCTCACAGCAGTAAGTTGATTTGGATAGTTGAGGATGTTCTCTAATTTAAGCACTCTTTATTTGTGATACATTTTTTTTTCCCCTAAAATGCATTAAGAACTTTTCTTCTTCAACCAGTCTCTTTCTAAGGGACCTCTTTTCAATTTTTATTATAGGTAGGTACTTTAAAAGCTGGGATTTTAGTTTTGTATACTGATTTTTCTACCTAGAGGTTTTCATTTACAGTTTCCTGAGCATTTCTTTAGATCATTAAATATTGTTTCTTTTTTTCTTTGAAATGATTTAGATGTTATTCTGATTTGATTCCACTGGTAGTTTTAACCTTTTGGCTTAGCAACATTAAGAATAAAACTGTATCTTTTGGCTTTTTCCTCCAGTGTGAATTGTGAAATTGCTGATGTAATCATATTTTAGGATCAAATAATTATTAATGTTTTAGTGTGTGTTTGCATTACAGGAATTGTTGTTTTGACATTGCATATTTAAAAACCATAGCTATTTTTCCTGTTTAACTGTTCATTGCTTACTTTTATATCATGACTTTTTCATTCTTGAACACTTTATCTCTTAGATGTTTATTTTTGAGAGGAGGAAGAGGCACTTTATTTTATTTTCACTTAGTTGTTCACACTGGTTATTTCCCTCCTGGGATCTGGGACTCAAACCCAGGGGTATGTCATTTAATGTCTTTCACTGGCAATTGACCGAACCACCACTCACCTATCTCTTAGATATTTAGACTGTGCTCATAGAGTAGCCACTAAACCACAGGTGACTATATTTAAATTAGCTGAAATTCGGTTCTTTAATTGTACTAGCTACATTTCGGCTTTTTTTTTTTTTTTAAGGAAAGGTGTAGGCAGGAATGAACACAGGCATAGACAGGCAGGCAGGAAGAGACAAGGAAGAAACACATTATTTTATTTAGTTGTTTATCTTGGTTGTTTCTGGCTCTGGGATAAGAACCTGGGTCCTTGGGATGTATGTGGACTGTACTAGGCCAGAGGTGGCAGAATTAACCACTACTCCACCAGAGCATGCCATTTCAGCTTCTTTTGTAGCCACAGTGACTGCTGTATTGGACAGTACATAAGACTCTTAGTAGATCATCTAAAATATAATGTTGAGTGTATTTCTCAGGAAAGATACTTCGATGCTATACTTACTGAGCCTCTGAAGGTCTGAGTCTGTGTCTAACTAGTTTCGTATAAACTTAGGTGCAGGCATGACATGGTAGGGTCACACTCTTCTTCCCGACTCAACCTCTAGAAGTTGTCCTATTTTCTTCCAGTTTTCAGTGTGTGTAGTCGTCTAGTTTGGATGTATTTCTTCTACAACCCAGTCCTCGTACCTCATGCTTGGATGTTTACAGGATATTTTTTCTTTGCTCTCAAAAATGTCACTAGTTAGTATCAAGGCTTTTAAAATAATTTTATTTGCTTTGCAGTGAACCCTTTTGATTATAGATTCAGTTCTTTGACTGGAGAAAAACTTTTTTCCATTATCATTGTTTCTACTCCATCTGCTTTGACCTGTCATGGTTGGGTTCACAAAGCACATGCATTAGACCTAGTTCTTCAAAGTTTCTTTTTGAACATTAGTGTTTTCTCCTGGGTCTTGTATATTTTGTGTTTGATTTCCTAGATTTAAATCCTGACTCTGCCACTCTCTTGCTACATATTCGACTTTAGGTTTCAGTTTCCTCATTTGTGAATGGGGGTGATAAGAGCATCTATCTCACAGAATGTCTATGAAGAATAAAGGAATTAATATTTGAAAATCACTTAGGATAGTATCTAGAATGCATTAAAGGCTATATAAATGGTAAAAAAAAATTTAATTGTTTTCTGATGAGGCATGAATGTGTGCATTATCTAAAACTTACATATGTTTTATATCAATGTTACCTCAAAAAAAATCAGAGCATATAAAGGATTATTTAAATGTTGAGTAAAGGTTGTGGTCTTCAAAAATTTTTTTTTCTTTGAGGAAGAGCTATTTCTCTCTCTTTTTGTCAGTTGCCTCTTCAGAGGAAAACTCCCAGACATAACTTTTTACTTATATTGGTGGTTTATCCTTGCTTCTATAAATTAGGGGAGGTTTGAAGGGTTCATGGTCTCTTCCATTTCTTTCCTTCCCTAGATCAGAGTCCAGTGATCATTTCTAGGGGAAGCTTTATGGAGGAAAGAGATGTGTTCCTTACTCTTATTATAGAATGTGCTGTGTGTGTGTGTGTGTGTGTGTGTGTGTGTGTGTGTGTGTAAAATAATCCTATTTTTACATTAATTCCCAGTTTTAAAAAATGGTTTACCCTTTTTCCTTTTTTGTTTGTTGCTTTTTTTTTTCTTTTTCTTCAATTTGGTAGATGTATTTGAGCTTCATTGTGGGAACAATCTAAATGTTAGGTAGGCTGCCCAGACCTTTTAAACTCTAGGCAAGATCTACTTCCCATGGAAACCCAAACTCCTCAAGATCTGGGTGACTCTCAAGGAGCATTCATTCTCAAGGTCATCTTTTCTTCCAGGGTCCCCTGCTTCCATGCTTACTCTATGTCCTGGGTCATGTAAGCCTGGACCAGTGGTTCCTAACTAGGGTGATTTTGCCCCTCAGGGGATTTACAGTAACACAGAGACATTTTTCATTGTTACAACTGGGGAGGGTGTTATTGGTATTTAGTAGGGAGAGGCTAAAGATGCTGCTAAATTTGTCATAATGTCAGCCCATAATGTCAGCAGTGCTGAGGTGAGAAACTCTGGCCTAAACATATCCTTATCCTCAGTTTCCACAGAATCTTACCCACATGCAACCCATATGAGATATCCCTGAAGATTTGGGGATACAGGGAAAGGGAGGAGGGGTTTACACTGCAATAATACAAATAATTTCAATTTGATTTTTAAGCATCTCTGTTCTCTTTGCCACCCCAGTCATCAGACTTCCTGCTGGCCCTTAACCTGATATAGTTCCTAACCCAGTGCCTTCTCATTGGCACTTTCTTTTATCCTGTCTGAAGCAAAACCAAAAAAACCATTTTTCTCCTTGCCACAAGAATAGGCAGTTTAGCTATTGTGTAGTTGTTTGGGTTTCCAGCAATACCCACACAGAGAGAAGCATGTTATTCTTCTAAACAATTAAGAAGAATTCTAGTGCCATCTAGTAAGATAATAACATTTTTGCCTCATTGCATAAGAGTAATACTTAAACAATTTTTAATCATTTTAAATATAGGAAAAATAAGGGAAGTTTCAAGTTTTATCATCATCCAAGAGTCTTAACATATTGACATAACTATCATAGATCTAATATTTCCACGTTATAAACCATTACACCCTACAGAAAACCTATAATTTCTGCTACATTTATTCATATTTATTTCCCCTGTGTTTCCAGTTGCATAGCTTGCTTTTCTGGTTTGTCAGTGCTGCATTATAGGTTAGGTGATTATAACAGATGGCTTTTCAGGTTTGGATTCTTTGAGTTCCACTGTGTGATTTTACTATCCAGCTTTTATGTGGAAGACAGGACAAATGGGGGCTCTGGAACAGAGTGGTCTTAGCATCCACAGAGCAAGCTTTCCTGAAGGCTGATGGCTTTGATAACATTATGTATGGATGATAACATTACGTATGGATTGTTTAAATTTTCATCTAGGCTCTCCTCCTAACATTGTTGACATTCTAATATTAGTATGTTAGAGGGAAATAAAGTTTTTATTCACCCAATAGGAGCTTGACTAAAATGTGTTCTTTAGCACATATGTGTACTTACGCAAACCAGTATTAAAGTTGAGTTGGAATTGATTAAGGTCCTGCATGTCATAAACCAAGTATGAGATGCATGCTGGGGGTCCTTAGCTAGCTTAAGAAAATGTCTCTTTACATTGTAGTAAACCGCCTTAAAATCACACTTGCTTTAAAATATTTTTTCCTTTCTGATAACTTTGTGTGAGCCTCTGCATTCATTGACTCATTCATTCCTCACTGCCCCCGCTCTTCCATCCTTCCTTCCTTTTCTCTTTCCCTCTTTCCTAGTACTTTATTAAGGTCTGTTCTGCACACATAAAATGCTAATCTTAACTGTTACTGAATGGCATTAGCATAAGAAGACACCTATGTGACACTACCCGTATCAAGAGAAAAGCATTTCCATCACCTTAAGAAGTTTTCTTTCCAGTCAGTAGCCGCCCCCACAGAGGTATCCTAACTTCTGTCCTAACTTCTATCCTAACTTCTGTCATCAAAGATTAGTTTTTGTTGTTCTGGAACTTCATACACTCAGTATGATCTTTTCTGTGTCTGTCTTCCAGATAATGCTTTTGAGATTCTTTTTTTTTAATTTTTGGAGATATTTTCTGTGTAATGGTTTTATTGTTTTTTCTCAGTAGTATTCTTCATGTGACTATTCCAGTATGTTTATCCATTCTTCTGCTGAAGGACATTGAGCTGTTCG
This sequence comes from Solenodon paradoxus, assembly GCA_004363575.1. NCBI lineage: Eukaryota > Metazoa > Chordata > Mammalia > Eulipotyphla > Solenodontidae > Solenodon > Solenodon paradoxus. The sequence continues at coordinate 319,461 of RJWH01001408.1, read as the reverse complement.
GTTTTTGTTTGTTATGTACACAGCTGCTGTGAGCATTCTTGTATAACTTGTTTTGTGAACATGAGCACTCATTTCTCCTGAATCAGTATTTCGAAGTGGAATTACTGGGTCACAAGGTAGGTATATAATCAATTTTGTTAGAAACTCCCAAGTTTTCCAAAGTAATTGTACCGAATTCACACTGCCACAATCCCTGTGTGAGAGTCCGGTTGCTTCATGTCTTTACCAGCACTAGGTATTTCTGTCTTTTTAGTTTCAGATATCCAGTGGATGTTGTGGTCCATGTATCTTTTTTAATTAAAAAAATGACTCATGGATGTATTTTTTATTGTATAATATTTTCACAACACAAAAGAATATACTTTTTTTTTTAACCTTGGAATGTTGGAGACTTTTCTATATGACTATGTATATAAATATCTAAACTACTGAACAGTATTTCAACATTTTTTAAATTATTCTTCTGTTGATGTTTAGGTTGTTTCCAAACTTTTTATATTCCTACATTGATGTACAGAACATATCTGTATGTGCATCTTTATATATATATCTGCAAGTATTTCTGTAGGATAGATTTTTGGACTCTCAAATAAAGAGTGGAAATGTTAATCGTACATATTTAGTCTGGCTACTAGTTAAAATGTAATCTAGAGTACTCTCGTATTTTGGTTTCTGACTTTTGTCTTCTCTGTGCTGTGAATATATAGGTATTGTCATTTTTCCCCTACAGGAGGTAGAAGGGGAATTAAAAATATGAACACCAAACATTTCTTGGGTCATGGGGCAGAAACAATCAGCAGGTTGAAGCAAACCATAACCAGAACATGCTGACAATTTCTCTCTTGTATGCTGACAACTTCCTACAAGCCAAAACAAAGCTGGTGGGTATTATTTTAGCTTCACCAACAAGTTTTACATCTAATGAAAGGAAAAAAATATCCTTAAGGATTGAAATTAATTGTCAGCTCAAAAATTTAATGCAGGGTTTAGGACAAGTTCTAAACAAGCTGAAAGTCTATCCCCTGCTCCCCTCAACTATGACACTTTCATTTAGTTAGTATGAAAATAGACAAGATTTCCATGAAAACTTATATTACTGGAGTAGGAAAATGAAGCACTATAGTTTAAGGTTTCATCTTGTGATATATTTAAGAGTCATCGCAGAAATCCTAATGATCTGATATCTTCAGTGTACCTGTAACAAGGAACCAGGAATTGTTTTTATTTCTCCTAGAGCTATCAATGAGACTTCATAGAAGCTGAATTAGCACCCAGGCTGGTTGGTTTTTCCGTAAAGTAGCAATATGTAACTTTAAAGGGATAGTTGTAACCCTTAATTAACTGCATGGAATACCCAGATAACCTAGAATGAATATGGTTTTCTGTTTCATCAGGCATAGTTTGTTAGGCATGGCATGGCCAATAGCACATTTGTTATGAGAAAGACTGCCCTTCTAATGGTTTCTTTCTTTCTTTTTTTTTGTTAATTGTTTTTATTTTCACACATTAAAATAAACTCACATGTAAAGGGTCCCCATTCCTCATATATATATATATATATATATACGTATATATATATACGTATATATATATATATATATATATATATCAGCACACCCTGCCCTCCACCAAATCACCGAGTGTTCTTCACCATTGTCCAGTGGGTTCTGCCACCATTTCTCCCCCACTCCCCACCCTCCCCTCCGATTCTCTATTGGTAACCTCAGTTTTGTTGCAAGTGTCCAAGTATTAGTTTTACTTCATCTGTTCCTTTGTCTATTCACATTCCACATATGAGTGAGGACATGAGTTCTAATGGTTCACTCATGGAAGTCATGAGAAACAGGTTTCTACTCTCTATCACCCTCAGTCCAAACAGATGGCCTCCTGGAAGTCCCTTTCCTCTTAGTGTCCTCCTTCACAGTCACGGTCCTAACAAACCTTTCGTAACCACCCCTCTTCCCTATGCAAGGTCCCATCTCCTTCCTGGAACGGTGATGACTGGTCTTGAAGGCTTTAACTACTCAAAGTATTCAGAGTGAAGCATCTATAAGATAAATGAAACACTTTGTTTTTAATAAGGAAAAAAAACCTAGGTAATATTGAAAACTTAAGAGATGAATCTGAAGTAGCATCTTGCTTCTAGAATTTCTTTTTTTAAATCAACAAATAAGTTATTTTTCTAGTGTGTACTCAATTTCTTATAAAACCAGTGTTTTTATGGGAAAAAGAGTCATGTGTTTTCATCTGATTCCCAGGCATTACATTAAAAAAACAAACAAAACTATTTGTGAGTGTTTTACCTGGAGGAGAGAGCAACAGATAATTCAGTGCAGGCAGGATCTTCCATCTTGGGACTTCAGAAGTCCATTCTGTGCTGGAAGCTGGGACACTGTCACTTTCATTGGCTTCCTCTTTGTTACTGTTTATCCTCTGTTCCCGAACTCCAAGCTCTAATGATAGTGTTTTTGATTGGGGAGAAGCTCCAATGCATATTGCTACTGATGAAGTGAGAAGCTGAGTGGGATCCAGTTGAGATTCTGGGGATTATTAGGGAAGAGACCATAAAATGATCCAGAAACCTAAAAGAAATGGGCACCCTTGGGAGGGTGGGGGGAGAGGTAGAAGCCAGTGAAAGGATGCTAAGGGAAAGGAAGACAGAGTATCCTCTTCTCATCCCCCACTCTCCTTCTCCTGCTTCCTCACCCCTAACTTCATCTTGCTTTGAAAGTGTGGCTTCCAACTGGCTTGGAGATGCTATGATAGAAGAAGGGGTTCTAGCAGATGAAGCGAAGAATGATTGTGGAAGTCAGCAGAGGGTTGTTGAAATAAAATGACAAAAAATCAATATCATGGAGAAAATGGATATTTCTATGATAGTCCCCAGTCAAGATGATGGTTTGTATGTGGACGTACTCGGGGACTTCTTTTTACTAAAGAAAGGGCCTGAAATACTGTCTGGCATTAAATTTCCTTGAGTTAAATTGGTGAGTCATTCTAGCCTGTGTCAATTCTTTTGCACATAGATACAAACCTCAAATATTTCCTTGGGTATAATGCCAGTAGAGGCAGAAATTTATGCCTTCTTTTTAGAAATGTGAGTTCTGCTTTAGTAATTCAGATGCTTTTGCAAAATATCCCCTCTGGGAACACTTTGATTGGTTTTTGGTTGGTGGAATTATTTTCAGCAGCATTTGGCCATTCATCCTGTCTCCAAAAAGAAGGCTGATTGAAGCAACTTTCTAAGTTTTAGAAACATACACCAACAAAAAAACATTTGCAACTGCTAGGGGACACTGACAGCTATTTTATTCTTTTGGTATGTTAGGAACATTAGAACACAGACGGAGGAATCCTTTACCTTTTAGTAGCTCGAAAAATGTGACTCATAAGAGGTCATTCTCCTCCAAACAAAGAGCAGCCTTATGCATGGACGAGATCAGAGATTTCCGAGAATGGTAGAAACTTACACCCGTCTACAAAATCTAGTGATCTTGGGTGCATTCTGCCAAGTCAGAATCTTTTCCGCTGGCCCTAGATCCTGCAGTGGTTTTTCTCAGATATACACGGATCACGGCATGCCTCTAGTGTTCCTACATATTCTGTGTTCCCTGTCCCTCTGTCTTCTGTTTTCTTTTCCTACTTGACTTGCTGGAATAGATTCTATAAGCTGCCTGGAAGCTGAAGGCATCTATGTGGTAGGGCAGATATGAGTTATAATAGGAAGATACATTTTTACCAGAGCTGTGTTTACCTTTAAAATATGAGACTTAAAATCATTGTATATTACTTTCAGTATATAATATTCTATATTGCTGCAAGCCTGCTATCTGGAATAATCTTTCACTGTCTTTCTTGCCCCTGACCTTTATGTTCTGCCCTTTAAGTAGAAATTCAGTCTCTCGAACAGAACTGAGATTTTATCACCTAAGGACCTTTGCACATGTTTTCATGCCTGCACCATTGCTTTCCTCATTCTACCAACTCTCCACCTCCCCTCCACCCTCAGCACACTACTTGACCTACTGATTGGAGGGTTACAGATGGAAGGTCAGTTCTCTGACAGGTTTCCCCTGACTTACCTTCCTGTCTAGACCAGGCCCCTCCACCATGGTCCTGTGCCTCCTCACTTTTCTCTTATGGCTTACATCACATTTTATTCTAATTGTCTGTGTAAGCCTGTGCCCTGTGTTCTTTGCTAGGCTGTACATTCTTTATTTTTTTTTTTAACACCCAGTCCCAGGTCCTGAATTTGAGTTTGTGGACTTCACCTGGCTTGCACCTTAGTTACCTAAGCCACAGAGGTGTGCATAGACTGTAAATCCTTTAAAAACAATCTTTTATTATTTTTTAAAGGAAATGTGCAGGCAGGAATGAAGGCAAGCAGAGGCAGGCAGGCAGACAAGAAGAGAGAAGAGAAAGAAATACTTTATTAATTAGTTATTTATCTTGGTTGTTCCCGCCAGGCGGGAGACATGAGACTGGGACCTTGGAACGTACATGGACTGTGCTCAACCCCTACTCCACCAGGGTGCGCCCCAGACTGTAAATTCTTAAGCAATTTTCGACTTAGCTCGCCCACTTTTTTCGGTACTCCGTATGTATTAAGTACTCAATAAATACTTGTATAAGAGTAAAGACGTTTAAAAAAAAAGTGGCATTGTTATTTTTCATGGTATATTTCCAGTTTACCCCATGTGGTTTTGTTCATTCACCCGTCGAAGGTAACTGATCAGACCCTGTAACATCAGCACCAAAGAGTGAGTGTTGTGATGTCAGAGGCACCCCAGAGTGTTCTTACACAGTGGGGCTGCAGTCGAAGATGCCTAAGTCATTCTGATGTGGGAGGTTGTGAGGCTAGAAGATTTTTCTCTGTAAAACGTTGCTCATGTGATAGAAAACTCACCAAATAGAGTGGCGAACTTGGCTAAATACTAGGGATTATAAATCGAGGGACCTTTTAAAGTCTCTTTCCTGTTCAGTGGTAAGTAGTGTGTTTCTCAACAGTTTCTCCACCTTCAGGTCACAGTCACTCTAGTATCATCTTTTAAGTTGAAAGGCAAATGTATTATGTGTTGGTCAGTAGTTTTCCTTTCCTTAATATCTACTTCACCTTCTGGTATCAAGAGATGGAGCCTTCATAAAATGAAAAGGAAAGTGTTCATTCTACTCACTTTTTTGTAAGATTTGTATAAGACTGACATTTTTGCCTTAAATGTTTGTTAACATTTTAGTAAGTTGGGCTTTTCAAAGGAGTTGTTGGTTTTATCTAAATTATTAAATGCATTGGCAAAATGGTTTTGATAATATTCCATTATTCATTTAACTTTTGGTGTTTTTCATAATATTCCTTTTTCATTTCAAAATGTTATTGTGTTTTTTCTTTTTTTCCTTTAATGTATGAAGATAAACCTGCTGAGGGCTCATCACATTTATTCATCTTTTAAAAGAACTAATCAATGTTTTTTCTGCTTTCTATTTAATTAATTTCTGCTGTTATTTTTATTATTTTAGCTTTCTTCCTGGGGCTTTAACTTGATCTTCCTTTTCGAGTTTCTTAAAGTGATGACTTAGATCATTGATTTTAAACCTTTTTTCTTCTAACATAAGCATTTAAAGTTACACAGTTCAGCACAACTTTGTGGAGTAGCAGTTAGTTCAGCTGCCTTTGAAGGAACGCAGTCCACGTACATCTCAAGGACCAGAGTTCATATCCCAGGTCCCTGGTGCCGGGGGGCTGAGGAGCAACCAATGTGAACAAAATAAAAAAAACGCATCTTCCTCCTCTCTCTTCCTGCCTGACTACTCACCTTCATTTCTACCGTACCTTTCCTTTATTAGAAAAAGAAAGTTACCTATTTCCCTTAAGCATGGATTTAGTTGCATCCTACAAATTTGGATATATTCTATTTTATAATAAATCACTTTGAAATAGTTTGTTCAAAAAACTGAAATATCTTTGATTTGTATTATTATAAATCATCAAGGCTTTTTAGATATCTAAGTGTATGTAGCACATATTTCTGGTGATTGTAATCATTATCCATGCCTTTTGTCTTTGAAAATTTGTAGACTCCCCATTTTTTTCAACAGAACATGACTTGTTTCATTTTTTTCAGTCATTTTGAAAAAAATGTACCTTGTTTTACTTTTTCTTCAGTTTGCATCCTGTTTGATTTTTTCAGATATTGAACTTGCACCTGTGTCTGTGCATTTCACACCACTCCCACCACCAGAGTGTCAGTGCGCTCTGCCACCACCATGTGAATACCTTTACTCCCTTGTGCCCTCCTCCAGGCCACTCTTGGGAGCCACAGTCCCAAGTCCTATGAATTTTGTTGGGACTTGTCTGTTCATTTCTTTTGTTACTTTATATTTCACATATGAGGATGTGTTTCATATTATCTATTTCTAACATACTAAATATTTCCTTCTCTCGGACACATTTTCCTTTCTGATAGGGGTTCCTTGCACTGTCTTTTCACCGATGATGTATCCGCTAATTAAGTTTTCTTTTTTGAGTGCCCCTTTTCTCTGTTTTGCAGTTCAGCTTGGTTTTTCATTTGGCTCAATATGTTGGTATTTCTTTCTAGATTCTGTTTTCCTGTGATCTTCTATGACTTGTCTGTAATATTTATGCTTATGAAATTGACTGTGCACCTCTGCCATAATTGATAATTCATATTTATATGTCTTAAAATTATAGAGAAAATAGTTATTTCTTGTGGTTACTATATGCATTAGCTTTCTAAATTCATACCAGAAGTTATCACTTATAGACATATAAGTTGTTTTTTTGTTTGTAAAATACACATTACATAAATTTTACTATCCTAAGCTAATAATGCTACTTAATAATAGTATAAAGGTCTGTGGTATTAAGGTATACAACTTTTAAAGATTTTAAAGAGAAAAATAATACCCATTTCTTAAATGCTTCAGATTTTCCTCATTTTCCCCAGTACTTCTTTCCTATTGATCAACTTTCTTTTTCTTTTAGATGCTGAAGAGTTCCTGGCAGAAGGATTGCGTAATGAGACCCTTAGTGCCATTGCAAAAGACCAAAGAGATCATATTCTACGGGGCTTTCAGCAAATCAAAGCTAGGTTTGTTTAACCAGTTCCATTCTTTTTCTTAGTAAGTTTTAAAACAATGAATAGATGTGGCCTCATGGGGTAGGTGTTGAGCGGAGTCTACATTCATCCTGAGGTCCTCATTTCACATACCCAGTGGGTGGAAGCAGTCAAGATAAACAACTAAATAAAATGAATAAAAATGTTTCTTTCTCTTCCTGTCTGCACCTTTCCTTTAAAAAACTATAATCAGTAAAGTCTACTTTACTAGTTTATAAATTAACAAGGTAAGACATACCTATCATAGTTTTTTATACTTGGTAGAGGCTTAATACATATTTACTGAATTGAATTGGAGCTAGGCTGGGATAGTTAGTATAGCTAGTTTACCAAACTAGAAATATTTAGATAATTATGCATCTTAAGAAAATTATTCTGCTCTTAGTTTAGATTGCTATGCTAGTCTTTTTTGGACATTTTTGCAAAATATGTAAAAACTAAACTTTTATTCTTGTCCAAATTAGCAAAGGGAAACTGGCAGCGTGCGATAATTCATTTTTCTTATGATTTTTTAATCTTCATTTTACTTCCATATCTCCTTCCCTAATAGAAAATTTAAACAGACTTATCCAGTTGAGTCTTTCGCCATATTGGACTGCTTCAGTCTTAGACTGACTTGGAACATCATGCTCATTAAACTTTTGTTTTTTAAGAGGCCCTGACCTTATTTGTGCCTTTTTAGAATGAGAGTATCTGAAAGATGCATATACTTGATTGAGAGAAGAGGAAATTAAATAATGTTCCTTCACAACAGATTTCCTGACTACCTCTTGCTTGAGATATGGTGACTGGAAGAAAGTTGGGGATAAATAAGCCTTTTTCAACCTGATGGCAATGTGATTCTGAATGTTTGAAATGAGTTCTTTTAAAAAAGAAAGAGCATCTGCAGAATTATGACTAGAATTTTATTTGTGTGACTGCCCATTTTCCCCATTTACTTTAATAACTACAAAGAAGCTTCGTAGAAGCAGGGAATGTTATCCTTTGAAAGGGCACAGCCAGAATACGCTCCCTCCAGGAATATGAGAGAACCTACAGGATGCCCTGCTGGATCTTAATCGATCTTTCCTGCTGGCTAATTAAGCATCACTTTTACTCAGCAACTGGGGACTGTGTAATTATCAGCCTGGGTTGCCCTGAATAATTGAAACAAACAGAATGCAGAAGACGAGAGCTTTTTGCAAAAGTGTAAATATCTGTCATTTTTGGTAGGCTTGGGAAAGTATTTAAGATAAACTTCTCCAGAACGATATTTTATTAGTGGATAAGTTTTAAGCTTACTTGTGTACCTGAAAGCTTACTTAGTAACCTATAACATTTTTTATTTTCACAGGTTGACCTTTGTATTATAGGATTGTTATAAGGATGGCATGAGAAATACAGGTGGAATTATTTTAAACTTTATTATAGGAAGAAGGATGCCTGAAATATAATTTTGTATATATATGGTGGTGCTATTGGTATAAATCTGTGATAAGGAACGCAAAAGCAATTTTATGACACCTAGGGACAAATCGACAATGATGAGGAATTCTCCTTTCCCATATTCATACCAGTGTTTGGAAGGGGCTAAATTTCACTCTGAAATAGGTAATAAAAGGCAGTTCTGTGGTGATTCATTGTTATTACTTGTATGTTACTTTTTAGTTTTCTTAAAATGCACATACACACCATAATACACACATATATACACACCCATGCACATCCACATATAAGTTCCATTTGTTATAGGGTAAAGAGTTGCTTGTTTCTGAAGAACTTGCTGTGTGGTTTGTGGGATAGACATTCAGGAAATAATCTGCCAGAGTTTTAGGAAACATCTGCATTGTTGATGAGAGCTTTCTATTGATTTGTTACAAGAAAGATGACACTTTATTTAAAATTTTATAATTATCAGATCATGGAGGAAATGAGGAATTAAAGAAATTAGATATGGTACTAAAAAGAAAAAATTAGGCTTTCCCTTGGCAAGCTTTTTAAAATTGCCTTATAGTCACCCATTCAATCATCATCCTTTTAATGTAACCCTTGTTTTACTGAGTCCTCGTCTGTGTAGCCTTATTGCTTCTATAGTTCCATATTTGGCTGGTCAAAATTATGTACTCATATATATTGATACCAGTTGTTAGAAAGCACTGGAAGGTTGCATAATGCCAGCTACATTTAATTTTGTGGTGTGGCAGTTGTATTTCCCTCCAAAATCCAAGGGTGAGAAGAAATGTTGGAGTCATCAAATCTAAGAGTTAAAGAATCAAAACAAATGAACTGATAAACTCAATAAAATGAGCAGAAATTAAGACTGTGCTTATGAGGGGATCGAGAAGGGGAAGGGAATTAGGAAACAAAAGAGTAAATATGGCTGGGGTGGTGGTGATGGCCCGAGAACTGGTGGCATGGGGGTGTGATGTGCAGATTTAATACCCTAAAAATCATATAATAATGTAAAGAAAAGAAATAAAAAATGCACCTTAAAAGTCACTGAGTAACATGAAAATAATTACTTTAATGTTTTTATCATTAGTCATTTAAAAACTTGAATTACTGAATTAATTACTGCAAGTTATTTTTAAAGTTTTATCTTTAATAGAATAACAATATTTTAGGAGTTTGGTAAAATTTGAAGGGTAGGAAGATTCCTAATTTGACACATTAGGGTTTATTTGGAAGGTAGGTAAGAAATCTCTATCAGTAATCTGAGAGAGCTACTACGTAAGTATATATACACACACACACACATACACAGTATATACACACATAACATCTTTCTACTCTGTCTTTACTTCCTTTAGTGTTGACATGCTCACGAATGAAAAAGGTGGAGAGAAGTGAAAATAGCACTGCCTCCAATTGTTGGTAAACTCTGAGGTTTGGCCCTGAATTTTATGGTGGCTCAGAATTCAGTGGTGTTTGCCGTGGCTGTGGATTTGCTGTAAATTAAAGCATCTGACTCCATCACAGCTGTGAGAATGTGCCACTTGCTACCTTCTGTTGCCTAGAGTGACTAACCCCAGGAAATGATAGTTGTTGAGAGTCATGGCTGTCCGCCAAGTGTGCATCTGTTTTTCAGTGTAGGTATTTCCCCTCCTCCTCCCAGTCTTAAACAGTAAAATCATGTCTGTATCTTTATCTACATACTAGGATTTTGTTTTTGTTTTGTTTGGCTTAAAAGTGTTCTCAGTGAAGGATAATGTTTTCCATATAAGACAAAATAAAACATGATGGCAGCTTCTGTGATTCCAAGAAAATGAGGCCTATTGTGACATTGGATGTCCTGAGCTGTGGTGTTCATTGCTCTTGTTCAGATTGCCTTCTCGTTTACACCTTCTTCCTGAAAACGAATGGCTTTCACATTCCAAGTCCAAGTTTTCATTGAGTTCTTTACCAAATGATTAAGATGAAAGCCAGGCCAAGGCTCCCCCTGTTTTATTACGGTGGTCACTTCAGGATCAGCGTCAGATGTGAAACACCTGGAATGAAGCAGACACGATCTCGGCTCAGGCCCATGATTGAGTTCTTAACACCTTTGGAGAAACAGTTGAGCATTTCTTAAAAGCTTCTTTCAGTGGAGGCCATCTGACAGCACGAATGCTTTGAGAGGGGAGGGACAAGATGAAGAAAAGAGAATATTTTCCTTACTTAGTCTGGATAAATTCTCTCTCAATGGCCCTTTTTGGAACAATTAGACATTTATACTCACGGTTGGAAGTGAAGTCAGAGCCAGTGGAAACAAACTTGAATATTGTTTCCTTCTGTGAAACTTAAAGGAGTTCCAAAAAGAGGCAGGTAGATTTATAGCATATTGAAGTGGGAAGAAATAACTTTATGTAACAGGGTTATGGCACAAAATCCATAAAACCCAGGACATTTAAAGTAGAAACTGAAAGAGTATTTTGAACCTATTTCAGTGTGGGTGGCTAGCACATACCTCTGCATGATATGTAAGTACAAATATCATAAAAATACTTCCAATTTTCTTTGGGAACTGGGTTTTTCTCTTTAACTTAACATGGATTTAGCTTTAAAGGCTAATTTGAATTTGGACTTTATCATTCTGATATCTGTATTGTAGGAAGAAAGACAAGAAGTTCGTCTAATACAACTCTTGGGAGCAAAAATTTCAAAGTAGTGTACTGTAAATGCCATTACCATTAATTATCTAGGGAGCTTACCTTCTCTTGAGTGCCGGCTGTTCTTAAGATCCCCCAAACAGAACACATTTGAACAAAGTATGCTGACCGAGAGAACTCAATGTGCAATGTGTTGTTAGTAATTTGTATTGCTTGCCAGTTTAGATATCCGCTCATAACATCTCTGCTTTTCATTTTGCTACTTATCCTGGAGTTTCAGTGCCAGTGCAGGGGCGAAGAGTAGGAGCTGCCCATGCACTCCATCTAAGTTTAAAGAGCTCTGAAAAGGTTCAAAAGTCAGAGCAATAATCTGATGCATTTTGGAAGTTGGTAATTCACTTTTTCCCTTTTCACTCCTACCTGACTCCATCCTTAAGCCAAAAAAGAGCAAAACACTGCAGCAGCCTCAGGATTCTCAACCGATCATCTGTATGTCAAATTTCAGGACTAGTTTCCTGTGACTCAGTGAGGGCATGATGAGATGTCACAGTTGTGTTAAGGATTTGGGGGAATATATTTGTCTGGGAATGAAGGCTAGATTTGTTGCTCTTTCTGTCTGAAATTCTCTGCAGATAAGGCAGATACGATATTCCCTACTGTTGTTCTCGTGGAAACGTGTTCTTTCCTAGCACGTCTTCCACCCTTTCCAAGCAGTCTTGAAATTGTAAGTTTCCTTTCAATTTTATGATGATGGTAATTTTGCTTTGTCTTTCACTCGTGAATGGTAACTTGTATTTAGTATCAGCCCCAAGATTAAATTGATTCATATTTTTTCCCTTACACTGGATTATTGTGGGGTACTAGTGAACAGAAGCTTATCCCTTGGGGGCATCCCATAAAATGAATATTTTATTTAATAATTTTTTATCATTTTCCATGCTAAGTCATAGGTGGATTAAAAAATTGGGGGTGAATAAATTTGTTCTTTTTAAAACTTTAAAATTCTTAGTATTAAGTTCTTTAAACAGAATAGCATGTTCTATCAAAAGTGAAAGGGAATTTTGAAATGTGACCTAGGGAGCAGGCAGTTATCTGAGTTTGTACCCTTCAGGTCTGACTAACACATTAGACTAATAAGCTGAACACTACTCCTTAGCCACATACATAGTTAGGTCACTGGAATTTGCCTTACCCATGATAGAATTATAGCTATCATTGTTACCTGGACACATTACTATTATCTAGACAATATAGATTTGTCTGGGAAGGTCTCAGAAAATCCTCAGTGTCAATTTTTTTTAATATATCACACTTTCCTCTCTGTCTATAAATGGAGTCTCTTAATTCATACATTGTGTGAAAAGATCATTTGTATGAAATTACTGTCTTCATTTTACCACCATTTATTTGGCCTTGATTTAAGTCTTGTTTGATCTGCAGCTAATCTTTTGTCCCAGTGATGGGCTATTTTCTCAGCTCATAGAAAACCGATGGAAAGAAAAAGTCTCACTGTATTCATCTATTTATGGATCTCTGGGAACTTCGTAGCATGGAGTCTTCCTGATAGTGGTTTTCTCTAATTTGCTTGTCTTCTCTTACTTATGCTATTGACCCATCCTGTATCCACTTTCTGGGTTATAGAAAAACCGGAGCAAAGGGGAGAGAGTGTCAGGACACTGGGTCAGCTGCCAGGAACCAAACTCTTTGTTCTGATGTTGTTTCTATAACACTAACTGATTCAATAGAAGAGTCCTCTAAAGATGAGTTTACACTTTCTTTTTTGATTAAGTCCCCTAAAAGGTTGTTCGAAATTTTTTCCCCAAATGTTGCAAAAAATTCTAACATTACTCACCAAACCTGGAAAGCTCTATTTTATTTCGTTTATGGTATTACTATGATTTTTTTTTTTTTTAATTTGGAAAATGAGGTAGGGAATTTCATTTCCCTGGGATTTTATTTATTTCATGATTCTGTTGAAAATGAGTTGGGCCTTAAAGTGGGCTTTTATAAACACAGCCTGTGAATCATTTCTTCTTTGGAAGCCGAATTCTCTCCCACTGTGAAGCCTCCCCAAAGTGCAGAGCTAGCAGGGTTGATAATGAAATGCGGTCCTACTTATCACGCTCAGCAAAGGACTCAGAGAAGATGGTAAAAAATCAATCCCACAGGAACTTCTCCAGTGCTAGATATCCATATTTAACCCCCGTGCATTTAAAATGGAAATGAGGTATCTCAGGGTTTTAGTTTGATTTACACAAGATGGCGTCGCCTGGTTGGCAATGGGAGTATTTTACAGACCAACTGCTGATCTATTTGGGAAGATCTCAGCCTCTCACCCCAGGTCCAATGTCGTTTCTTTATATTTCTTTCAAAACTCTCAGCAGTGCTTTGCAGTGGCTTTGATTCTGCAGGCTTCAAAGGATGCCCCTTCCAGGGCCAATCTTCTGAAAGGAAAAAAAAAAAAAAAAATCAGTGTAGAGGAACAAACAGCTCATAAAGGAAAGGACAGTTTCACTGTGGCAGCTCTTACTGTAGTTAATTAATAGGGAGTTTGCAAACCAATAATACCAAAGTTTTGCAAAGCCAAGAAAATTCCAATTTGATACTAGTGCTTTGTTATAAAATTCCCACTTGAACCTAGTCTTCAATAGTCCAGCTTCAAATTGTTTACTCATAGGTGTAGTATGGTTTATGTAAGATGCATTATAATTAAAAGCTCAGACTCAAGGTCCCTCTTGAATTTGTGAGCCTTGTTGAGGCTCTCATTAAAATGTACCTTTATGCCCACATAATCTCCAGTTAACTATTTCTCAAAGTTATACTATGAGTCTCTCTCATTTGTGAATTCTACTATGATCACAGTTCCGTTTTACAATTTGGTAATGGAGACCTTCCACAGTGTCTACCAAAGGCCTTTGTTTCTTTGTGGATAAGAGAACTAAGATATAAGAAACTACTTAAAGTAACAGAATTAATAAAAATTAGGATTTACAATGCAGAATTTCTAATTGGTTGCCAAACCATTAAAAAACAGAGAATTGGTCCCTTTCAAAGGATTATTTGTTTAAAAGAAGTGTAAACAAATACTGAAGTTTAGTTGATTGTATGTACATGCCGATGTGTTCTGGGAGAGAATGTCTAATGTCTGCAGTTTATTTTGAAACGCTTAAAAAAATAAAATGGATGGATGGGTAGATATGTGACAAAATGTGACTCAGAATCTAGGTTGGGGGTATATGGGCATTCTTTCAAGTTTTATGCATATTTGAAATTTTTCATAATCTAAGTCTACAAAAAAATGTTGCTTCAACTTTACATTTTAGAAACCACAGAGTTCTTTCACTGTAGTTTTAGAAAACCAATAGATTTCCTCATTTGGAAGTATAGTAAACATTTGTTATTTTTTAGGATGGTAATTTTTTAAGAATAATTTTATTATTTTTTGGATGACTGAACTAAGGTATAATCCTCCACTTTGTTATTTCTGACATAACTAACTTTAAGTAGCTAACTTTCATACTGCTTTAAAACTTCTAGGCCAGCAATTATTGAGAGCTGAAATTCAATTCAAGCATTCTGCCCAGGAGATCCTGAAATTTTTATTTTTTTTTAAGGAAAGGCAATTTCTGACTTCTCTCATAAATTTGATAAAAGGAAAGCTAATATGAGATTGGTAGTCCAGTAGGAAATGGAACTCAATTTTACATTTTTTAAATCATTTTATGGTATTAAAAATGACAGAGGTTAGAAACAAAGCTCTTATTCTTTTATTGAACTAGAATTGAAAGTGGCAGAAAATCATTTTGGCCCCAGTGCAGTAAATGTTATCACTAAAACATGTTCAGGGGATATTAGGATAGTCTCTCAAGCACCAAAGACAAAAGTTCACAGAACAAGAACTGATTTTTCTGTCCATATCTTGAAATTATTAGATGTGCAGGAGATGAAAGTATCTTAGCTCTAAGAGGACAGGGGATGGAGTATGTATTGGAACTGATAATGTCTCTATTCTGGAGAGAGGTGAAGTGGAGAGAATGTGGCGGAATGGGTGTGTCAGCAGTGACAGGAACAATAGAGTGGGCTCCCAGGGACAGGACCTGCACCTGAACCCGCAGCCCCAGCACTGGAGAATCCAATAGTAGAGAAAATTGTGAGCTGGCAATGAAAATGGTAAGAAAGCCGGTGATACTGTTCATTAAGAGAACTGTTTGAAGATTTTCTTTAACAGGGAGATTAAAGTAGCTGTCAGTAGCTACTTTGTTTTGAGAATCTGGTGGAAGAGAATTTTTAAGTCCATTTGGGAAAAACCAATCATTTTTGAGTGTGTTGTGTGATTATTCTTCAGAATTTTGTGTAAATGGAGCAGGTTGGTAGGCATATGTTTGCTGATCCTAAAATGATTAAAATTCAGAATAAGTAAGACTCTTGTGAAATTGAGTTTTCAGGTTCCAGCCAGTGTTCTATACTGCCATATGGCATAACTAGAATTAATTGCTGTTCCAAGTCTCTTATTCTTTTGCTGAATATTTAGGTACTTTGTCTGAAATATTAGAGGTACCAGAGAAGTATTTAATCACATGAAATAGATGTTTGACATGTCCGTGAAAGCAGTGTGTGTAGCTAAAAGTTGCTTAGAAGAAAAAGCCCTTTGAGAGCTTTTCTAACCCTCCCTTTTTTTTTTTTCATTAGAAAAATGGATGGATAGGTGAGTTAACAAGAAGAGTAAAGATTCCCAGGAATTTATAGATCAGCGTAAATAGAAAAGGAAAAGCAAGGAGTCTTTTTATCACTAGTATCTTTAATTCCTTGGTACAGTGTCAGTTGTTGTCTATGGACTGACCACATCAGTATAACCTTTGAGCTTTTGTTAGAAATGCAGTCTCAGACTCCATTGAATCAGACCTATTGAATTAGAATCTGCATTTTCATAAGAGCCGAAGTTACTTATGTTCACATCAATACTTGAAAATCACTTCACTAAATACATCAGATACTTTTAAAGTTTTTTTTTAAGTTCTGTTTCATGGAATTCTAAATCCTCAGTTCTAGAGATTATAAAGTCCATAGAGTCAGAGATCTTAGGGTCACCAAAAAAAAAAAAAAATTCTAGTAAGCTGCTGACGTGGTATGAGCTCAATAGTGTGAATTGAATGGATGAGGTGGGAGAAAATGTTATAAAGGCATTTTTAGAGACTAGGTTAAACCTTAGAACAAGAGACCCACTTTATTAGGAAATTTACTGTTGGGTAATTAATTCTACATATTCTCCCCCAGAGACAGGATGCTTTCCTTTTACTGAGTGTTAAGAATTCTAGAATTCTCTAGAATTCTATTAGAGCTATCATATAATGTCACAAGTCTACTGACCATGGATTGAAATTTTGCCAGAGCCTGGATGCCAGTCATTCCAGCCATTTTTGTGACCCAGCCCTCTGCCTTTGGCTATCTTCCTTCCTGTTGAGCTCTGCACTTCCTGTCTCCACCATCTCTCATCTTCCTGATGGCTTCACTCGTAATCCTTTCCCCTGTACTCCCTAGAATCCATATTCTAACATAATCAAACTCCCCTGGATTCCCTACTTCTTTTCTCTGTCTATGCCTAAGTAAAATGTGGCTTTCCCACAGGACACTGTTTTGCTTGCAGTCATCCAAAATAGAATTTGTTCATTTTCCAGAAGTGCTGTTGGCATTTTTCAGGCTCCTAGCTGCCACTTCCAGACTTTCACTATTCAATCTTGCCCACAACCTCTTCTTTTGAGATTAGTCTGTGTGGCTTTACAATTTTCTGTCTCTCTGTCTTCTTTTGAAGACTATTTGACACTGAAACATTGACTTAACTGTTGTCATCTCCACTATTGCCACTGTCCCCAGAGATCCACTTGTCTTTCATTTCGCTTTCCCTGACTATTACATCTGTCCATTCACCGTATAAATATGCTCAAATATCTCCTAAAATTAAGAAAAGCACCGCATCCTACACAGTGATTCCCTCTCTAGTTATAGTCTTGTATCTCTCTCTTTTTTTCTGAGAGACAGAATTTTTGAAATGAAAGTTGTCTAGCCATTTCTGTTTTCCTCTTCTCTGATCAGTGTTTAGTTCCTTATATCAAGCTTTTGAGCCTTTCAAGTTAATCTTGCCAAAATATCAGAAACTCTTTAATAGCTACATATAGGTGATACTGTTCAACCTTTTTCTTAGTTGGGTCTCTCTGCACTATTGATCACTTCCTTTTCCTCAAAAATTAAAAAAAAAAATGTTCTCCTGTTATTTCCAGGGTAATAATCTTTCCTGGTTGTCCTTCCCTGCATTTGTACTCTTTGTTTAAGCTTTTGCTTAAGCTCATTTTTCTTCCTTTTTTCTTTTCTCTTTTTAAGGAAAGGTGCAAGCAGGAATGAAGGAGAGCAGAAACAGGCAGGCAGGAAGGAATAGGAGAAAGAAGCACTTTATTTTTATTTAGCTATTCATCTTGGTTATTCCCCTCAGTCCTAGGACATGAATCTGGGACCTTCAGATGTACATGGACTGTACTTAACACTTTATTATTAAATTGTTGATCTTGATTTTCCCTGCTGGCCCTGGGAAACAAACCTTGGAGCTTGGGATATATGTGGACTGTGCCTGCCAAAGGTGGCTGACCAAACGGCCACTTAAGCTCGTTTTTCTATCTCCACTCTTCACCGTTGTTCCTCAAGCTTGTCTCTGTCATTACCAATTTTTATTAGGTAGTCGCATCATGTCCTTAACTCCACAATTTCTTCAACACATAGATGACTCCCAACTCTATAGGTCAACTGCAATTCTCCAAGGTACCAGGCAGCATATCAGATAGGTTCTTTTAGGGTATCTTACAGATGCTTTGACCTTCACAAATATGAGCGGAACCCGGTGGATTATCACCCAACAGCCACCTTACATTCTTTGATGATAATAGAACCTGACCAGATCAGGGATGAATCATGATCTGAAAGCCACTCTGCTTCGCTAGTGGTTGACTTAGGGCTTACAGAAGATAGTTTGGGCCAAAGAAATGTAAGGAGAAGATGTCTGATAGCTCTTACAGGACAGTCTTATATTTGGGAGGCAGCAATACATTGAAATGAAATAGCCACCACAGGACCTGACTCTAATTTGAGATTTTATAGAAGAAAAGGGAAGAAGCTAGGTTGTCTACCATGTCATGGGTCCACGCATTAGCCCTAGAATCACCAGTTTCCGTACTTTTTGCTTTGAAGGAAATGTAAACTCTAAACCTCTGTTAGTCAGTCTTTCTGTCATTTTTACCCAGAAGAATCCTACCTCATTGAATGTCCAGAAGTGAACTCATTATTTTATATTCTGCTTTCCCCTAAAGTCTAACTCTGCTTCCCCAGGCTTACCATTCCAAGGCAGAATCCTGGGAGTGATTCCTGACTCCTCTCCTTTTACTTCTCAAATCATCAACAAGACTATTGATTTTCATCCTAAATCTGTCTTCTCTTTTCTCTTCCCTTTGTCATGAGCTGAACTTGGGCTTTGTAAACTGCTCAGAGCATTGCAAAGCTCTCTTTTCTGGTTCTCTGTCTCAGGTTTTGCCCTGTTCCAGTTTCTTCTGTTCTTCTATTCTGTTGAAAGGTTACACTTGAAAAATTTGATCATTCATGCTATAGAAGATTTATCGATGTAAAATAAGACATGAAAAAGTAGGTGATATAGACATATACATATATACATACACACGTGCACAGACACACATATATAAACACCTAACAGAGAAAAATGTCTTAAAAATTATATACTAAAATGTTAATGAAAATAATCTCTGGCAAGTGGAACTTGAGTGATTTTTAATTTCTCTTTTTTGTTCATTTGTATTTTTTGACTCTCAACAGTGAATATGTATTGAATCACATGTCACTGATATCAGAATCTTTCCTGTTTTAAAAAAGGGCAGGCACTTAAGAGCCTAAGTTTATTTGGCTTCCAGGTGAGAAGGGAGATATCGCTAACGGAAAAGAGATACGTAAAGAGGAAATTAGACTTTAAATACATGGTGTAGACTCGAGTCACTTCTGTGCAAGTAAACAACTGTATTTGGAGGTGTTTTACTCTGAACCTAAACACACACACACACATGAAATTATTTTTGAGCCATGGAAAATGCAGCAGTCCTTTGAGTAATTTATAATAATTAAAAAATATTAAAAAAAATAAATTCTCAAGGTCTTCATTAGATGAGTTGTCACTGACTGGGAGCGACTTCCATTTCTTAGATGTTATCTCTTTGAGCTGCACTGAACTGACACAGGATGAATCCTTCCTTAGAAAAGGATTTCCACGCCGTGTAACCATTTAGTAAAAACATTTGCATTCGTGGGATTAGTTTCCCAAAGTGATGGTACTTGAGTAAACCATTCACTTCCTCCTTCTCAAAACATCAGTCACCCTGATTGATTTTTATGTTGGTCATAAAGAGAAATGGTATAAAATGAAAGCAGGATGAGCATTACAAATCGGAAGCAGTTAATTTACTTAACAAATATGTATTGGCTATTTGTTTACTCTGTTGGGCGTGATGCCAGGTGATAAAGAGAGTGTCACATAAGACAGCCCTGTTTGTCAGGGAGTTTTTGGGCCACTGTGACCAGATTCATGTATGGAACCAACACGGAGACTTCTGCTCACAAATATCTGTTCTAGAAGGCATGAAATGTTTGGTTTCAAATTGTTACACTTATTTATTATTTATTTTTTGTTATTTATTATTAAGTTTTTAATTGAAGTAATATTGACTTAAAACATTCTATAGGTTTCAGGTATACAGCAGTATAATTTGACATTGGTATATACTGCACTATGATCTCCAGCAAAAATCTAGTTTCCATTCACCACCATAGAACTGATCCCTTTTTACCTAGTTTACTCACCCACCTTCCCCTTTCCCCTCTGCTAACCACCCTTTTGTTCTTGTCTAACAGTTTGGTTTTGTTTGTTCATTTATTTTGTTTCTTAAACATGAGTGAAATAATCATCCTCTATTAAAACACACATCTACCTGGAGGGTTAAAAGACTTTTGATGGTACAGTCATGTGCATTAACCCTGTTCGATGGTTTCCTTCTTATTTTTGGTAATGGTGACTGGGAAATTCAATGACCAAGAAATTTGTTGAAATCTTATGGGAAATGCGTAGTACTGGGTATGCTGAGGGTTATAAAAGTAACAGAAGATCCTTCCCCTCAGAAAGAATAAAAGCTTTAACTTTGCAGCTTAGGAATAATAGTTACAACTAACATTCATCACACATGTGCCATATGCCAGGCATGATATCAAAGGCTATATGTATATTATCTCATTTAATCCCCACAGCAGGTGTGTGATGTGAATACTAATTGAGTCAGAGAGGTAATATATTTGTTCAAGGTTTCACAGCTATTAGTATCTGGAATTAGGATTTGAACCCAGATGGTATAACCCTTGGGCCACCGTTCTTTTTTTTTTTTTTTTTTTTTTTCTTTTTAAAATAATTTCCTTCCCCAGCCTTGGGTCTCAATTCCAGGTCCTTGGGTTTTATGCAGACTGCACCTTAACTGCTGAGCCACAGGAGTGGACCAGGGCCATCACTCTTAATGAGACTCTTTATTCTCATAAAAAGTAAAGAAAGTCACTTTATTAATTAGTCCAATGAGAATTTTTGTTGCGCCTGTACTATGTGCAATTTTTCTGGTGCACATGACACAGGATTCAGTCCTTCTTTAATTTGTTTTTGAGCAAGATAAATTGAATTATACAACATACTTACCTTTTAGGATTGTTGCCATACATAGAAAAATGCCTAAATGCAATGAATATTACATAGTAGATCCCATGAAATTTCCCAAGAAACTTAAAACCTGATGGAAAAGATAGAAAAGCACACACACACACACACACACACACACGGCTGTAATCCACTATATTGTAGTTAAAGCTTTATAAGAGGAACACATAGATGGTACTCTGAAGTCCCAGAATAAGAAGTCACTTCTGGTTGGTGGGCTGAGAGAAGCCTTCAAGGATGAAAAGACATTATGTCTTCGCCGTAAGTTGAAAGAGCTAGGTTTTGGTGAGTTATATTGCACACAAAGATACAGAAGAGAGAAATTTCAGCCATGTTTGAGAACCAAAGGGGATTCTATTTTTTCACTGTATGGGAGTAATGAGAAATATAGCTGAAAAATAGGATGCAACCAAATAACAGAAATGAGAGTTTTGACTGGTTTTGGGAAAGAGAGGGGTAAGTGATTTAAGAGAATAAAGCATGGGACAGGGAAAACGGGTACTTTAGTAGTGTGTTATGGGTACCGTGTAAGTCTTTAGTACCTGGACTGAGGCCACTAGGAGCTGAGATATGGTTGAAAGGGAGAGAAGATAGAAATGTCAAAGCTTGCCTATGTTCCCTTTGCCCAGAGAAGGAAGACAAAATGTTTTTTCCTTCCAATGCTTTGAGCTTAACGTTTATACCCTTGGTTCTCCAGTTGGCTTTGATTTTTGTTTGTATTTTTAATTTTGGGACTTTCATTTTATAACGGACTGGTTCACAATGGGCTCCATTAGCTTCTGTAGACAGCCAGGTAACCAAACCACTTTTCAGAACTTTATTCATGGAAAATAAAATTCATCTTTTGAAATTTATGCTTCTACTTTTGAAATGTGATTGTTTTATAAAGGTTGTATTTATTGTATTTCAGATCTGATAGCAAAGTTTCATCTATTTTTGAAGTAGACCCAGAAAACTTAAAATCGTCCATTACTTTGTTTCATTAGGAAAATGTATTCCAAGGTCGAAACAACTGGAAATGGACTTTTGGAATACAGTCCATACTTGAATTGGGCACTGCCTGTCTAAAATTCTCCTAACAAGCAACAATTGGTAAAATACCTGTTTCCTTTATGGTGTTTTCTAAACTTGCCCCATCATGTGAATTACCTGGGGATCTTGTTAAAAATACAGATTTCTAGGTTCTTACCTTGAGAGGCTAATTTAGTAGGTCCTGGGTGAACCCTGGGAATTTGTGTTTCAATAGGAGCACCAAGAGATTCTTAAAATTAGGCAAGCATATAGAAAACATTTTTTTTTTTTTTTTTAATGAAAGACTGCTTTGGTTTTCAGCCGAATTTTAACAGTGAAAGGGAAGGGAGAAAGAAGGATTTGATTGGGAAGTGTGATAGAAGCTGTTGGTCAGGGTGGCAAGGAGGGTCTCCCAATATGATTGGGGGTAATTGACAGGAAAATCTTACCAACTAGACTTAGAATATGCCAATAGCTGACAACCTAAGGTGAGGGATGGGGATACAGTCAGAGTGAATAATTTTGGTTCTTCGCATAGTCTAATACTTGCCTGCAGTCTCATATGCTTCCTTGTGACTGGGCAACATCTGGAGACATTTCTGATGCTGAAGACTCCTTCATCGTGGGTCAGACCAGAAGTCTTGGCCCCGCGGGTCAGGAAAATTGGTTTGACTGGTTGTTGTAGCTGAATCGCTGAAGACTCCTGCCTTATATTGATATAGCTGTGCAACTGGTCATTAGCCTTTAGATCAAAATCAGTCTCATTCTTTATGATTTGGATAACTGGGTGTCTTATGTAAGAGTTTAACTGTGATTACTGTATGTACTGTAGAAAGAAATACATGTGAAAGAATGACATTTTAGTTCAGAATCGTATACAATTAGGAAAAAAATGTCAATTTGAGGGCAAAGTTGTGAAACAATTTTAACATATTTTCTGTGTATATTTTAGTTCTTAACTGGAAGGAAGTATACACACAAGGTTAGGAGTCTTGTTTAAATGTGTAATTCATTGTAACTCTCAGAGTGGTTAGAAGCCTGCTTTCGAGATTCTGTTTTTATTTTTATTTTTTGTCATTCATTGTTTATTAAGATTTTGGTGCAGTGTGAATGAGTGAAATAATATTATGTCTTTAATTAGAATTCTGTTGTTATTTTTCAATTAATCTGTGTCAGTAGCTTTAGCATTTGTATTAAGTCATTTTCTTCATGAAAGCTTTTAATGAGGAAACAAATTGATTATATTTATGTATTGGATTCTTGCCACTGCAGTGTGTATTCGGTCGTATCTCTTGAAGTATATTTTTGCCGGTCATCTTGTGATCAGTCTTTAAAGTCAGGCTTTGGAGGAAAAAAGTTCTTGCTTTGGATGGAAGTTTTAATTTAACAGAGCTTTCTTTTTTTTTTATCTTTCTCTTTTTCCTTTTCTTCCTTTCCCTTGAATCTTTTTCCTTCTTGCCTTTGTGTGATTAATTTAGAGGAAAACATAGGTGCCACTCCTCTTTGGAATAAAGCCCACATTCCCTTTGCTTGGGACAGTCTTGCCTTCTGCCTGCTTCTCCAGCCTCATTTCCTACCCCTCCCAAAATGCACGGATGCTTCCTTCCCACCGAACTCGGAAGGCCCTCTGCTGTGCTCACCTCCATTCATTTATTTAGCAAGTACATAGGGAGCACCAGCGCTGTGCCACTGCCCCGTGAGGGCTCAGCGACAACCTGAGACCAGAGGATCATAGTGCAGCCCTACAGGTGCTGCCATGAGGTCTGCATGGATATGCAGTGGGGACACCTAAGGCAGAGACTGAGCCAGTCCTCAAAGAACCAGGAAGCGTTTGTTAGGAGAAGGGGCACAAAGGGAAGCAGTCATTAGAGTGAAAACAGGAGAGAGCAAGAGTGTGCACAGAGAAGGGCAGGAACTGAGGGCCAAGGTGAGCACTTGTCCCGCCTGAAGGCTCTCCTTCAAGCAGGAAAATGATGAGACTGGGTTTGCATTTCAGGTCATCAGATGGTGCCTGTGACACAATATCTGATATTTCTGGAGGCCTACCACTCGAGTTTTTGGTGTGCATTTTCTTGGTTAATCCTCCCAAGAACCACACAAGGCAGGTACAGTTGTTATTTCCATTTTAAAGAGGTGGAAACTGAGGGGGCAGCTAAGTCTCACAGCTACTGGTTGGAGGAGTTGGGTTTCCAATACAGTCCTGTTTGCAAAACTGCAGGTCACTGCACTTCCTTCAACAGCACTGAGGAGATTAGGCCAGAAGGAAACAAACGATGCCAGACAGACTGTTTAGAATATGGTCACCGGATTTGGATAAAGCCTTTTGAGGACTTGAATGAATTCAGTTTAAAAAGATATTAAGGAATAGAGAGCATCCCAAGATAGCTGACATCGATGAACGGGTGTCGTATGAGGAGAAGGTGCACACAGCTGCTAAGTTCATCACTCATGCACCTCCAGGGGAATTTAATGAAGCGTTCGATGATGCCCGGCTACTACTTAGTAAGGACAGTCTCCTCGGGGAAGGTGCAGCACAGGCATCTGCCCAGTATAACACGAATCAGTTCATACCTGTAAAGACAGAAAGAGATTAAGATCAGGTCTTAATTACGGAACATAGTGACCTGGATAATAACAGATTTTTAGATCCAAGAAACAAAATTCCCTTTAAGTTTGACCACTTATGGAAAGAAGCAAATGATCCCCAGACAGGGGAAGTAGATGGAGGTCTCAAGTCTTGGAGAGAATCCTGTGACAGTACAACAGACCATTATTGCATGTATTGAAAGCCACCAGTTTCAGCCCCAAAACTTCTGGAATGTTCATTGGATATCAGAGTGGAAATTCACTATCACACCACCTACAGCTCAAGTTGTTGGAAGACTTAAGATTCAGGTTTGCTATGATGAAGATGGTAATGTTCAGCTGGTTAGTCATAAAGATGTACAGATTTCAGTCACAGGTTCGAATGAAGTCCAGACTGTCAAGGATTTTAGTAAACTCAGAGAGCGTGCAGAAAATGAGTCTCAGACGGCCATTAGTGAAAACTGTCAAACAATGTCAGACACCACATCCAAGGCCTTGTGCCCACAGCTCCCAGTTACCCATACCAAAATCGATGGGAACAAGATACTCAGCTACCAGATTGGCAAAATAATGCAGAATGCTTAACAGCTGAATGTGAGAGTCCTCAGTACATAGAAAAAAAGGATTCAACGTGCGGTCATATGATATATAAGTGATTTATAAATAAGAGTGATATTTTGCTAGGGCTTTCAAAGTTAACAGGTTTTCTAACCTCATGAAATACTGTTGAATCTAGAGAATTGATTATTTTGTGTTCTCTACCTTGTATTTTTCTGTTTTTACTATAACTTGTAAAATTTTTTTTAACTCTGCCACATTTAATGATGGAGAAAGAGATATATCCTGGAGTCATTCTACTGTTTAGAATATTTTCCTAGCCATGAAACCTTGTTACTAGTTTAGACAGGTAATATGTCCACTATTTTTCTACCCTTATCCTTCTAAGCACTTGCGGTACTTCAGAGATTTTCACTGATCTACCAGCAGCTCCAGAGACTATGCTACACACTCTTAGCTGAATGGAAGACACATTCATCCGTTTCCCTCCAACTGCTTTGATCATCATTTGCGGCATCTCATAACTGTAATTTTTTAAAGTTTGGATTTGGCCTTTTCAGGTCCTTTGGGAGGTCAAAGGAAATTTTATGGAAATTACATTCTAGAAAGCTTCTTTGGGGAAGTTGTTTTAAAATCCAAAGACTTGAACCACATTCCCTGCATAGGAACGTGTTTGCTTTTTTCCTTTCCTTCATTGTCTTCCCATCTAGTACCATTATAGTTTATATATATATGCACTTTTAGAAGAATTGTACCCATTATTTTTTTTGTAATATTCAAGAACTGCTGACATGCCAGGGATGCAGTAGAGAGTATAAAACTTGAAAAATGCAGATGTTCAAGGAGTAATAGATACCTTATGCTTATATATACTTGGTGGCAGGATTGCAAATGAATCGAACAACTATGTAAATTACAAAAACTGAAAATGAACCAAAGTGAGGAGGATAACTTCCAGGCAGGATCTTTTATTGTAACCTGTTATTTAAGGGAATACTAGTGATTTGTTCTAAATATGATGTAAATCTTATTCCAAATTGCTCTTCCTTAGTCCTGCCTGCCAAGAACCCAAATGTAAATGTGATATAGCAAGGCTTCCCAGGTATATTGGCAGGTGTATGTGTGATCTCAGAATACACAGGCGACATAGGTATGATATGACAGCTGGTAATGGTGGATTCATTTACATTGTTTACACTTCTATGACCAGGCCTTGAGGGAAGGTTACTTTTAAAAAAACGAAGGAGTGTTTTCCTACCTATCTCCAAATACATGTCAAAAGAGAAGGCTGTTTGTGCTTCAGCTTTGTTTTTGCTCAGTAATACCATCAAACAAGAGATTGTTTCTGAGGACCTGTTGAGCTATGTAAGCATTTTTATTTCAAATAAAATACATTTGTGTTATTTGTCATTCATACTATCCATTCAATCCACACTATCTTCTGTATCAGGTAGTTCATTAGAAATATATCTGTTTTGCTCTTAAAAAAAAAGATATTAAGGAATAAGGTCTACAGGTTTCAGTAGTACAGTTGACCCTTGAACAGCTTCAGGGTCTGGCAGTCTGACATTACTGCCTCTCTTGCATGACATCATAGCCAACTTCACAGCATAAAATCGGGTCTTTCAGTGTGGAACTCACTCACAATCCTGCCCTGCCACCTTCTCAAACATATCTGTTAGGGGGTGCTACGCAGGGTCTCTGGCACCTGCTCTGATGGGTCCAACCTCTCGGCCTGGCCTCTCTTTGCGTCTGCACCTGGCCTCTCTCTGACCTGATCCTCCCCTACGAGGCATCTTCCTCTGTTTGGCCCCGGATTCTCCCTCAGAAACTCTTTATCTGCAGACAGTATAACAAGTTCTGTTGGTAGCCAGACCTGGGTTCTTCTGCCCACAATGTTTACCTTGTACATTTTTTGCAACAATCACATCAGTTCTGCACAATTTGATTATTCCAACCAACCTAACCCACAGTTCTGGCTTTCTATGCTCTTGGTCTATCACAGAGTATCTGGCAAATAGTGTAGACATGTTAATGTCTGAGAGAATGAATGCAGTATTCATAGCTTGATATATAGAGAGTTATGTTGGCTTATTAATCTTGATAAATCCACCCTGCCTAGATGAACTCTATAAACGACTCCGGCTTAAAAAAAATGTTACGTAATACTTGCTCTCAGGTAAGTAATGTGACCATTTGATAACAAGGGAAATATCAAACGAATTTTCAAGTGACTATCACATTTTCAAACCTCCCCCTGATTCTGCACAATATAAACTGGCAGCTCTACAATGTGGACTTCGAAACAACTAAGGTACCATCAGATAACCTCTCCATGCTTCTTTTTCCTCATCTGTAAAATGAGGGGCTGGGTTAAATGACTTTCAGTGTCCTTCCCACTGTGAAATACAATGAGGATAGGATAGACAGTCATACAGTTATCAGTTACTCGCTATCCAGGTAACCAGGAGTGTCACTAGTCCAAGAGTAGCTATTAACCTGAAGCAAGCAAGAAATAAAGCAAAATTAGGTTCTCAATATCAACAGTGACAGAACATCAGTTCAAGAGTCCAAGATGCAACAATTTGAAAGACGGCAATCACCTGAGGTTTCTGTTTCCTCCACTACACCAGCCTGGAACCAAAAGACACCCTGACTTTCCTCCTCATGCTCTGTTGTTCCTAGTCTATTATCAAATATCTGTCCCTTCTCTTTCTCTACAATAGCCTCCTAAACTGCCTCCAGCTTCTGTCTCTTCCGTCAGGCTGCACATTTATGCTAGATTCAATTGCAGTGGGCATCATTCCCTGTTCGTAAAAACAAGCAAGCAAACAGGCAAGCACTTCAGTTCCTCTGTTTTATCTACAGAAAAAATTCTGACCTAACATTTAGGATCCTTTTTGAGCCACAGTTTGCCTGGCTAGCACTTTTGTAAAAATTAGTTTATTGAATTATATCTGGTTGCCTATGATGTGCAGAAATTATGAGAATTATGTAGACATACAACCACAGTTTTGCAGTTCTAATGCTAGACATAAGGGAGGGAATACTGGGATACAGTTTTCTAGTGTTCCAGTGAGAGAGCTGACTCATTAACTAGCCAAACTCAGGATTCATGCTGCTAGTATTCAGAATGGATGTCGAATTGACCCGAGAAGTGTGTTCACATAGTGAAAGTGTTATCAAATACCCTAGTGATGAAAAAGGTTTTATTTTATTTAAATTTTTCTATTTTTTTAATTGTCTGGGGACAGATTTCTAACATTTTATTTTAGTCATGGATAATATCAGATAATGTTGCTTGTTTATTATTTAATAGAAAGTTCATTGTGATCGTTGTGTTTTGCAAGAAGATGTTTGGAGAACATTGCTGCCTTCAGGGATGTGTCCTAGATATAGACTCACTATCACAGAAATGTTATATCCATGAAAATAACCCATTATTACAGGTCCTTCTATCACTTGAGTTATATATTTATTGTTTGTTGTTACCATAGTATTTGCTATTTGCTATCATAGATTGTCATATCTTTATTTGCAATTATTTCTTATTTTGGACTAGATTATAAGCTCCTTGTAGGCAGGCACTAGGTCTTCTACTTTTGATGGTACTGAAGGAACTGGGACTGGAGGGGGTACCAGCTTCCCTTCAGGTAACTTCCCACACCTGACCAACTTTCTAAGACTGGTACCTGGACCCCTGGGTCCCAGGCCTCTGATGCCTCCACCAGAGGCCTTCCACCAGGTGGTGCTCTTTTCCCATTTCTGTTCTTGCGTATAACTGGTTATACTACGCTTTGCTGCTTACCTATTCCTTCTGCAAGGTTGTAGTTAGAACAAAAGTAGTAGAAAGAGAATTCAAAATCAGTGTGGATCTCCCAAGTGAGAAAAGAAGTTTTAGGAAACGTCTATAATGTACAGACTATTAGCATTGCTGAGAAAAACCATTTCCTTGGGCATAAATCAGTCCCTACCATGTGCTTCACTGCTGAAGGTGAATTGCAAGAACTTTTTTAGTCTTGTCAACTTGCCATTGAAGCTCTGCTTAATCAGGTGTCCATTTGAATCCTAAGATTCCATTTCTAGTACCAGAATAACTGCGATATTAATCTTTACAGTCTGTTTGGAGACAGCCATTACCAAAGAACAGAGATGGTCAAGAAAGAAGTTACAGAAGAAATCTCTGAGTATTGCAGACAGTCTGTCCATTTAGAAGGCACCACCGTTTTGGCACAAAAGCTGAAGTTCAAATTTGGGTATCCTGAAGTCATCAAAAAGAGATCTGATTTTGTTTATCAGGTGGTTTACCAAGACAGGGAATGTAAGATGTGTTTTAAATTTCCATAAGTCACAAGTAAAATAACACTTGCAAAAATAGTTGCAAAGATTTCATCTAGATTTCTAGATGTATGACATTCCAGACGTCCTTAGTGGATAACCAATTTTATAATATCATTGCAACTGTATTCATCTAACTCAGAGGTTCTAATCATTTTGAAGGGGGGCAGGCTATTGACTTTTTTTAGAAATCTAATCAAGTTCATGGACCTTCTTTAAGGAAGAAGAAAGCATGTATTACTTTTCACCCACACTATTAGGGAGTTCATAAATCTCTGGAAGTTCAGCTATAGACTCCAAGTTAAAGACCTCTGAGCTAACTATTCCCTAGTACCCATAGCTGACTGACAAAACAATAATACTTTCTCTTAATACTAGATTTGTATTCTACATTACAGCCAATAGTATAGCAGTTAATATGGAATTTAAGAGGTTGGGCCCAGAAACCAAGGAGACCTAGATACAAATCTTGGTTCTGTCGCTTAGTAGCTATTTGATCTTGGTCAAATTGTTTGACTTTCCTGAGTCTTAATTTTCCTCATCTATGAAATAGGGATAATAATAGTAATGATATCATGGATTTTTTTGATGAAGATTAAATAGTAACACATGTAAAACATATACATGGCACAATGCCTACCTTATATTAAGTCCTGAGTGTAATTGTTTTATTGTAATTAAGAAGTGCAGTTGTTTTTCCTTCTTAAGTATTTCTAATAATATGAGGATAGTGCCAGTTATGCATTTTGCCTACTTTACCATGCTCTAACCAGCTGACTGAATACTTTAATCTCAGTAGCCATGTTCATTGGTTAGTTCCATGGTTAAGAATTTGATACCCAGTTGGCATTCCTTGGTGGAATAGTAATTAGGTCAGTCAAATCTGAAGAAATGCAAGCTAAATGCCCCTGGGCTCGAGTCCTGGGTTCACAGGGGAAACAGCTAGTATGAACAACTAAATAAAAATTAAAGACAGTAAAGAGCTTCCTCCTTCTCTCTCTTCCTGCCTGTCTGCCTACTGGTCTTTTATTTCTGCCTGCACCTTTCCTTTAAAAAAAAAAAATTGATACCCACTTCCAAACCCTGACCTAATGACTATGAGTCAATGACCTTAGTTTTGGCAGAAATTTAGTAAAATATTCTGTGAATCTTGAGTGGCAAACTAGAACAGTATGTTTGTGCTTTGAAAGATACTGAAATATATGTGTAGGGGTCCCATATCTATTTTAATCAGCATTTCATCCATGGCACATGAACAAAGGATTTTTCATGTATAAGATATCCAATAAATATTTGCTGCCTGAATGACCCAATTATGTTACAATAGCAAACTGTCTTTAGAGAAAGATCATTTTGCTGTGTGTTTTAAAGTTAGGTGTTATTTTCATGACTATCCGCATTAATTTCTTATTAGAGTAGCTGTTTTGAAACCAGTTGCGAGGATTGGAAGCTTGCCTACCTCCTTCACTAGCTGTGTCACTATGGGATGCTTCTCTCACCTCTTGATACCTCAGTTTCCTTGTTTATTAAATGGACATCATAATAGGGTGAGAGTATGGAGGAAGTGAGTCAATATAAAAGAAGTGCTTAGAACAGTGCCAAATATGTTTTTAAAAAGTTAGCATTATGATTATTATTACTACAGCTACTATGAGGCTGCTCATCACGATTCCTTCAGTATGGTGAGTTCAACTTATTTGTTGTAACTTTGCCTTCACTAAAGTTCCATTAAAACCTATTTAATTTAAAAACATGAATAGCAAACTGTGTCTTGCATTGTAACATAACCCTAAATTTTCAAGACTATTCTGCAGAATAGACTGAATGTTGTGAAATTTTATTCTTCCATTTTCATTTTTGGAGGCACAAGTAAAGATGGATTTATTTTGACTGAATGTGAAAATAATAATCATCAATATGCCTGCAGCATTTTCTCTCTGCTCATTCTGTACTCATCATTTTTTCAGTTCCAAATATCATTTGCATGGACCCAGTGATATTACAGAGGGGTGATAGCTTCCTTTTCATATTGAAGCTGAAGTTTCAAAGAGAAGATTAAACAAGTGTTTGTTATCTATCTGCACAGGCCTGATAGGAAATTCTGAGAAGCTTTCAGGATAAACACAACTCTGTGTATGTGTATGTGTGTATGTTTGAATGCTTTTTCTTCTATATATATATCTATTGTGGTCTTCGTATTTTGGTTTAGGATTTCTAGTTTCAGACTTGTTGGCATCTCTGGCCAAGGGTTAATTGTTTTCAGAATAAAGGCTAAGAATTAGAAGATGTTGGCAGGTTTTTTGTTTGTTTGTTTTTTACTAAAAGCCTCTTAAAGAATATAGAATTCTCTAGTGTGAAATCATCTTTCCAGAGAATGTGATGGAAGCCATCCATAGGACATATTTAACAAGGCACGATTAAGATCTTAAATGAGTCCAACAGAGAATAATCCATGTGCTCTCTAGTGAGAGATGAGATCCGTCACCTTTTGACCTTTCCTTTTACAAGTGTCATCTGTGAACTGTGGGATGGCATAGAGGTTGTGTGTGTGTGTGTGTGTGTGTACACAAACTTTCTTTAGGGTTGTTTCATAATTAATACTTAGAGCAAGAAGCCAGGGGTAGGGTCAGGGGAGTAGGTTAGCAGATAGATTTATACCTTCTGAAAAATAAGGAAAATAATGCTCTACTTCCTGTTATTCCCTGTTGCATTCTAGATACGATTCTTACTAACAGGAATATTTAATTACAGTGTTACCAAGAATAAAGCAGATCCTGCCATTTAACATCAACTAGTAGACTTGCTATTTTGATACTGTTAAATTGAGTTCTTTCTCCACAACAAGCCTTCTTAAGATATACCTACTATTGACAGAAGTAATACTCTTAGTGTATGTAAACTTCTAAGATCTTCTTAACTAACAAGAAACCAGAAAGCCAGGGGTACTTTATAGAAGGCAGATAAGGGACCTGAAAATATGTGTGAGCTGGAGTAGGTATTGTGAGGGAGGGGACAAAAAGAGGCCGAGATAATCAATAACTTATTTTACCTACTTAACAATTTGCCGAGAGTTGGCCTTTTAACTGCCACTACATGGCTAGATTTCTTTCTAGGCCAATAAATAAGAACAGCGTTGGTTAGCAAAGTGCCTGATGTTGCCATCGTCTTGGCAAGAAAAGTGTGTGTGCACACACCACACACACATACACACACACACACACACACACACACACACTTGCACAGCATCATACCCCAATTTTCATTTATATATATAATTAGAGGTCGGGTAATTACTGGAATCAGGAACTAGAGCAATTCCTCGAGAGAAGGTGGAAAATTGCACATCCTTTGGTGATATGTTTGGCTAGCTGCATTTCACAGAAAGGAGTGTTAGGGAAAGCGTCACGGTGACCAGGTACAGTGGGAAGCCTCTTCTCGGTGGAGATTGACCCATCATACTAAGTTACACAACTTAAGTTACAGCCTGTTTCCATGAGTGCGCATTGGCAGAGACACCCTCCTTCCCAGCTGTTGCAATTTTGCGGTGACCACCCTTCCCCCAACTCTTACTTCTCTTTTTGTCTACTGTGGAATCTACTGTCCTGAACTTTCCCTGCCCTTTAATCCAAGTATCTTAACCTTCTTTTCCCATGACTGCCAACCGAATTGTTCTGGGAAAGGGAAGGAACAAGAAAAGTCCACCATGATGTTTCTTCTCCACCTCCTTCTCCTCTGATCACTTCCCACAGTTGTGAGTTGTGGCAACATACTCCCCAGTAATATTCTTCCTCTCCATCTTCTGAATTTTCATCTTATAAAGAAATAACCTAGCTACTCACTGGGGTGACATTCCTCCATAAAGTGTTCACACCTTATTTTAGTCATATATATTCTAGAAGACACACCATTCTCACCTGTGTGTGGCCTTTTGAAAAATCCTTTTTTGAATAATGGATCCTTTTAAGAAATTGATGAAAATTTTGGCCTCTCTTCCTGGGGCAGGGGTTGTTGGGAAAGCTCATGTGTGTGTGTGTGTGTGTGTGTGTGTGTATATATATATTCTGAGAGATCAAGATGAAGATAGAAGAATATTCATTCTATTTAGTGACATG
The DNA here is from genome assembly GCA_004363575.1 of Solenodon paradoxus. Lineage (NCBI taxonomy): Eukaryota > Metazoa > Chordata > Mammalia > Eulipotyphla > Solenodontidae > Solenodon > Solenodon paradoxus. The sequence continues at coordinate 285,860 of RJWH01001408.1, read as the reverse complement.
GTGGTCACTATGTCCATAGCAAGAATTAACATGTAACTGTAAGCAAGATTGGAGTATATCAAGGGGTGAGCGGGAAGTGGGGAAATAAAAACTATAGATTATGCTTCTGAAAATTTCCAGTGTGATGTGAAGGGAAAGAGGGCAGCAGATTGAAGAATCTGGAGCAGGGAGGAAGGGTTTGCTTTATTTTCATATGAGCATAAATGCTCCTGGAAAAGAAGAAGTTGAAAGGTTTAATATATACAAGAGAAAATCAATATAAAATAATGTAGGGTTTTTTGTGAAGGCAGCAAGAAATGGAGTCCAATGTTCAATAGACATTTGTGGGTATCTACCATATATAATATTGTTTCTGTGGGGCAGAGATGCTATTTAGGTTCCAAACAAGTGACTTACAAATGATCCTTTCTACCACTGCCGTTTCATTAGTTTTAAGACTTTAAGGGATGTTGGTTTTGCCAATCATTTCCCAAAATCAAAGAAGATGGAATGGTACAATGGCTTGGAAGAGTTCCAATCTTGACTTGGAAGCTAAAATATTTGATGACCTTGAGTCAGTTGTTCATGGCCTAGGAGGTATTTGGGGATGTGTTGCAGGGGAAACGTTTTGTTGTCATAACAACTGGAGATGCCACTTATATTTAGTGGCAGGATCATCAATGCTGAGTTATCCTGTAATGTACAGGACAACTTGTCACAACAGATGATTGTTCTGCTCAAAACCTGTAGAACTCCTGGTGAAAAATTCTGGGTCACAGCTAGACGACCTCTTACGACCTTCCAGATCTAAAGTCAATATTATCTAAGAAATTACAATGAGATAAATGAAGTTTTCATGCCTTTGAGGATCTTTCAAATCTCAGGGGCAACCTTTTGGGCTTTCTCAAAGTGGGGAGTGACTTTAGTTTTAACTACTTAACAAACCTTTTGGATGGGGTGTTCTAGTTACCATATGTCAACCAAGATCGAAAAACATGTTTGACTTGTCTCTATTCTTTCCCTTGTATTTCAGATACTATTGGGATTTTCAGCTCCAAGGTGAGTCCTCTTTGACCATTTATGACTTTATACTAAAATTATGTGGATTTTGTGACATTGTTTACTTCTCTCTTTTCCTAGATAAGCTTCTCCATAGAGTGGCATAGCCATTTCTGAGGAAAGTTAGTGGAGTGTTTAATTAAGCTTCACCCTGCTGGGCCCCCTGACCTGCTTTTTAGCAACAAGAGGCTCTGCTGCTTCTGCCCTCCGAGTGAATCGTTGCTGGATTATTTTATAGACCCAAAACCATAGTATATTTTTATTCCCTGAGCTTTGTTAGATGGCAACAGGATTCACTAGCATGCAAATAAAATGGTGGCCGAGTCCATAATATAAACCTTGGGAGGGCTCCAACTCAGCTAATCCTTCATTTGCTCCAGAAATAAATTCCAGTATGTTACCTCCTCGATCACAGTGCTCTTCCACAGAACCTGCCTGTCTGGCAGCAGAGAAATGTCAGAAATGGAACAGTGTTGAAATTCCCACTAGAACAGTGTTATCACATTTTAATATGAGCCTCACTGCAGCCTTGGTGCTTCTAATTACTTTCAAACCATTGTTTTCCTGCTTTTGCTTGATGAACCCAGCATCTGGCATGATTCTAAAAAGTACAACAGACAGCTGTGTGCAAAATTAAAAAAAAAAAAAAGGATAGAATTAGAACACATTTTAAAAAGGCTGAAAATTAGAGTTTTTTTTCTTAATTCAAACAGCTTAATGGGGTGTCTTTAAAGTATATGCATTCCTGCTTTTAGCACTCTGGTTGAGAATGTCAGACATACCTTCTGAATATTAATTGTTTTATTATAAATAGGGTTTTTTAATTTCTAAAAAAATCATAGATTTTAGATCAAACTTGAAAATAGATTTATGAACTATTTTACTCTGCATCTTTTAAAATCAATTGTAAACTTTCCGATACTTTTTATTCTCTTAATTTTGTCAATACATCCAGTTTCAGTGACCAATAATACATGAAAGAAAATCAAATGAGTATAATGATACTACTTTAGTGTATTTCAATTGCATAAGGTTTCCTTTAAAAGCCAACTTTCTGAAAAAATAGTCATGCATTTTGACATGCCCTGATAAAGTAATGATTAGGTCCGCTGCCTCCCAGTGAGTACAGTTTACATACATCCTATGGACCCAGGTTCGCATCCTGGGCCAGGGAGAACAACCATGATGAAAAACTAAATAAATACAATGCTTCTTCCTCCTCTCTCTTCCTACCTGTCTACCTACCCACCTTCATTCCTGCCTGCACCTATCCTTTAAAAAAAAAATATATTTTTAAAGCATTTTAACTCTTGTAAGTTAAAGTCATTGTATTTATAATATTTTAAAGAATGTGATGTGATGTTACTGTGTATCTCACTGGTCTAAAGCATATGTGACTGAATACATAGAGTGAGAATAGAGAATTATATGTAATAATGTAGCAGTTTGCTTTGCAAAATATGAAACACATTATTCATGAAATAGCCCTATAGTTCAGGGTTTAACATGTTAACCAAAAATCCTCAAGGGGCAGAACTTGAATGTGGACTGGCAGAAGTGAATGGAACTGTGTGGGTGGAATTAATTACCTAAAGGAGAAATAAAGAATTAGTGTCAGAGATGTAGTATAGTAATGTGTTGAGAAGAGGAAATAATTTTGGAGCTTAACATGAGAATCTGGTGCTAAAAAGACGTAGGATCATATCTTACCAGATTCTTATAATGGTGGCATTACTGTCATCTTCCAGTACAGGGCAGCTTCTATACCGCCTTTCTCTCTTAGAGAAAGGGCAGAAGTAGAGCAACCAAGGGGCAACGGAAAAAAATTTATTTAGATCAGAAAGCAATATATATATTTTTTCCAATGATTGAATATATATAGCAAAGTCTCTGGATTTGGAAGTAAACCTAAGGAAAGATTGAGTTGAAAAACCCGTATTTGTACGTCTTGCCCCAGCGTTACTCCTCCCAGCTGAGACATTTTGGTGGGGAAGGATGAGTGAGGAGTCTCTTCTACTTGTGATTAGATCTTAGTTGATTATATGCCTTAGAAACTGGTAGCGTAGCTGGGAGCAGCAAGAGTCTACATGAGGTATTGTAGAATTTAGGGTTATGGAAAGAATAAGAATGTGGAAGAAAGAGCACCTGGCAGAAGAATTTAAAAAGCCCTAGAAGACTACATAGTAATGAGAAGAGAGTGAGAAAGGACAGAGCTAACGGCCTCAAACTTTCCTAGTGTTTTTATCTATGAGAAAATCCTCTGTGTAGTAAGATGATAGAATGAATTTTATAGACTCTGCATTTGTCTAAATACACACTTGTGTTCTTCAGGATATTTTGACTAAACCAGAGTCTGGTGCCTAGAAGGAAAATAGTCCTTAATTAGAAAAGACCCCTTATTTATAAATCCCTTTATTGGTGTACATTCAAACATCTGGGTATGGTGAAGTCTGTGGAGTCGGTTCAGTGTGCTGAAAGGGTAGCCTTTAAAGAAAGATACTCAGGAGAATGGGTTGCTAAAACATAGAAAAGGATTGCAAGTACTCTTTTTTCTTGTCCTTTCTATTCAGTCCCAGGTTTAATGAGGTGGAGGAGTGATGATTGAATAATATTAGGGAGAGTCTTTTCCCTGTTCTGAAGAAGATGTTGAGGGTTGACAGACCTGGGTTCAAATCATACCCCTTAGCTAAAGGTCATGTGACCTTAGAAAGTCGCTTAATATTTCTGAACCCCAATTTCCTGATCTACAACATTGGAATGTGCTATAGACTGTGCTCAGTCCCTTACATGTGTTAACTTATTTGAACCTCAGAACAGCCCTATGAAATAGGTAACGTTAATATGCCCATTTGACAGAGGTAGGTACTCAGGAAACTTACTCAGCTTTGTGCCCTTCAATGATGCTAACCTGGTCCATCTGATTCCATAACATACATTTTAAATCAAATTTTTATTGAGAGATACTTACATACCATAAAATTCTCTCCTTTAAAGTATAACAATTTTCCCTTATAAAGAAAGTGGTGGTTTTTAGTATAGTCCCTGAGTTGTGCAGCCGTCAGCACGAACTACAGAACATTTTAATCATCCTGACATGAAATCCTGTACTTAAACTAGTTCCAGACCCCATCCTCTTCATTGCTGCACTTTACTGTCTCATTGCAATTGTGTTCTGCACACTAGCAGTGCTAAGTGTAACCCCAGAACAGTGCCTGGACATATCGAGCCTAAGAATACAGAGTTTCTGTTATGATAGTGTCACTAGTCATTAGTTTTCTCACATTCCACCTAAGTTTTCTTCTTGGTCTATTGTTAACTCTCCGAATGATGATTATTTAAAAAAGAATAAAACAAAGGGAAAATAAAACAATCTAACAATGTATTACTTTAATGTAGAAGAGATATAAATGAAAGTGTATTTAATGAACTCAAATATGGTGGGAGAAAATGAGAAATACTTTTATTTTTTTAATAAGAGAGAAATTTCTTTGGTAATTCAAATTCAAGTCCTGCTTTCTTGAAAGACTTTTTCCTACTTGTTTTTTACTTCAAGTTACAAAGGAGTGTATTATAATCTTTGCCATGGAACTCTGACCATTTCAGTCCTCAGAAATCAATCAGTTATGTAAAGTAACAACATTAGTTTTGCGTTTTAGATACGATGACAATTTACTTTATGACACTGAACAAACTGATTGACTTCATTTTGTTTAGTTTCCCATTTTATAAAATTATTTAATTGTTGACAATTATAGTTTAATCAAAAATTCAATTACAAGGTATAATGTTTATAATTCAAACTTTCTTGTTCTAAAAAACATCTTAATGAATATATTAGAAAAACTGCCCACCATGGGCTCAGAGTCTGAAAGAAATGACATAATAAATATATATTATATATGTATATAATAATCCCAAGTTCCTTCTTAGAATTTTATTTAAATATATATAAAACACAATCATAGATTTTGGTCTAAAGGTCACTCATATTACTTTTGTCATACTAATAAACATGGGCCACTTTGAAGATCCTTTGATTATCAGCATAGGTGGTTGTAGAGAGTTTCTGAGAAAATAATTCAGTGTCTTTCAATATGAAAAATTTCTGCTGTGTGAATCTTTGAAATCTTATTTTGAAATGGCAAGTCTATGTCCTTTTCCACCGTAAATTGCTATCTAAAAACATAGCTTGGAAAAAGCATTAGTGCAAAGTGAATAAAGAAAACACTGCTATCAAATCATATTAACTATATATTAAAAGATTTAAAAAGCATATAAACTAATGTGTGGACCTTATTTGAATGCTCATTCAAACTATTAAAATTATATTCATGAGAGAATTAGAAATTTGAGCATTTGATTGTATATTAAACATATATTGTCAATTTTTTACGTATGACAATGGTATGCTTATCTTTTACAGAGTTCTTAGAGAGACGTATGCTGTGATATTTAAAGATAAAGTGATAGGTTTCTGACATAGTATTGAAAATAATATTGGGGGGGAGAAAGAAATGGGTTGGGGGAATAGAAGAAATAAGATGGATCATACATTGACTCTGGTTGAAGCTGGTTTACACTATTTTGTCTTCTTTTATACATGTTTAAAATTCTCCCTAATGCAAAGATAAAAGAAAAAGAAATCCAGGTCAAGATTAATAAGAAAAAATATTCTTTTATTTCTGTTGTGACACTTAGTACATTAATGCATAAGATACCTTACGTATCTTGTACACAAAATACATAGAATAGTGATATTTAAAACATTGTTTCAAGTTTAATGTTTTATGATGGAAAGAGAAAGAGCTTTGAAATCAGACCAAAATTCAAATCCCAGCTCCTTTACTCACAAATTTTATGAGCTATGGCAAATGGCATACCTCCTAGTCTACAAAATCTTGCTAATAATATCTACTTCACAGTTATGAGTTGTAATGAACTATAATGAGATGATGAACTCAGGAGAAGTACTTATTAATTGTTAGGCTCTCTCCAAAGCGCTAGCAAGTGTTATTTTTACTTTTCAAATGAGGGCCACGTACGTAAATTTATGTATGGAACTTAGACTTCACATCTTTCTATAAAATTAATCCATTCTGTTGGGCCATGTAATCCACCATGTATATATTTGTGAGGTTAGCATTTAAAGAATATGTGTGTAGAATTTTTATTGGTAGGCACTTCAGAGGTTAGATTTATGAGCTTGTTGCTCTGTAATGTCTGAGACACGCTGAATTGAAGCATGGGTGTCACTTAACTTCTCATCTCTTACTATCACGTACTTGGAGCATGTAGTTATGACAACTACAAGAAGCAAACCATTAAAGCAGCAAAGAAACACCATCTCTGCCCTAAGAGAGAGAGAGAGAAGGAGAGGTTTCCCTTTGAAGTTGAAGAGAAGTGTTTTTGAATTAATGGAGTGCACAGTGATTTTTACTAAGTTTTATTTATGAAAATACTCTTTGCATTCATGCCAAAAGGTTTTAGCATGGTTGTAAGTAGGATTTATACAAAGAAACACAGCCCAAATTTATGACGTGTTTGCAAATGTAAGAAAAAGTTTGAATTTACAATCTCTGTAATTTATTGTTAAGTATCTTTCTACCACTATTCCTGGAATGCTGATATTTTATAAACATAAGTGTTGGTTATGAACCTAGAATATTCTAAACTACACTGCTTTTAAAAATGAAATCTTCCAGAATGTTTTCCGTGTCTTTTGGGGGTTTAATAGGAGGGAAATGTACACAGGACGAATACTTCTGCCTTTGGCTTTAGCCCAACCTTTCGGCATCAACAATCTTGACAGCTGCTTTCATGACTTGACTTCCTCTAGGCCTTTCCCCACTTTTCCTTATTTGCTACATTTTATACAAATTAATCTGTAGAAAGTATATATACACACAAATTCGTTTTGAAGTTAATTACTGACTCTGATACCTTTTCAAATATTTTGCTTCCTGCATATGTACTGGTTGCCTTTTTAAAAAAGCATTGAATAATGCATTTTTAAAAGGAATGCACTGTTTGGCAACTACTGGCAAAGAGAGTACTTTTTTAAAAATAAAAGTACTCTCTTTTCTTTTTAGCATTAATATTTTCTAATATTTGTATGTCCTTTCTAAATGTCTTGCTTTGGAGTAGATGATATTGAGATATAAGAAAAATATCTTTCATGCAAGGGAAAGAAAAAACCATTGGAATCAGATACTGCTATCTTCTGTATTCCCTACACAATATATTCTGTACAAGGATGTTCATTACATATTGTTTGGAATAGCAAAGACTCCAAACAACTTAAATGTTCAGCAATTTGAGAATAGTTAAATAAATTATGTTACATCCATTTAATGGAAGCCACATAGATGTTAAAAGAAATGTATATATATGTGTGTGTGTATAAAAAACATGGAAAATTCTCAAAGGCATGTTAAGTGAAAAAGGCTGTGTGGACAGTGGACAGTTTGTGTGTGTATCCACACATACACATGTGCTTGCTTTTATTTGTGTAGAGAATATTTTCAGGAAGATATGCATAAACTTCTGTTAAGGGGGATACCAGCATGAATAGAAGAGAGAATCTTCATTATATTATTTTGTAATGAATTTTCACCATGCGCATGTATTAGTAAAAAAAATTTTTTTAAGGGAAGGTGCAGATGGGAATGAAGGCGAGCAGACAGGCAGGCAGGAAGAGAGGAGGAAGCTGCACTGTATTTTATTACCATTCAGTTGCTCACACTGGTTGTTTCCCCCTGGACCCAGCACTCGAATCTAGGGTTTTGTGGTTTGTTTCCTTCAGAGGTGAGTGACCTAACCCCAATTCCACTAGGGCACACTGCATGTATTATTTTAATTTAAGAGTTAGTTTAAAAATGAGATAGGCATATCCTGATGGAGGAGCGGTTAGGCATGCCACCTTCAGCTAAGTGCAATCCACATACATCCCAAGGAACTGGGATCACATCCCAAAGGACGAGGTTGGGGGAGGACAACCAAAATGAACAACTGAAAAAACATTTTTTTTTAATGTTTCTTAAAAAAAAAAAAAAAATCTCTTTGTACTGATATGGAGCAGTCTCCACAATAAATGATTAGGACAAAGAGCAGTGCATGGAACAGGACAGATGCTACCATTTGTTATTTTTTTTTAAAGCATATACCACATAAACGGACATTTGTTATATTTAGATAGAAAATTTATAAAATGCCCCAGAAACTTCACAATAGTTATTTCTAGAGAGAGGAACCTAGAGAAAGGAGGAGAGATGATTTTTCATTTAGTGTCTTCTTGTAATGTTTGAAACTTTTGCTCTGGGCATGTTTAACTTTTGATCTAATAAAGAAACTTACCAAAAATACTTGATTTAACTTAGTAAGCTCTTGGTCAGTAGAATCATGATCTAGTAGATTCATATCCATTCAAGTTTTTCTCCTTTTTCCATATGAATCTACAAGAGAGACTAGGATGATATTTTAAAGTAGCAGCATTCTCTGTTATTTAGTGTTTCAGAATAGCAGTATACAGATGTATAGAGTTGACTTATCACTTAAAATTGACAATTAATGGCCCACCCTGGAGGAGGAAGGTTTGGGCACAGTCCATATGTAGTCTGATGTCCTGGGCTTGCATCCCGGGACTGGTGGAAGCAAGCAAGATGAACAACTAAATAAAATAAATAAGGTGCCTCTTCCTCCTCTGAATATTAAAATAAATAATAAAATAATAGCATAAAATACCCATAGCAATTAATAAAGAATGTGTATTTTTAAGCCCTGTCTTTGGCACACCCTGGGAGAACAGAAGGACGTAGTAGGCCACATACCCCAGTGTTGGAATCCTGGGTTCCACAGAGGTTCTGAACAAGTAGTGTAAACAACTGAAAAACACCAACAAAAAACAAAACCCAGGAAATGAAATACAATAGTTCATCTTCCTTTCTCTTCCTACCTGTCTATATGCTCACCTTCATGCCTGCCTACATGATTCTTGTCCATATGTAGATGACAAAGAAAAGCAAATAATAAATTAATAACTGCTTTAAGCTTATTTGATTAACCAGGGGAACTTTGTTGAAGAATAGAAACCTTATAAACAATTTATCTTAGTATTGTTCCTGGCCCAGTGCAGAAAATCAGATAAGGAGTAGTTTCCGAACATAGAACTTTGGCATAAAGAATTAACCTACCTTGGGAATTCTGCCTCTTACAAAATTTCATGTTTTAGACACAAAGGAGTGGGATGAAAGATCATCTTAATAGAAACATTTTTTGTTCTTTAGCTTAAAACTTTTCTGTAAGTAAGGAGGTTAAACCCTTGGACTTGAACCTCAGTACATTTGTTTGATATTTGGAAGCTTAAAAAATGTATAATGTGACGGTTGAACCCAATTCTATTATAAAGCATAGATTTTTCACTGTTCTTTCCATCAACACACATGTCTGTCAGAAATTTGTTTACTGGTTTTATTCATCAGGATGGCTGAAGCATCACTAAGCCAGGAAAGGAAGAGCTTAGTTATGGACAAGGGGGTTGATATGATGTGTACAGCGAAACTGCTAGTTACTGCTGACTCTTGCAGGCAAATAGTGAAAGAACCAATCTTTGAACCTATCTGTCCTTGTCTGCTGACAGGTATTTAACACTCACTTGCCAGCTTTAAAAAGTTCTTGATCACAATTCATCTCTACACTGTATTTTCCTAAACTTAAAAAAGCCATATCACCTTCAGATTTGTGTCCTTACCTTGAGTTAGTGATACCTCAATAAAAAAGGAAAAAGGAAAAAAAATAAGGAGATTCTCTTCAGCTATGACCTGGCTAGTGAAAGAATGTATTTTCTTTCTGGTACCATTATACTTTAAGTCACATAGTAGGAAAATGTTTTAAAACATCTAATGCCACATAAATGTAGTAATTTTATTATTTCACGTTTTTCTTTTTCTTTCTTCCAAATAACAAATTGTCATAGTTTTGAAGCATTCTAGAATCTGTTTTATCCCGATTTACTCAAGATTACTTCTTGAGAGAAACCTTAAGGCCAGTTGTATCCCCAAATCTACTGCAAAAAAAAGGATGGGACTACATAATCTACAGGCTACAGTAGACATTTAAAAAGTTTTACTAAAGTCTAAGAAGTGAAAATAAAACAATGTATAGTAACAGATGGATTATAGGTATGATTAGTAGGCCTAAAACAGCTTTTAACATGAGTGTTTTCTTTCTGAGTAATATCAACTTCAAACACCACAAAAGCTGTAAGGGCAAAGGGTGGTGTGTTTGGGTGTGGAACATGTTGGCTCATTTTCTGTGAAGCAGGCTTCAACTGCCTGGGAGCCAATAAATCAAACAGAAGGTACTGGGAAAAACTGAATATATTGATCTGACTAAACCCAAAATAGTTGTGTTACATTTTGTAAGCATGAAATCCATGCCCAAAAGTAATATGTTAAAACATCACTGCAACAGTCACTACTGCAATAAATTTGAATTTTCGAATTAAACTAGCTTCTTCTTGATCAAATCAGTGACCACATTTGGCTTTGTCTGTCTGTTCCATAATGTCCATAATGTGACTGCTGGTATTACTACTGCTTACTGTAATTTATACTTTTGATTATAGATTTCCTTTACTAGAGTTTTAAAAAACCTGTAATTAATAGCACATGCCATAAATTCAGGTCATTTTGGCTGTCTGTCATTCAGTATGCATTGCCTTTGAATAATGATTCTAATTTATAAAGCATGCAGATTTGGAGACTGTACAGCTCACTGGATTAGAACAAGAGCTTAGTAATCAGACAAGGTGGGGTCAAAGTCTGGCTCTGCTACTTCTGAGTCATTGATACGATTTGGGGTATATTAATCTCTATCTCTCCATTTCTTTATCTACAGCTTTGGATAATGGTATAGCACAGGTTTATTTTAAGAATTAAATGAGATCATACATAAGAGCCTTCATCCAGAGTCTGAACTCAGCAAGAGTTCAGAAAGCTATTATATTTTTCAAATTGTGAAAGCTTTCTTTTTCATGTAAGTCAAAACATGCTGAAAGTTCAGTTGAATAGCTTCATAATAAGAACTAAATACTGTGAACACAGTGGTCCAAGGAAAATAGAACTAAGAACCAATAATTCCAAGTTATGATTGCCTGGTTGCCATATGAAAAGTACATTCATTTTACAGCGCACTTACCCACATATTACCAAATACCTAGATTTACATGTTTTGAATTCTGTCAAAATCTCATTACAACAGAAAATATTCTAACTCAGCAGGTTCCATTTTCGTAGCAGTTGAACAATAACAGTGGTAGATGGAGTGTGTTCGTGTGGAGCCAGAATGGTTGCTGACAGGCTGTAATTTGCTTTATGAAGTGTGTGTTGTATACAATTGTCTGGTTTATATTTGTTGCTGCCAGTCCTCCTGTTTGTTGATGTCCGTGAGTTATACTTTTATGTGAAAGCTAAGAAGGGTTAAAAATCTCTGCACTTGGGGGGAGGGCTTGGGGAAGCAAGGCACAGAAGGGTTTATATGGTGATTACCTTTTTCCCCTTTTTGAAGAACTGAGAGGATGCTACACACTGCAGCCCACCCTACTGGTCAAAAAGAAAAAGTGCATCATAAAGGATCTTTTTTTTTTGAAGGAGAGAGAGAAAAAGAGAACTTTTCAGTTGACTCCCATGGGCATTTTTCTGTCTAACCCACCACTGACAGATGCAGTTCATTTTGGAAATTTTATTAAACTCAGCTGCCCTCTTGGCTGTCGGATTCACAGGTGTCATTGTGATTGTGCTGTACTCATCTAATCAATTTTGTTGCATTTCTGGTCATCTGGATTAAGTTTTTCTCCACAAATGATACCCCTACAGGTGCTTAAGAAGGCTGTTGCTCAGCATTACTATATAATTAGTCAATAATACCCTAACTAAGTAACCTAGTCTTGGGCTCAGTGTATTTCTTTTATATTCAGGATCTAGTTGGAGAAACTTTTTGAAAGAATGATAAATGAAAACTTTCTTAGCCAACCTGTCATTTGTTTTCATAGATTTAATGAATTCAGTAAGATTACACTCACTGCCAGGGCCTTGGGGGGAGAAAAAAGAATATTTATGCCTTCAGTTATGACTAGATGCAGGAGTTAAAAAGAGAGAGAGAGGGAGAGGTGTGTAGGAAGTCAGCACAGAGAAGAATTTGAGGCCTTCACTGCACAGGGATTAATCACAGGAGCTAACCACGCAAATCCAAATGGATATTTAGAGTTTGGTGAAGCCTCTAAGATGTTCTGTGGGAAATACCATCCATTTTCTAATGCATGAGTATGTGCAAAATGGTATATAATTTACGGTGGGATTGTTGACAGAACTTTAGCTTTGGTGTTGCAAATGTATTCCATCATATATTTACATGTAATAACACTTCACATATATGGGCATATAGGTACCCAGCATTTCTTTAATTGGTGTTATATTCAATAACTTAAGTGAATGACTGTATTATGGAATGATAAGCTGCAATTTTGCTAACCTCACCATAGTTTAGCTTTGGAACTACATTACTATAAAATTGGTCCATGTGAGTCTGATATTAATGCTATCAAGCACAAAAACTAACTGGATTTGGATCAGGGAACTTTATAGCATTTCATTTAAGATTTATTAGTTTAAAGAGAGAGCTGTGTGTCTCATGGGTTCTTAAATATTAAATAGAGTCAGAAGTCGTGTGTTTCCTTCCAACAGCAATAATAAAAACAGCCCCCCATTATAATGTTACATTAGTTTCAAAGGTACTTGGTGAAAGAATAGCAAACCCTAGAAAGCTTTGAATCACACTGTATAAACAGTTGGATGCAGAGGTGAATAAACTTTTTATAATAAAGCTCACAACTAATTAGAAGAGAAATAAAATATAACATTATACTAACATGAAAAAGTCATTGAGTCTTTGTATATTGAATAAGTAAACATATATTTATAGTTTTATCTGTTGCTTGTCATTATGTTACTTTTTATGCTTATACAATTTTCTGTCTCTTTTTTTCCCATTTCTTTCTCATCTCTTAGGTAAAATGATCATCATGGCCTGTTTATGTCCCTAAATAGTACCTATAGGTTCAGAATCAGAGGTTTGCAGTGAGTCAAAATAGTTACTAGGGGAACAGCATCATGGTTCATTTCCCCCCCTGTTTTATTTGGAATTGAATTAGGAAATAAAAGTTTTTAGCAGTTTAATTCACTTCTCCATAAAGTTTATGGAGCAGCAACAGCTGGTTGAATACATGGCAGAAAAATCTAACTTCCAGTGGCCAAGCTATTGTTTCCGAATTAAAGGGGAAACTCATTAAATGTTAATGAAAATGCAGGGAATAAAAACAAATAGCACAGAAACCCCAGCAAATAATTACCTTACACCTGACACAACACTGCTTTATCTTTCTGCTCCAATCCTCAGAATTCCCAACTTATCACTCTATGGAGCATGAATGAAATTGAGTTTGATTCACAGGAAAGAATAGAGAAACCATCCCTTTTTACAGACCCCTTCGCACGATACTCTGTGGAGAACCTGCCACTGAATATACTGAGTGTATCTAGCACCCAATTCATACGACACTTAGGCTCGAGGAGCAAATTACCAACTAATAGCAGGTGAACCCTTGATATAGTTCCTCCAGATCTTGTTTAGAAATACAAAGGGAAGAGACTGGAGGGAGTGGATGTGATTAATGGAGACATTGTGTTAGAATATATATCTGTATAGAAATATATTGATTCTGAGGTAGTTGCAATGGGAAAGTGTGTCTCTAGTGGCAGGGGATCTTGCTTGTGAGAAAGCCACTCTAAACAGATGGAGTTCTAAGCCCTAATTGTAGAGCTGCTGAGTGGAAATGTCTGTCACTATAGTTTGTGATCATTTATGTCTGATCCCTCTGGACTACAGTACCTGCCACTTGGAACTGTGATTGTCAGAGCTATAGATGAATCCAGAGATCACTTGTGGTTATGTTTTAAGGAGAAATGATGCTCTAAACTTAAATCCAAAATGACCACAGTAATTGCTGGTTCTTCTATAAAACTTTTCACCCATGAATCTTGAGTGGTTGTAATCATTTTAATTACACGGGAGTGTCTATTTATATAGTGTTATAGGCTTCCCCCCCCCCCCCGTGTATGCCCAAGGGAGTTGGGCCACTTTATAGGACACTATAAACACTTAAAGCAAAATTTCCATCATCAGGAACTAATTACACTTGGATGTAAAACAAATTTTTAAATGTTTCTCCCACCACAGCCATTCTTAGCACTGATCTGGGCTCTGTTTTCACTGCATGGAGTTGTATATCTTTGTTGTTATATACTTTACAGAGGCATGATCTTATATTTGGTGTAAGGGTGACTGTTAAAAGCCCACCTTGGATATTATGCTTAGAGACCATAAGAATCCCATGGGAATGACTTTTCCACCTTAAGTTAGTAAATCAAATGCTAAACCCAGGCAAGTATTTTGGATGAGATGTTAAAAATGGAAGCTCTAAATGCAGTATCGTATTCTACATTGGATCTTGGAACAGAATAGGAACATCAGTGGAAGAACTGATGCAATTCAAATAAAGTATGTAGTTTAGTTAATAGCAGTTTTTCCATTTTAATTTTTTGTTTTTTTACAGATATCCCTTAAGTACTTAAGAAATTGACATTCGGGAAAACTGGATAGAGGGTATATTATACTATTTTTTTTTAGAGTACTTACAATTAATCTTAAATTATTCCAAAATAGAAAGTAAATTTAAAAAAAGAAACAACAAAACACCTTCTGATTTGCTTATTTTAGAAAAGGAAGCTTGGAATGATAGAATAAGAAAGTGGATTTGTCAAATTTCTGAAGCAAGCATAAAACTTGGGTCCAGAATGAATGATAGTTTATAAATGCTCAGTATTTTCTACATGGTAAATTTTGTTTGGCAACCCAAACTACTTCTTTTTCTTCAATGGATTTTGATTCGGCTCAAAAATTTTAAATTCCTTTAACCTCATAACTCACTTTTCAGGTTAGCTGTCAGGCAGTCCCTTTAGAGCACATTGATAAAATATAATTTCACTGGGTTTGCAGCAATATAAAGCTGGAATACTTTAACCTGTAATTAAGTATTTGAGAATTTTTTTGAGTTTATAATGGAAATTTCACAGTGATACTTGAAACATTAACTATCAGTAACTGGATAAATGAAAACATTTCTTCTGACTTCAGCCAGTGACTGTCATGAGGGTTTTTTGTTTGTTGTTTTACTTTTCTTCTTTACAATAAATTCTACAGTTGATTTCTAAAGCCCTATATCTGCACGTGTTCCACTCAGTATTGGACATCAACCTACCCCTGAACACTCGGAGAAGAGTCTAGATAACATCGTCTAATTTATGGAAAGAAAAGCCTACAGCCATTCTCTTTTTATCATTTTATATCCTCACCATACTTCTAGTTTAATTGTAGGAAATAAACCTTTAAAGTGAGGCAATACAGAGTCTATGTAGGTTGTTTGGTTTCACTGCTCCCTCGTTGAAATCCAGGGCCAAAACTCTACAGTGTTTACTGAGATTAGCATTGGTGATTTCCTTTGGAAATTAGTATTTGAGATAATATTAAATTCAGATGAAAATCCCCTTTTCATGATTGTGAAATGAACTGAGCAGCTGTCGGTGTCCTTTTATCAGCAGACTGCACCTCTGTTTGGGGGATTTTAAGGAAAGCTTTTCTTCTGGTTTCCGAATGAGCTAATATCTTCCGCCTAAACCTATAACACTATAACACCTATCACACGAGCCACTTCTACAAAATATAGTCCAATGTATGCTGAAAACACACAAAAGGGGTTAGCATTGTGTTAATTGCATAATTCAGTCTTGTATGTACATTACCTTTCATCAAAGCCATTTTATAGAACAAATATTACCTTCTTAGGGCTTTTAGAATTCCTAAGAGATTGGTTGCATAGGCTGTAAACTAGAATTATAAAGAGAGAACTTTCTTAAAATTGCAAAACAATTTAGTGATTTAAATTGGAGTAGAATCCAGTGAAGACTGGGCTCTCTCTATTTTTACTTCTCTTATTTTTCCAAGGAGGCAAGGATATTGACCTTGTCATATTGCGTTTTGTATATATTAGGTTAACCCTTTATGTAATTTATTCTATTTAATTTGGAAAAAGAAAGAGGCATTCAGGGTACAAATTTTAATTAATGGAGACATAGTATATTTGAATACATGTTTATATAGTTATGTTTTCGTTTTAAGTGTGGCGAAGAAATTTCTTTCTGGTGGCAAAAGATCTCCCCATTCTAGGCTGAAAATTTCGGAGTTCTGGTTAGAGAGTTCATTGAATGGGAAACTTTCCATCCGGTAAGTGGGTTCTCGTACTTATTGATTTATTCTCGTGTAGTAATGGATAGTGACCATGTCTATCACACAAAAAAATTTATCTTCTTTTGTGTGTGAAGCCAGAAGAAATCTCTAAGACCTTTATAAAGCTGGCCAAAGCATGACTTTATCTTCTCTCTTTTTTGTCTCTCAGGGGGAGACCAAGCTGAAAATTACCTTGGACAAGAGAGCTCCGATGATAACCACAGTGGAACCCCTGGCCCTTCCCTCACATCAGATTATCAGGATGAGGGTGAGTGTCATGTTTCTGGATTTGGGGTGACCATACTTGATTGCCTGTTGTCCTGCTATCTTTGCCTTTTGTCACTGTCTCACAAAGCCTTCAGTGGGTTCTCTGTATTGGTAATCATGAGTTGGCAAAGAACTATTTGTTTTATTGCAGTGCTGATCCTCCTAGGTAATTCAGTGCTTCTGAAGTTAATGTATTTAGGGAAACACTGATTCCATACTGGAGCAGGAAGACATCATTATTGATCTTTTTATAAGAACTGTAGCTCCGAAGCTAAGAGGGTATTTTAAGATTGCAGGGCCCCCTTTGCCATTCTTTCAGATTTTTTTAGCTGAGTTGCATGGGGATTGGAGCTTTCACCTAGTGATTATAGGATCATGAATTTATTAGGAATTATTTGATACCCTGGAACTCATCACAGTCTAAGACATTGTTTTCACCCATGCTTCTCACATACCTCTGACCATCCTGGTGTTGTTCAAGAGGGAGGGGAGCCTCAGGAACCACAATGCAAACCTTCTTGCAGCATTCATCTTACTTGAAGATTTGGGAAGAGGAGAAGTTAAATAATTCAACTGTTATGAACATTATTTTTATATTAAAAATGCATTGGTATATAATCAAGTAGAATGCAAAATATACATGAATTTTTAAGATACATGAATATAAAAATTTTGGCCTGGTGGCTGCCAGTTCCTGGCTCAAGCTCAGCTGTCCCTCGGGTGGGGTTCACTGTGCCACTTCTGGCATCTGGCCACTTGAACAGAAGGTTTGATCATCATGGATGCACACAGTTATCTTATCAAAGTCTCTCTTGTGCTATTCCGGCAGGGGCAGGGGAAAGGTAGAGATGATACCAAACTGAATATTAAATTGGAAGCATATTATTCACTTAGGGATTGGGAGTAAAGTTGGCAAATTATTCTTTATTTCTCTGTATTTGTCTCTAATCTTTCCATTTATTTTTCTTCCAAATTTCCCTATGATTTTGGCACTTTCCGAGAGTTCATAATCCATATTTTCCCTTCTCTTTTATCCATTTATTGCTGACTTATCCACATTAATTGTTACTTCATTTAGCCTCTATGGTGATTCACATTTTCTCTCTTTTATTGCATTGATAACCTCCACCTGCTAGCTATAAATTCAACCCAGACAGAAACATTGTATTTTGCTTGAGTTTTGTATACTAACATAATTAGTAGGTTCCAAGTGTTAAAAATTAGGCCTTATAATGTGGAATGTGTATATTGATTCAGGTATTACACTACAGACATTATTTGGTTCAAAAGTTTAATAATTACACGGGTAGCTGATTAGTAATCATAGAAGATTAGCAGTGCAAAACATGAAGAAACCAGCCTTTCATTTGTTTTTGGTTAATCTAATGCTTGACAGAATTAGAACAATAGTACCTCATTAATCCATAGGTCTGTTATTTGGTTTTCCAACTTTCCCGAACACAACGGAGAGCACAGTAAGTAAGCCAGAAAGACTTCCATGTGCAGTGAAGAGGTTACTGAGTTCCCAGTACTTATGTACCTTATTCTTGGGAAAGCGTCTCTCACGGGAGATTCCTCTTCTTACACGTTTCTAACCAGTATGTTGTTTTGATTTCTCAACCCACAATAGAGTAGTGCATCAAATTAGAAGAGGAGGTATGGTGTCAGTTAACAAATAATACCAAGATAAGAAATGGAAAAGCAATTAAACATTTATATAGAAAGCAAAATCTATAATAAAATAAAATTTATATAGGAACTAAACAACAAAACAAAACATAGCAGTCTGGGCCATATTGTATTGTCGGCATAAATGGCTCAAACTTTTTCTTAAGGGCTCAGTACCTTCATAAATTAGCTAACAGTTACTGAGCACTTAGTGATTTGCTTCTGTGGTTCTAAGCACTTTGTGTCAATCCTCAGAAGAGCCTAAGAGGTAGATATTAGGAATATCCTCATTTTACAGATGAGGAAACTGAGATCCAGGGAAGTTATCTAAGATCACACAGTTCATAGGTAGTAGTGTCAGGACTTATACTGAGGCAATCTGCTTCTAGAACCTATGCTCTTAAGACTATGCAGATACACAGAGTATGTTTAAAATAATTTCCATTAAAGATAGTGGAAATTATTTTTAATTAATGTTGAAAGAGGTAACTCTATTAGATGGGAAATCCCAAAGTGGTAAACTTTGTTCCATTATGGTCCCGATAAAAGAAGAGTTAATTATATTATTAAAGTTAAATTCTTATTTAATAGATTTTTCTTTTTAGTTTTAGGCATAAAAGTTAAATAGATTCCCAAAGTAATATAGTCAGTGGTAAAGGTAGGAAGAGACCTGTTTATGTGTCTAAAAAATTTTACTATAGGATGAGATATAGTTTAAATAATAGTTTCTGCTAAGCATTGAAGCCAGATTAGTGCCTGAGTGCTGGATTCATCATGGAAACAATAAATGTTTGTTTCCTTCCCCCGGAAAAAAAAAAAAAAAGATAAATACCTTTCCTATGAAATTGAAGAGGTTATAAAGATGTTGAAATTTCAAGTGTACTTTATATTTTTAATTTCTCAACCCACAATAGAGTAGTGCATCAAATTAGAAGAGGAGGTATGGCGTCAGTTTACCATTTTAGAGAACAGTAACACTTGGTCTACTCCTTATTCATTGTTTTAACAAATACTTATTTAAAGGCTGTAAATATTATCAAGGCACTGTAAGTGAAATATGTAGTTAAAAAAAAAAAATAAAGCCCTTACCTTCATGGAGCTTACCATCTCATTGGGAAAACAGTGTTAGTAAGTAGATGAAAAAATCTAGTCAGTGCCTTCATTTATTAGTGAGATACCTCAGGCACTCCTTTACAGGAAAAAGATATGCTTCTTTGACTTTCTTTATAATGACACATTGGAGCGGGGTGGATTTTATTTTATTAGAGAATGAAAAGTCACCGGTAAAATATTTCAGTTTTGTTGTCTCCCACCTCCAGCCTGAGCCGTGTCCTAAACTTAAAATTATAAAAGGACACGTGATCTAACCCATCCACCCTTAACTTTAGTGATGAGAAGCAATAACCACGGTACGTGACATGTTTGGGTCATGCTTTTGTGAAAGCTACAAAGAGATCTAGAAGAATATAGAAACCTAGCCAGGTGCACAGCAAAAAAAAAAAAAAACAACAAGAAAGAAAGAAACTCAGGGTTACAGACTAAACCATGCATAAAAATGTGAGCATGTTGCTTCCTAATCACAATTTCTTCTTTTTCTTTGTAAATGCTCTCTGGGACCAGCTTAGTATACCCTTTGGGGAGACACCCCCCAGCAAGAGCACAGCCCCACCATCAAAACTTGCTAGCAAATAATGACATTTGGATTTTTAGACCTAAGGAGGCATAATTTCTATCATATTGAAAGAAAAAAATATTAGTATTAAACCCTGGATGTGATACTATACAAAAGTCAGTCAACTATATAGCCCAAGATCTGATAACTTTCAAGCATTTCATTATATATTTCAAAGCACACTGTGTAATTTTATGTGTCTATAAACTTGGTGCATTTGTATAACAAAGAACCTCTACGTACATATGTTTGTTAAAGGTGAGAAAGTGATGGTTCATTCAGTAGGGTATAGTGACTCCTTCTGGAAGAAAAAGTAAAATTATTTTATTAGAAGAAGAAACTAATATCTGTAATAATATATTATTTTTATTTTTATATTATAATTAACAAAATTTCATGAATATTAGACAGATATCTGGGAAGAAAAGTAAAGACCTATAACTATCTTTAGAGAAGAATAATAGTGAATGAGTGAAAAGCTTGCTGTGGATCACTTTATTATATGCTATTTGATTGAAAAGAAATTGCAGACCTTGTTAAACTACTTGTAGTATCCATTTGCAGCTCCATGTCCTTTCTGAAAAGTGCATTGAAATATATATAGAATATTTTGAAAATAAGTAGTCTATTTTATAGTCTATTTCTGGCACTTAAACACTTCTCTGCTTTTGTGTTAGTTCTGAAATATATCAGTTTGGGATTTAATATTATGAAAATAATAGGCTAGCTCTTGTTGATCATTATGGGTTTTTATTTTTATAATAATGAAAGAATATTATTTTAACCTCTTCCCTAGTGGGAAAAGGAATATATTTTAAACTTAACTATCTTAGTATTATGAAGCTTTCATTTATTGATCAGATTTTTGTGTCTGAAATTCAAGTTTGTCCTAAATTTCATTATGCCAAAATTAGAATCATGGAAGGGATAATAAAGTCATCTAACAATAAGTTCATTCATTGAGTGCTTACTAGGCAATACTACGTGTTTTTTGTGGATTATCTAATTCTCAAACCAACTCAGAGAGGAAGGTACTATTATCCCCATTTTACAGGGGCGACTTGGAGACTTGGAGAAATTAAGTGACTTGACCAAGGAAGACTCACATTAATCCTTGGTGGGAGGTGTGTGTGGAGGGATGAGTGGGATTTCAATAGATTCCAAAGTTGGTATCTTTTGCATAGCTCTGAATAACTGGATGTTTGTCCTCTGAGACACCCACTCTTAGAGACTTTTCATCTCACTCTTCATGTTATTCAAAGCTAAAATTTTCCCTCTAAGTACTACTTTAACTGTAGTCTATAAAATTTGATATGTACTACTTTCATTATAATTCATATTTCCATTCTAAGTCTTTTGTAATTTATTTTATGAGACCCTTTTTAACCTATGTGTTATTTAGAAGCATCTTTGTGGAGATCTCCCCCTCATTTTCGTTTTTGTTTGTTTTATTTTCATTGATAGGGATTTTTAAAGTCTGATTTTTAATTTGAATTTTATTACATTGTTACCTAAGAATATAATATACATTATTCTGATTCTTTGGATTTCATTGAAACTCCTTTTGTGGCCTAGTCATGATCAGTTTATGCTTATGTGTTATTTGTATTCCTGAAGTATTTTGATTACACGCTTACTATTTTTATACTTGTAAATAGTATTCTCCAAGTCTTCTATATTCTAGCTTTTCTTTCATATGCTGAGAGGAATATGTTAAAAATCTCTAATGTCAGTTGTAGATTTATCGTTTTTTGTTCTGTATGTTTTACATTTTCAAGGTCATATTATTATTTATAAGAGAGCTCTGATAGTTTAAAAATTCTTTCCTCTTTTTGAACTGAAATCCTACCACTAGAACTTCCACTTATTAAGGTAGGTTTGCCTACTAAAGCTACTCCTAGTACTCGTGAAAGACTTTATACTCAATGAGTATAATAAAAAGTTTGTTCACAAGTCAGCTGGAGATTCTGTTGTTGTGAATCATGTATAAAGGCCAGATTTTAGTGTAAAAAATGATATTGTTTCACAGGATAAAAAAGCACACTTCATAAAATGTTTACTGAGATATGTGAATTGCAGGCCAATCATTGGTGCTCTAGGTTGAAAGCGTTAATGGTCTAAAACAAGTTGTTTGCTTCCTTCTCATGGATGAGGTCAAACCCATTACTTTCTTTGTGTGTATATATATATTTAATTACATAAGCTGTGTGAACTTACTCAGCACTTTTGCCTCCTTTTTATTCTCTAATATGATGATAATGAAAGTGACTCAAAATAGTCTCTCTCCGTGTATAAATAAACATGTCCGTACATACAGACCTTCAAGCAAGTATTAATCCCATTTTCTTTTTATTCTTCAGACAGTTGCTTTTATCTTTGTTACTAGCAGGTATATTTTCCTTTAATAATAAAAGCTCATGACTGCTGTCAACAATAATGTTGTGTGTGTGATTGTATGTGTGTGTGTGTTTATGTATGACTTTAGAGGCATATACTATAGAAGAACACAAAGCTTTATTCTATGTGTATGTTTTGGGGGCCAAAGAATAAATTCTGCAGGCAAGCATTTCATAAGCTGGATGAATTTTTGAATTAGTTACTGGTGGCTTTAGGTGAGTCCATCAGATTTCAGGTCATTGGGAGAAATTCAGGACTTGGTGTTGAGTTAACTGTGGTGAGGATAAGTAAGCTGTCACTCAGGATTTCAGTGGCCTCCTTCATGAAGATAAATGTCTTATTAGATACAAGACATCACGTCGTTTATATAGTCTGGTATAAATCACAGATGAAGATGACAAACTGGGTTTCAAAGTTGACAGTAATTTATATAACTTAAACAAATGATTACCAAGGATTATACATGTTTTGTGAAGAATAAAAAAAACAATAACAATTATCTGTCTATGAACTTCCCATTTTTCATTCTTTCGCCTAGCATGTTGAGTAGTTGGTGCATGTTTAAACTCTAACCTTCTATCCAATGCCCAGTAAAGCACTCTCACATGTATTGATGGGTAATTATATTCCTTACTGCTTCTTTCACTAAAACAGACTCCTGGCAAATTTAAACCCAAGTTTTACATAAAATCATGGTATTATAGAGCTAGAATAGACTTGGTAATCACCTAATCAAACCTGTTTTACCAAAGAAGAAACTAAATTTTAAAAAGTCTAGGTCCTGAGGGTAGCAAGTGACAGAGCCAGTTCCCAAACCAAGATGCCATCTTTCTGGGAGTGACCTCCCCTGACCCACAAGTCATCCCTCCTCACCCGCATGGCATCAGCCTGCTTTTCAGTGCAAAACAACTTTGCAGGAGGCCTAACCTAGGCTCTTAAGCTTTTTCCCCCACATCTTGATAAAATTCTTCAGACATGGTATCTCTTTTGCCTACCTATATTCTTAATTCTCAAAATATTTGGGAGTGGTATATTTCATAAAGAATTTCAAAGGTCTCCATTAATGATAATAATTATAGTTTTGAATAATATACATTTAAGTCCCTGAATTGACTTGACATAGAATTAATTAGTAATTTTTTTTACTCTTCTCATCCATGTTATGGATTTTAATATACTGTCAATGAAGAGTTAGTTATTGAATACCTATATTTTATGGCCTTATTCAATCATGAGCTTAGAGGCTATGTGGTGGACACAAAGAGAAATAAGGTATAATTCCTTTCCTTAGTGAAAAAATAATCTAGTTGAAGAATGAGGGTTAGATATCCTTACCACAAAATATATAGTACACAATCAAGTGTGATTTCAGGGATAGAGTTTGGAAGAGAAAAAATTAAAAAGTCCACTTGGTCAGACATGCAGTAATTTGGAAGGAAGTCAAGATAATATTTTGTCTGTGCTGTGGCCAAAGTGTATTTACATGTCTTTTCCAGACTGAGAGTGTGAGCAAAAGTCTATTCTTTGAAAGGTCAAATATTTATTGAGCTTCCACTATAATTAGATGTGAAGTAACAGAAGCCATTTTAAGTGCTGTAGTTGCTTTTTAAGTGAATGACTTGGCAGACGAGATTAAGCTTTTTCATAATGCCACAAGTATTCTTTGTTCCTCTTCATATTCTAAAGTAGTCAACAAGCTTAATGGTAATGTGAGAATTTTGTTATATGATTACTGAAGATGTTAGTGTAGTAAAACAATATGCAATGTTTTGGTTGATAATTTAATATTTATCTGATAAATTAATGAATCAGGTAGGGAGGAATTACATGTTTGCATTCTGTTTATTAGAAAATCGTATATACTGTGCATATTGTGTTGGTCTCAGAATCTATAAATGCATTATAATTAAGCATAGCACCTGCTTTGTAGATGAACATTGAATCACTTGAGGCTTAGCTACCTTTCCTAGGGCAGTCATGTCTAAAGTACTAAAGTTTTAGATTCTCAGGTATGATGTTTTTAATTTATTAATTTTTTATTATAGTAATTATTCTACTCATTAAAATAATTTCCTTTATATCAGTTCCCCATTTCTTAGATATATTTCAACACATCTCAAGTATGGTTTTGACCACCAGGCTCCAAAGCCATCAACTCTTTTACCTCAGAGTCTAAAAGTCAGTTCAATATGAAAGAATTTTGTTTAAGCATAAAACTCTTGGCCAACTATATAGATACATATATTTAATTTATATAAACTTAAATTCATGTTTATACTTGCCATATTTATTTTCAACTCTTCATGCTTTGATAATCTTTGCTTTTTTGCTAGTCATAAATTTTCTTGGTCTAACATAAAAATCTGACTTTTCAAGTAAGAAGTATTGATAATACTAATTAAAATAATACTGAAACATCTGTTAATATAGAATACTATGGTCTGTTAGAGAAGAGTGTTGAATTTATAAACTGTTTTACACTTTGGCTTTAGACGGTTTTTCTTTTTAAGTTGACACCTTTTTATGTTGAACCCTAAGTAACTTAAACCCAGATACATGAGTTGAGTGGGAAAGAAATATTATACAAAGTGTTTCTCTGGTTTATAAATTGGGACTTAAAAGGGAGTTGTTCTTGTATGGAAAATTTGCATTTACAAAGACTTTATCCAATTAATGTGCCCTTTTCTATAATATGGGAGTATAGTTTCTATACGTGTATAATTTTACAAGTACAATTTAGACATGTCATGGTTAATTTTATAATTGCTATTTCTTAATAACACTAGATTTTGTTTTAATCAACAAAGCATAGGGTTAACTGGGATCACGAGCTCTCCTCTCTACAGATGATCATTATCATCATTGAAAGACATTTATGAATGCCCAAGATTATAGTTGGGCCTAGAGATTGTCACAGCTTAGGAAAAAAAATTGCTTGAGTTATCTAATCTAGCCCTTCTAATGAAGTCACATCATTCTTACTAATATCTCATTTAATTAATTATCAAATATAACGATTATGCTTTGTATCCTTCCTTTGCAGGACATCTTCCCCGCCCAACTGTTATTACTAATTTATTCTTCATGTCTAACCTAAACTTTTCCTTCCTAGTTTCAGGCCATTGCTCTTTTCTATATCATCTTCTGAGACTGAATAATTCCCCTAATTCATTTATATTGTTACCTTTAGAAGGTATTTAAAGACTGTGAACATTTATCCCTAGAGTCTTCACTTTTCCAAACTATATAAATTTCAGTGCTCTTAATCCTTACCTCACTCTGTTCCTGTCATACTTGCCAATTCTTGGGTATTTTATCACACTCCTTGATATTTTCCATTCCGAGGGGATCACCTGCCAGAAAAGCTGCTTTTTGGGGAGGAAAGTGCTAAAACATAAAATCTCATGTAAACCACTAGAAGATGCCTAAATGTTTATTCGATGTTGGTGCTGGTAATCATCTGGTAGGCATGCCAGTGTAGTGCTTACTTTGGCATATGTTGGGATATATGTGTATTTTAATGTCCTAATGTATTATGGCCTGTTGTAATTGAATGTCTATAAAGTAGCTATTAAGAGGGTTTTATAGACCTTAAAGAGATCAGAATTCTTTAGCCCCCTCTTGTGGTAGAAGAAAGTAATACTTTGGGGCTTGTCTGTATTTTTTGTTTTTTTTTGTTTTGGTGAAAAGGAAGACTGGAATATATGAATTCTCAACATGTGAGCGTAGGGAATTAATTCAAGCATTTAAAAATTATATATATGTATATATACATATATAGAACAATCACACATACATACTCAGATTGAGGAATTCCTTTTATTTTATTAATGCCCTAAAACTAAAAAGATGTTACTTTCATTTCAGTATATTCTTACTATACAAATCAGGAGGAAAAATGAAATAAAACCATAAGCTTGAGGGTTTTATATTCCTAAATACATAAATAAGAGAAACCTGGACATTAAGTCCATTTGATGGGTTTAAATCTGGATTTAAAACCAAATTTACAGGTACTTTTTACTCTGCCATTATAAATGGGTGAATTTCTAACAATTTTAAACAGATATCATATATCTCCTATGACATACTAATTTTACCAGTTTTATAACTTATTGTTATAGCATTCCTTCTATGGTAGATGCAATTCAGATATCATAAAGGTCTAGAAAGTAGGTAATGGCAAAAGGTAAAACTGAACTGGTATACAAATGAGGAAATGTATACTACCTGTGAAAAAATGTATATAGGTGCCATGAAGTTAGGTTCTTTCTAGAACACCACTAAAAGTAATACTTATGTCCTGGAATAGTTGTTCCATAGACAAGAACCAATGAAAAGTTGCTGTTAGTATATCTTATCTATGAATTTAAGAAGTGAAGACATTAAAAGTAGAGACTGTCCAAAAGTTTTTTTTTTTTTTTCCTAAGCTACTCAGAAATCTTGAGAAGTAGATCAGGTAAATTGCATTTATGCTGAATTCATATTCTAATGAAAACATGGTGCCCTCATTTTAGCAATTCTGAGAACTCCAGGAATAAATTTTAAACCATGTTTTATATTAAACATTATCTTTTTTTCCTAAAAGAGAATATTGAATATAACATTAAATGAGGAATTGCAAGAGAAAAATGGCATAGACATAGCAGAGCAAAATGAAAAGAGGTCAGTCACAGGTGAAATGAGTGAGAATATTATAACGATTTAAATATTAAGTATAAAACTGATAGTTTTGACTGATTGTCTTTTTTCTCCCCACTTGAAGAGATAATTGTTATTTTTTTAAATAGGGAAATTAATTTACTGTATATGCTTTTCCCTTAAAATGTGTGAATAAAATTTTAATCTCAGCTATTTATTAATTTTTAGTATTTGGCATTTATGAACATTTGAAAACAAAATTTAGCAAACCTAAAGATTAAACCTCTTAATAACAAAGCATTTATGGATCTTCATAATAGTCGAATGTTTATACTTTTTATAAAACATTAATTTGACATAACATTTTTGAGTCTTATGTGTAATCAGGGTAGATGATTTTATACACCTTGACTTCCTGATCTGTGGCAGCTTTCTCAGACAACTGGTGAACTTGATTTTGTTTTTCATGTAAAGGCTGTATTTTTTTCATGAGACAGATTAAATTGTGGATTTTCATAAAAACTTTGGAACATTGACCCTTAGTTATACTTCCGCTGTTTATTGCCACATATATTTCAATCAGTTTAGTCACCAAAAAATTGTGACTGCTTTGGATGCACATTCTTTAACTATTGACTTTAAATTGCATATATTTATCTTCACAAAGCACTCTGGAATATAGCTTTCATATTCCAAGATCGGTCTTTACTTGGTTATTGCAAAAACACTCATTTTAGAATATTTATTAACCCAAATTTAGTAACCAGTTTAAGAGTTTGTATTCTTTCTTCTAACATTAAAATTAAGGGAATTATAATAACCCATTTCTTGGATGATTACAGTTAATAGCATAACACAGAAATTGTTTGCAAAAAAAAGCTTGACTTTTATAGTTACACAGACATGTCAGAAACCTGTTGGAGTGCCATGGCCATTATCACAGATAAGGATAGAAAGGATTTTCCTAGGAAAATATGTAAGTTCTTTTTAAGTACCTTATTATAAATAATAATTATTTTCTTTATCATGTCATTGGAGCTGAAAGTCAGGCATATTGCTTCTTTCTTCTTGCTTTCTCATTTTGTATGTGCACATGCCTTCAACTGTAAAGCAAGGGTCTTTCCGAATTTTCCTAAGGGATACCAAGGCCATTCAAAGAACTTTTCATGTGGAATTTCTGTGTTTACTTCCTCAAAAGAAACAAATTTACTTAAATTTGATAGTATTATATTTTGTCTTTCCCCCTTAATTTGGAATTCACTAAAATTCTCTTCATTTAGCATAGCTTAAAAAAGAGCCTAACAAGGAAAACTTTTTACTGCTTTTTTAACTTGTTCAAATCCTGCTTTTCAAAAAGAGCAACTTCTTACTATTTTTGTATTTGTTTCATAGATAAATGATCAAATTATTATATCTCAATCTAACTATGTTAACTTAAAAATGTTTCATTTAGTACTAGGAGACAATACATCTAGCTTATTTTACTAATGGGGGAAAACTTTTTCAGCAGTATAAGAAGTCCCAGCTTTATCTAATTGAGCAGGAAAGATACATGCTTTCTTTATAATTGCATATTGGGTGCAAAAAAAATGGAACAGATGTTGGAAAAGTTGATATTAATTCAATTAGAAAGTTTAGATTTCTTCAGTAGCAAAAATAAACAGGGACTTACTTGTGAAAGCATATTAACTGATAAACTTTTAGGATGTTTACACTTTTGTCTAATGGTAGTCTTCTTTTTCTTTTTCTTATATTTCTTGTTTGTTTGTTATTAAGAAGTAGGTTAAAGGGAAATTGCTGGAATGGCTTAAGTGGTGATTTGGTAAATTCTAACAGTTGAGTTAATACTGAGGACACATTTTAAAGTTCATTTATGATTGTTACAGTGTAATATACTCAATGTTGCTGTTATGACTATTAGAGTTGGAAGCATTGTCCAAAGTTTTGTAAAGACCCTGATCTAGCATTGCAGAAGCCAGACTTAGGGGAAAAGTTTCATAACTTTAAGTTTATTTTTCTGATATAGAATAGGCAAAAATTGAGTCCTGCCTGATTTAGTTATAATGTTCTTTAAATTATTACCTAACATATTCTGTTTTTCTGCTCAAGTGATATAAGAGCATGCTGGGTATGATTTTCAATATGTGGCAAAGGTGTAAAATTAAGAAAAGATTTCTATGAAATTTTTGCACACTCTGCTAAATGAATTATTGGAATTCCAATAAGAATTTTTTTAAACCTAAAAACTAGTATGGGTTTTATTTTTCTCTCAATCCTTTTAGCTCTCATAAATGTCTCTATGAAAGCTATATCTGCAGAGTTAGAGAAGAATATATCCTATAATATTTACCCGATCAGGAATATTTTTAAAACATGGCATCTCAATGTGAGATATTGACTGAGGTGGCCTGGCAGGTTTACTGGGCTGGCAGATAGAGCAGGTTTGCAGTAAATCCATGTGGTAAAAAATCCCTGAGAAGTTTTTGATTAAGAAACTTTTACTATCCTTTTAAAGTGAAATATGCTAGTCATTTTTTAAATGATAAAGCAGATATTTTATGTTGTTGTCTGAAATATATTTTAATGAGTTTGTTATATGAAAGTTCCTGGATTTCTAAGATGTTAACTTAAATTATCAATCCATAGTCCAGCATATCCAGAGAGCATGTAAAATTTAAATGATAAAAATAAGCCTATTCAGCAAAAGTAAGAATAAAATTCTACATCTAAATCCAGAAAACCTACATTCAGAGAAGTGTTAATATTTTTTATAAATGTTATCAGTGATTTAAAGCTATACTAATATAATTAACTGCTGAATGGGTTAAGAAAAATAATTATAAATGACAAATAAATTTTTAAAAATTTGTACTTAATAAAAAACCTAAAATAATAGGGTAGTTAATGCATTACAGTTTACATTTCTACTTAGAGTCTGTAAAGTAATGCTAATTTTGAACACAATGTGAAAAGACAGTTAAGTGGTAAACAATTTTATTGGGAAGATAATTTTAGAAATAATACTTTATATAAAGGTTTATAATTCATTGGGAATTCAGTTTTTAAATGCTGCCTTTCCCTTCAAAATGTCACATGTGCAATAAGCTTATTATCTCTTTTTTTTAGAAACTTTAAATAGTTATTCTACTTGAATTTTGTATAAAAGTTAATGGTTGACCAACTATACTTTTTAAAAGTCTCATCTATGTTAAAATTTTTTGACATAATGAAGAACAGAGATCGGTGCCTCAAATTGACTTCTGGTTGCTTTTGCAGAATAATTATGTGTCTATGCACCTCTCAACTTCAGCTTAATTTTTTAAAAAAATTCTCAACACCCAGTAACAAAAAATGTTCCTTAACTCACTGGGACCCTCTGTTCTACTCTACAATTTCAGGAGAAGCAGCTAAAACAATCGCATCATTCTTCACCTAGATAATGCTTTCTCTGCAGCTAATAGCTCCTTGTTCATCAAGGAAACAGATGGCACAGAAGTGACATGTTCTTCACCCACTGCTCTTTGTTCTAAGGTTCCTCAGACTGATTATATCAGCCCTGGCACTGACAAATGTCCCCCCAAACTTTAACACTATGTTAAACTGAATTATGAGGTTTTAAAGTTACACTCCTCTGGCTGAAGGTTGCTTGTCTTTGAGAGATAAAGGAATAGTTCTCAGTGATAACAGAATCCTTGCCATGGGATACTCTACATTATTGAACTCATAGCTCTCTTTATTTGGTTCCTTGGTCACTCTTCCCTCCACCCTCAGGAATGACTGCATGCTAAATTGGTGATTCACCGGTCTCCACCACCTCCCCCAAAGATATTTTAGAAAGATTCACAGCATTCTAGCCGATGAAAGAACAAGACAACTCAAGCAAATAGAAGAACTCCTTGATATGCATTCTTAGGTGTTCCAACTACTAGAAGTGAATGAGACTCATTCTGGTTTGTTTTTCTTCTGGCAGCTTGAATGTGTAAGAAGGTCTGAGGATGCAAAATGTTTCCCTTCTTCCTCCAACTCTCCTATTTCTCATGCATGCATTTAATCTCTGTTTAAAAATATAGTTATGGTTTTTGGATTATGCTCTGAAGGCAGAAGTGTCAGACTCACTGTCCAGGCAAAATTTTAAGCTGCAGTCTTTGTTGGTTAATAGTTCTTTATCTCAGTTCTTTCAGTTCCAATTCAACATGCCTCTTCATAAATGCCTGTACAATAGTCGAAACTACTGAGTTAATGGTAAATTATACACATTTTTGAGAACTCTTATGAGTGAAATTGATAATACTGTAGAGGAAAACCTGAGCTTAGCTGCACCTTAGGAATACTAGAGAAAACCCTATTTAGGGATAAGTGTTTAAATAACACATCATGCCATTACAAGATTTATTGCCTGACCCTCATTACCAACAATAATCACTCACTAGCATCTATGTTGAGTACATAGCCCTCTATAAGGTGAATTCATAATGTCTGCTTTCTATAATAAGTTTATTGAATGCCTCCCATATGCCAGATGCAGTGTTTTACATATAGTATCTCTGATCATCAATACACTACCATGTAGGTATTTCTATTCCCATATTACTGTTGAAGAAACTGAGAACATCAGAGAGATTAATTTGCCCTGTGTACTCAGTAATAAAGTGACAGAGGCAAGATTTGAACAGGTATCTGTATAGCCAAAGCTCATAATCTTTCCAATATTCCATACTACCTCCGAAAAAAGGAACCACCATTTGTCGTTACATCTCTAGATATATGTGTACATTGCTAAAAGCGTTAGTTGAGTACCTGCTTTCTGTAAGGCATTGTACAAGGCACTTACATAATTTTCTTTATTCTCCCTGATCCTATGTCTCTGCTCTTGAACCCAGGTCCATGGCTTAGGGCTGTTTGAGCAAAGGTGGGGAAGCGGATCTTACATAATTTCTTGTAAGTCACCTTTTAAGTGCAGTATTCAAAAGTTCAAAGGCATCTGATTTCAAGTCTCATGTCTCTGTATCCCAAGATTGTAAAGAAAAGGGAGAGTAAAAGGACCTCTAACACTGTGCTGTTCAATAGAACTTTCTGCAGTGATGAACATGTTCTATAATATTTTCTCTGTCTAATAAAATGATTATTTGTGTTACCATTTGTAGCTGTCAAGCACTTGAAAATGGAGCTAGTGAGATTTAAAGTTTAATGATACATTTAAATTGTCTCATGTAGCTGTGGCTACCATACCAGAGAGCACAGTTCTAGAAAAACGGATACTTTTTAGATGGTCAGGACTACCTGGAAATAGTACTTCAGAAACTTCTTGAAAGATGCATAGGATGAAAGTTGTATGGGGAAGAGAGAGAAGAAAGGAAAATTCAGGCAAAGGCTGTAGCTGAGATGATCAGAGGAAGAGACAGGAGAGCCCTCAAGTAAATTTATGTGAGAAGCCCAGAGAAAACAGGATGTGGAGTGGAAGGAGGGAAGTGACCTGGCAAAGTGCTTTGAAGAAGAGCATTAGAATCCATAGTTAATGGATCTGCCCAGATTGAAAGGTAAATACAAATCAGCTTTTTTTTTTCTTTTTTTTTTTTTTTCAGTATTCAACCACTGTAAATCATTACTTGGCATTTTGATGAGTGACTTTGGAGTGAGTTGTTTAAATATACTGTGGTGTTTTTGTATGATAAAAGCTTACAAGGCTCTCATCTTCAGAGCTCCTGAGTCACAGGGCTGTAAGTTTCAGGAGTGGGGCTGGAGATTATGATTTGTGCCTACTGGGTATCCATCATATCATATAGATCAACTTGCTTTGTGTCAGCGTCATAGCCAACCTTTCTCAAGAAATTAGTTTTCCAAGACATTCATTTTTCACATTATAAAAGTATTTAAACCCCTGCTAATGAGCAACACAGTTCCTAACTTGTACACTCTTACAGCACTTTGCAGTTTAAAATTTTTGTTTGAATACATAACCCAAACAGCAATTTCATGAGATGAGATGTGTGGCATTGTTGCCTGAGAAGCGAGGAAGCTGGGCTTGAGATTTGTCTGGGACCACACATCTAATGTGCAGCAGAGCCGAGCAGTTGTAGGGTCAGGTCCTCAACTTCCTCTGCAGTGGCAAGGAGAGATATCCCACTGAGCTTTAACACTTTCATGTGTGGATTTCCATTTTCAAACTAAGAAGCTAAGGCTCCAAAAAACATCAGACATGAGTCATCATCTTTGGATCCAATTGCCAATTTGCAGGAAAAAAAAGAATAGAAGAATCTGTCGAACTGTCTGGCTATGCAAGTAACAAAATGCGAACAGTGGGAAACTCAGCCAAGTAAATATCCCAGATTCTTCAGTGGATGAATGATAAGGAAAAATAAGATATACTGGGTAACATTTAGATTAGCAGAGATTTGCAAGACATAACTATTTTTTAAACCACAGGCAAGATTTAAAAAAAGAAGGTGCAGAAATATTGGAACTCCAATCTGAAAACCATGATTTATTTTCTGGCCTGTCACTTTTTCTCTTGAAATTTATGCCTTTCTGTGCTTACATTGAAAGTGTTCCAGTCACTTAATATTTAGCAATCACCTGAAAATACATATGTGAGCACTTTTAAAATGGAAAATAGTGACCATAATTTTTTTGTGGGTTGATCCTTATGGTCCATCCTGAATGACTGTAAACCCTTTGCCCAGTTTTCTTAGCATGTACCTTGTGGCCATCACTTAAAATGGTTCCTTGAAAAGAAAACATTTTTGATTCAAGAGCTTTGTAATAAGTTCCTAGTATTCTCTAAATCTTGCAAATGCTCAAATTTATGGTCATCAGAACAAAGAATAATCTAGGGGAAAAAACAGTGAAGGAAAAATTTTGAATATGTTATTAAATGCCCTGCTCTGAATTCTAACCTATAATTAATATAAGAAATGAGAATTGAAAAAATAAAAGACTTCAAACATGAAAGGAATGCACTGGATTGTGAGCTATAATGCCCAAGTGTTTGAATTTGGTCTGGATATACCATTTAAAAACAAAATCAGCTCTTTACTCACAGGATGCTGAGTTTGCAGGGGGAAAAAATTCCAGTCAGAGACAACCTTGCAGATGCTATTTCCAATCAGTTCTGAAGCTCCGGAAGATTGAAGCCATCATTTGACCTGTAGACTTTTCCACATGCTATATTAGTTCCTTTTGTTTCTATCATCTCTATTTCCCTAGCTTTGAAACAAGTGAAAATATCAAGGTTTCAAGCATAATATGGGACTGGAAGGTTTTGGTAGGCATCCTTACTAAAATAAGCAAATACATTTCCCTCCTTTTATGGGGACTGTTCTAGCAACAAGCAAGGTGTGTGTACAAAGAGGTTCGTATTTCTGGTTGTTTAAAATGAAGATGGAATTATTGATGTTTTACACCAACAGCTGGAAGGATTACAAAGTATTATAACATTATTATCACCTAACTATTTTTGAATTTCCCCATATTCTATTTGTTGGAACTTGCAGATTTAGACTGTGCATACAAAGATGATTGTATGTGCATGCATTTTTGACAGTGCAAAGTGTGTATGCACTAATGAATGATTGCCCTTTTAAAATGAAAGCTGCTTATAATATGAAGACTTTCTGTCAGTATAAATATCTGATAGAGTTTTTAAGTCGAGAATTCTGAAATAGAAGGTTACAGTTTGGAAATATACTCCCTGTTTTCCTTTCCGTGACAATTACTCATGAACTTTCCACTAGGTCGTACTTTTGACAATCCTGGACATTTCCTTTTTTGTTTAATACCTATGGATTCTTGTACAGCATATTGTAGCAATAATTGCAGTCTGAAAATGGGCTTGCCGCATTTTCTGTAGGAAATCATGGGAAGCTGTGGCAGTAATCTCTATGTTCATCCAGCTAATATTCATTGGGCCTAATGCGTGTCAGACACAGCCAGGCTTTGGGTAAATATAACATGATCCTTGCCTTCAAGAAGTACACAGATGAGTTGGAAAGGTAATATTTGAATGAATAATTTGAGCTTTTGTCAAATAAATAGTAAGTTCTACTTTAATAGTAAGTACTAAAAATGAGAAATGCAGAAGATGTGAGAGCATAGGGAGGGATTAGTAACTACACCTGGAAAAGAAACTGGAGATCAGGGAAGAGCTCTCAGAGGAGGTGATATTTTGAGGTATATCTTAAAAGATAATAAGAATTTATCAATCTTCAAGGGTTGGACAGCAATAAGTAAAAATACTCAGTTTGGGCAAAAGTGTAGGAAATGATTACACCCTGTAGATATTTTGCTTGGTACAATATTTCCAGAGGGACATTGGGGAAAATATAACAGAAACCTTACATGGAAATGTCCTTTGACTTAGCAAGTCAACTTTAAGAATATACATAAGTAACTCATAAAACTCAACAACAGAAAAATGAACAACCCTCAGTCAAAAAGTGGATAGAAGAATTGAATAGGTATTTCTCCAAAGAAGACATATAGATGTTCAAAGGGCACATGAAAAGATATTCCTCCTTGCTTGTTGTTAGGGAAATGCAAATCAAAACCATGATGGGATATCAGCTTACACCTATAAGATTGATTATTATCCAAAAGTCTGGAAACACCAAATGTTGGCAAAGATGTGGAGAAAAAGGAACACTTTTACACTGTTGGTGGAAGTTTAAATTTGTGCAACCACTATGGAAAGCAGCATGGAGGTCCCTCAAAAAAAATGAGAATGGAGATCATGTACAACCCTATCATTCCATTTGTGAATATTTATTCAAAAAAACCTAATATGCAGAGCTATATGTGCTCCCATGTTTATTACAGCATTATTTACAATAGCCAAGTCTTGGAAACTACCTGAGTGCTCACTGTCAGATGAATGGATAAAGAAGATGTATAAATATATACATCTATATAATAAATACATACTATATAGCCCTAGAACATCCTGTCACTTGAATCAACATGGATGGAACTAGAGGGGATTATGCTAAGTGAAATAAGCTAGAAGAAAAAAAGACAAATAATGCATGATCTCACTCATGTATGGAATATAAAGAAACAAAGTGAAAGAACAGAGAGACCTGAATTTGCCAGCAGAGAAGAGGGTGAGAGAACAAAATGTGGTCAATTCCAATGGCCAGTGGTGGAGGACATTTGGTAATTAGGTGGTGGGCAGGGTGTGCTGTCATATATTTGATGAATGGCAAATTTGAATATATGGGCTTATTTTGTAAATCAGTTACCTCAATAAATACTAACTTTTAAAAAGAATATACATGAAGAAAATAAATGTACATAAAGATAAGAATGTTCACTGCAGATCTGTTTATAAAAGCACGAAATTAGAAACAGTCTAAATATTTAAAGATACTACCATACAATGGACTATATTTAACCATTAAAAGAGATGCTGTAGAGCATGCCCTGATGGAGCAGCCGTTGGGTCAGTTGCCTCCAAAAGAGCACGGGCCACATACCCCTGGGTTCAAATCCCAGGTCAGGGGCAAAACAACCAATGTGAACAACTAAATAAAAATAAAGATGCTTCTTCCTCCTCTCTCTTCCTGCCTGCCTACTTGCTTCATTCCTGCCTGCCACTTGCCTTTTTTTTTTTTGTAAGTGGTGCTTGTAGAAGAACATTGAGTGACTATGGAAATATGTTCATACTTATTAATTGAAAATGTGAGATTGTAAAACAGCACATACAATAAGCTGCCACTTTTAAAATAAAGAAGACTAACATGTTCTTCATAAAAATATTTTTGACATGCTTTCATTTTCATATGTCCCAGAGTGAGCATGTATTGTTTTTATCATTTAGAATGAACAATAAAATGTGTTTTTTAAAAGTCTTGAAAATGTGCATTGTCCTAACCTCAGAAGTTTCATTTAAGAAATTATTTTAAGGAAGTAAATCAATATAACTCCTAGAACTTTAAGTAATTAAAAACAACCTAAATGTCTAATTACATTGGTTTCATAAACCCTAGTACATGATAGGATGGCTACAGTGCCACCATTAAAAATCATGCTGATCTTTTTTCTTTTCTGTATTTCTTAAATGTGTTGCTTTGAGGAGGTTACTTGTTTTAAATGGAAGGTCATCTTTTCCATGATATTTTCCCAATGTTATTCGCTGTAGCATTAAATAAATGTTGGCTAACAGCTGAGAAGACATGAAAGTCCACAAGGACTTAAGTACATTTTAAAAGCCGGCATCAAGCCCAGCATGTGTTTGTCAAGGGCTACATGTCCTAGAAACTATGACCTAGGAAGACAGCTCTATCCTGTCCTTGGGGCAGTGTTAGAACCTCCCAAAACCCAAGGTCCCATATGGAATCTGCTCCAGCTTGGCACATCCATCTCATCCCTCTATCTTGGTCTGGGCCTTCATATGTATCTCTGTCTTCATTATCATCTTTTGAAGGTAATGATAATGCCTAATTCAACTTGTACTATCCTACAGCCTCCAACAATGCTTTTCACAAAAGGATGCTCAGGAAATGGTTGTTTAAAAAATTGAAGATTAATAAATTAAAAAAATGAAGGTACCAGGGCACACCCTGCTGGCTCAGACACTAAGTCAGTGGTCGGGGCATGGACTGTGCAAAGCCCGAGGACCTGGATTGTGACCCAGGGTCAGGGTAACAGTCAAAAAGAAAGAACTTAATGGAAGTGTTTCTTCCTTTTCTTTCATCCTTTAAAACAAATGCTTCTTCCTCCTTTCCTCTCCTCGTTTAAAATAAATAAGTAAAGATCACAGTACTTTTTGTCATGGTATCTCCAATCTTGTTCTCTGCCCAGAGCAGCTTATTAGATGTATGTTTTCAAGGATCACTTTCTATTGATCAAAGTGAGAAACTTTTCTTTGGTTTTAGTTGTTAAATGTCCATAACCCATTACATGTAATTTGGATTCCGTGAATAACATTTCTTGTATATTTTTCCACTATTGAAAAAAACATTTGCTAACACTGAGCTACAATGAAGCTCGCCTGCCATTTCTCTGCCCAGTGATTGATGCAGTCTTGTGAGGTCTTTCTGCAATTTGTCCACATTAACTTGATTTCTGTTTCTCTGGCTTTGTTTTACTGTTGCCTGAAAATGTAGTGAGTTCCCTATCTTTCCTCGTCTAAGTTGTGACAGACTCTGCTCATTGTGTATTACTATCCATTCCACGTTAATTCTTATTTACAGAAACCTGATTCTGTTCACAGTGGCCCTGGGCCCCACTGAAAACACTTGCCTTGCCTTCTTAGACCAACCTGCACTGAGATAGCCTCAGATAGTTCTGGCCATTGAGCTGTAAGATGATGTCACTAGAATGTAAGTGACAATCTACTCCAAAATAAAAAGATTGAGAATGTCCTTTTCCTCTCCCGTCTTCCCCCTTTCCTTTTGCGCCTTTGCCTGTTCCCTACCTAAAATACAGACTGGTTACCTAGAAGTGTAGCAGCCACTTGCTCAGTGATGTTGTTGACTCACCCTGGCCACAGTCAATAAGGAGCCAAGCCGGAAGAAAATAAATATCCAGGCCACTCTTTCTGTTATACCTTGAGTGTAATTACAAGGGAATTTTCATTTATCATAGCTTTACTAATTCTCTCCTGCCCCACAATGAATCACATTTCAAATGGAAAGGGTCAAATAAATATGCACATACAAATATGCATAATTCAGCAAACATTTGTGTGCCTTTCCAAGAAATAAGGGGGGAATGCAAAACTATCTGTACCCTCCCCTGGCTTACAAATAGACTGATGAGTAAATGTAACGTAGGTAGAATATGGTAATTCTGTAAAGTGGTAAGCGGGCAAAGGAATATAAGATCCAGCTCGGACACTGGGAAATTCTACAGAAATTCAAGAAGATAGTGGGCCTTGAAGTACAGTCAACAACTAAAAATGAAGGAAAGGTCATTCCAGGCAGATAATGAATGAGTGAAGATACGAAAGAAGACTTTCTTGAGCAGAGCTCCATAGCTGAGTGTGGCTGGAGTCTAAACTGTACAGATAGAAGCAGAAAGAGGCAAGTTGGAAAATAGTTGGGGTGTGGATTGTGAAGATTGTTTAAAATGTATTTTGTAGATGGTAGGCAGGTATGGAAAACTTACTTAATCATGAATTCACACACTCCTATTTACATTTTAAAAGGAAGGGAGCATTAGAGACAAGGTTAGGAGTCACTTGCCCTGGTTTTGATAAGCAGTGGTGAGGACCTTTCCATGTCATTGGCAGGGGAGAAAAGAGAGGGATGGATTAGAGAGAGGATTTTCTCTTTCGAAAGGTTGAAACAGAAGCATCATTGTGGCATATCATTCCTTGAAAATCTTTTCAAATAAGTAAAACCATTGGTTTTCAACACTACATGAGCTTCAGGAATAAACCTTTATACCTCGATAAACGTTTATACCACACTGCACCCACCACCAGATTTCTAGTACCATTCACCACTATCAAACTGCCCTCTCTACCCTTTCCTCCCAGTCTCCTTCCCATTCTCCTCTGCTAACCACCACTTTGTTGTCAAAGGGTTGTATTTGTTGTGTTTTGGTTGTTTGCTTTGTTTCTTTCCATTCTACATATGAATAAAATTAGCCCATATTTGTCTTTCTCTCTCTGACTTATTTTTCTTCTCACCACTGTTGTTCAGCATAATACTAGAGATCCTTGCCAGACAGAAATCAGACAAGAAAAAGATATAAAAGGAATCCCAACTGGAAAAGAAGTAAATTTTCTGATGACATGATAATATACATAGAAGCCTCTACTAAAAAAACTAATAGAAACAATAAATGAGAACAGTAAAGTGGCAGAACATGAAATAATATACAAAAATCTATTATCTTTCTACATACAGTGAACTAGAAGAAAGAAAAATTGAGAAAACAATCACATTTAAGATACATTAAGGAGGATAAAATATCTGGAAATAAGTTAAGTATTTGTATCTAAAAAGGTAAAGAATTGGCCCAAACTTTATATCGATGTGGAGAAGCTGGAAGTGATCATGATAAGTGATAAATCAGCCAGAAAGAAAGAGAAATTCAGATGGTTTTACTCATTTGTGGAATGACACAGAAAACAGACAAATCTCAACAAAGTTCACAAGATGCAGGACTGCGTCTACAGTGGTGGGGAAGGGTGAGGGATGGGGCAGGATTGGAGAGGGGAAGTAAAGGAGGGAGCAAGGGGGCAAAAGAAGAACCCTGGTGGTGAGTGTGGTGTGAGAGGCACACAGACTAAGGTGGAATTAA
Organism: Solenodon paradoxus; assembly: GCA_004363575.1. Lineage (NCBI taxonomy): Eukaryota > Metazoa > Chordata > Mammalia > Eulipotyphla > Solenodontidae > Solenodon > Solenodon paradoxus. The sequence goes on along the minus strand of RJWH01001408.1, from coordinate 245,536 downwards.
ATATCCTAAAATGCGTAGAGCAATGTAAATAAAACAAATAACAAAACAATTAAAAAAAAAAAAAAACACAATCAGGAATTGGCCCCAGTGATATTGTGAGGGAACCAGTCTCTCTTTAGGGGTAGATGTAAAGCCTGTATCAATGAGTAGTTCCTTCTACAAACTGGTTAGATTATTGATTATCTAAGTCCCTTCCTTTTTTCTCTCCACTCTGTTGTGGACTGCTGTGTTTCTGATTAGTATCGTACCCCTCAAAATTGGACAAATTGGAGATCCCACATGCCAGGATTCTCATTATTGGACGCCTACCTTTGGTTCGAATGGCCTAAGTCAGGCTACAGATTTCTACTAGAAACAGAAAACATTTAGATTTGTAATGAGTTCGATAATCGCTGCCTTCTATTCCTCCCTGGCTGGCGTGATAACAGTTGAATGAGTTTTTAAGTATCTATGAATTTTATTTATTATTACTTCTTTTCCCCTAACTTCATTGAGGAATAATAATTGATAAATATAATTGTATATTTTTAAAACTTACAACCTGATGATTTGATATACATATGCATTGTGGAATGGTTACCAAGATCAAGAAAATTAACACATCCATCACCTAACATGCTTAACTTATTTTTTGGTGTCTATGATCTGCTCTCAGCAGCTTTTAAATACACAATATTGTATTTTATTATTGCTCTTTTAATTACCATTATTACTGATAAGAAGAAATGCTTTGTCTCTTGATAAAAAAAGTTCACATTTTTTCCTGTTTCCTTTGTCTTAATAAGATTTTTACAAGTAGCTTTATTTTTTATACTGTAGTAACTATTACTATTTTCAGGAGTTACAAAGTTCAGCCCCAGTAATTTACTTTTTTATGGTAATCTTATTTCAAGAATAGTAAAGGAAAATTTTACTTATGAAAGAAATTCTTGTCTAGAAATGTTGAATTTTAAAGTAATATTTTAAAAATTAATTTTATTGAAAGAACGTTGCAATATAACATTACATAGGTTTAAGGTGTGCCTCGTAGTAAATCCACATCTGTATATAATACAGTAAGGTCACCACTATTTCAGTTTTTCCTTCTCTATATTATTAATCCCCTTTACCCTTTTTGCCCACCCACACTCCCCCTTCTCTTCCTGCAACCACTGATTTGCTTTTTTTTCACTAAAAGTCTGCTCTTGTTTGATTTAGTTCATTTGCTTGGTATCTCTATATTCCATATGTGAATGATATTCTGTCTTTCTCCTTCTGACCTATCTCACTAAGCATAATTCCCTCTAGGTCCATCCATGTTGCTGCAGATGGCAGGATTTTATCTTTTTGACAGCTGAGTAGTATTCCATGGTTTATATATAACACATTTTTAGACATTCATTTGTCAATTATTTTGTTGACTTACTTAGCTCCAAGAGCTCCCAGAATTGATAGAGGGTTTTTTTTTTCCTAATTGGATGCAAATAACCAGTAAGATCATTTTACTCATACGCAAGGCCAATTTTTTCCTGATGACATGTTGTTGAATTATTACCTGGTTACTTGTAGTTCATGAGAGAGTAATTTTTGGTATAATGTGCACAGTGATAGGAAACTTCTCCTTCTTTCCCTTTAGCTTGATTTTTTTTTTATCACCTATTGACTACTAGAAGACTGGGTTATTTGTCCATTTGGTAGATGATTTTCACATAAGGGATATTTTAGATACCTCATCATAAATTTTCCTATCAAGTCTTCACATTTTTATTAAAAATGCAGAATTATAATTTAACTGTTTAATCAAGTTGTGGCATACCATCATCAGACACCATGATCTGCTTCAGTTTCTTATGTCCAGAATACACTGGAGGAGAAAATTATTGGCTTCTCAATCATTTTGCAATCAGAATGACTATCCTTATTTTCTCGGTTGGGAAAAGGCTTCGCTTACTTTATATTAGCTTAAATATTATTCTGGCTTTAGTTTTTAAATTGTCAGTTCCAGGGATTTGGAAAGGGTGTGGCAGATGAAGTTCTTTCCCCAAGAGATTCTTTTGGAGATGAGAGGACCTTGGAATTTATGAATAAAGTGCTTCTACACTGGATATTTAAACATGCAGGGGATAGAAAACCACTGAAACTCAGCCCTAGTTTCTTTTACATTCCTCATCACCTGAATGGCCTGTGGCCATTCCAGCCTATTTCTTTCATTTTTTTGCTTATTTCTTTTCACTCTGTTAGAGATCTATCCACAACAAAGCCCAAGACCTCATTTGTTGTGGAGTTTTTATCAAAAGGTTATTCTTATCACTGTATATATTTATGTTCTCCTTCAAATGTTAAAGGTCCACAGCTCCTTTTGTTTCTGCTTCAAGATGGTTATTCATATTATGTTGGGAATATTCAAGTCTTTGAACAAGTGAAAGCTAATCACAGAAAACTTTAATTTTTGAAAAAGCAAAATTGTTTTTTTTTTGCTTTATGCCCAATACAACCATTTGCTTTATACCTCCATAAGTCCAAACCCATGAGAGACTGATAGCAAACTGTGAAAGTAGTTTAGTGTGTCAGAAAAGTAAAGTGAATGAAGATAGCAACCTTGATGTAATTTTAAGTGGGACCTTTTAAGTGGGCCACCCAGCATGAAATCAAAGTGAGCCTGCCTCCTGCTTTGGGTAGAAGATAATTGCCATCTGAGGTCAAAAAGAAATGATGTTCTTGATATAGTATTGCACCATTAGGTGTATTATTGGATTTGGGTTGGTGAGAGTAGAGCTTTCCTCTGAAACATCTGTTCACTGTCAGGACAGCATGGCAAAAAGGATGGACCAGTGGTCTGTTTCAGTATGGCAATTCCTCCATAAAGAATATAGAAACACAAATGCCTTCCTAGGCCATTATGAATGATGGTGCAATATATGAAATCTAAAAATCATTGTTTTTGCTAGTGCGTCATATTGCAAGCTCATTTGCCCTTTTCTGTTGACACAAGATCTTTATTATGCTTTCTAAATCTTTCCTTTCTTTATTGATAGTTATATTTTAGTTTAGTTTTCTCCCTGACCTGTTGGTTGCAATTTTTTCTTGATTGACTTCCATTTTATTTTATTCTTTATTTTATTCAAGAACTTCTGTTTCTACTTACTCTACCCTTTGAATTCTTCTCTGATTTTTCTGACTTCTGTGATACCTTCTAAGTTAAGAGTTAAATATTTGTTCTGATTTCAGTCATTAATAAGCATAAAACACATAGGTATTCTGAAAAACTTAACTAGATTTTTATTTGAATTAATAAGAAGAGACCTGAAGAAGTTATTTCAGTTCCTTCAGTTTACAGATAACAATACTAAGATGAAGAAATGTTATGTTTTATCATATGTTTTAAAGTTTTGTCTACTTCCTGGTACATGAAAATTATTCTTGTCCCAGTAGATTTGAGTTTCATTCAAAAGGAGATTTTTATGGACATTTGCTATGACCGGCCTACAGTGTATGTATAAAACATTATTATGTGATATTTTTATTTCTTTTTGGAGATTGATCTCTAAAAACTACATGAAGGGCATCTTAAGTTTAGTCTATATTTGTGTTCATTCTTCTTTTATCTTATCAATATTGATATAGTTTTTTTCCTCCATTATCATACAAGGAATTGGTGATTTTTCATAGGTTCATTTCCAGTGAGTCTTTTTTCTTCATTCAGCCTTGTCAACAGATGAATGCCCATGACATCCATCTGAGTGTAGAATCAAGGATGCTCATCGTTCAGGGTGGCTCCAAAAGGCTGGCACTCCTCACTTCTGCAGGAGCAGCTGGACCTCAATTTGTCACGGTCAGGATGGGACTGTCAGCCCCTCCCACAATCCAGGAGCTGGGCACCTGCTACACACTGGATGTGGCGAGTAATAAGATGACAGATCAGACTGGGATTTTTCCCACCAAGGCAATGAGGCAAGATAAGATCTGTATGCAAATAAACAATGTAGAAAAGAAACTGATACCATAAAGAAGATGTGATTTTAGTGTTAAGGAAGATGAAAAAAGAGAGAGCTAATTTTTAGCTCATCGTAGCATAGTGACCTCTGTTACATAAACATTCTTTTGAAGTTCATCTTCAAATGAGCAGCAGGTGGAATGTCTATCAGGTGCTTTGGCTGATCCTCATTCATGAATTTCACAGTGAGCACCTACTGTGTGCTGGACTTTAGACTAACTGATTGGGGACACAGAGATGAAACTGACAGAATCCCTAGCCATATGAAACTTTCATTTTACCGAGAGATGTTTAGTATAATGTCAAGCCATGGTGAGGGCTCTGAAATACAACATAATTGATTAAAGACTGGAGGACATAGAAATAAAAAAGTGAGTAGAAAAAGTGGTGGTAGGGCCAGACAGGTGGGACAGAGTGTTGAGAGGAGGCCTCTGAACAGAGACCTGAATGAAGTGGGCGATCACGCTATGCTGAAATCTGAAGAAAGATCATCTCAGGCAGAAGGAATAGCAGATGCAAGGTCTGTGAGGTAGAAAACACTTTGAAGATTTCAAGGAATAGCTTAAAAACCTGTATGGCTAGAACTACGTAAGTAAGACTGATTTAAGAAAGGAGGTTGAAGAGGCAGAAAGAACGAAATCCTGGAGGGTCTTTTAAGCCAAAGTAAGGTGTTTGGATTTTATTTTACATATCATGGGAAGAAACTCATGAGTTTTAACAAGAGTTGGCATGAAATAATTTATATTTCTAAAATATTTCTCTGATTACTCATTGTAGAATTGATCACAAATAGCATAGGAATGGAAGAGTGAAGAGATGAGAGAGAGGTTTGCTAGATGATTCACAGCAAATGGGAAGAAAATAATGGAATATGTGTATGCATGAAATTAAGATTTTCTAATATTAATGGATTAGTGGTCACATATGTACATAATTTATAAATTAATATACATATATTATTGTGTCTAATGAAAAATTACAATTGGGGCAATTAATTTTCAAAAGTTTGAAAGCGACTGTTGTTAAGTGAGAGATGATGGTGGCTGTTAGTTGGCTTCTAACATATTTTCTTTGGAAATTGTAATAATCATTTTTTGTGTGCTTTTATTCCTTTTCTTATCACTATGTAGCAGTGGCTCTCCTTGCCATTAAAATGAGCTTGCGGGCAAGCTCACTGCACATCTGCATGTAATTTCAGGGTGCTCATAGATAGCACATTAAGACTCTCGACTGTAGAAGCTCATTTCACAGCACCCCCACCCCAGGGATGGAACATTTATCCTTTCTTTTTCTGAATATTCTGTTCCAGCATTTCTGTCCCTGTGCGTCAAATCCTACAATTATTATATGACTGAAAATTTTTAATTTACTCCTCACACCTAGAATTCTGATCTGCAAGTGAGAGCAGTTTCTTTTTAGTTATATTTTGCTCTCCATTCATTTTGACTTTGAACTATCGAGGTTGAAAATAATGCCCTATTTATTACTTCTGTCACAGAATGGGAACCATATTTCTCTGTTTTCTGGAATGTTACTAGAATATGTATATACAGACAGACAGACAGATAGAGGTCCTTATGGTAGCCAAACAAAAATTTGAAGCAATGCTTTTATAAATAAATGATGTGATTTTCACATGGATCCCAGACATCTGGTGATATGTTGCTTTCATCCAGGAAGTTCTGTGAAACTCTTCTGCATTTCCTTGGTTATACCCTTGGGCAGAGGTAGGAGTAGAAATTGGGCATTTAAAAAAAATACCCTTCAGCGTTCTTAAAACTTTTGTATTTCTATTAGTGAAGGAAGGTAGCTGCCTTGACCTGCCCCCTTTAGAAACTACCTAATGGCCCAGCATCGTGGGAACCTTCCAGTGTATTTTGTAAAGTCTAGTTACACTTGGCACCCTAAAATGTTAATCTTTTAAAGATGTGCCTCAGTGCACACTGTGATAATTTCCTACTTAGAAAGTTTGCCCACATGTTTTTTTTTCCCCTTCCTGTTTGCTTAGGCCTTTGGTTTCAAGGTATAATTAAAACTAATTGCTGAGAATAAAACTCAGGATGCTGGTCCACCATGGTGATCAGATGAAGGATTACTTTTTCTTTCAGGGTTCTTTAATTTTTGTTAGGGAGGACACAGGTAATTCTAACAAAAAGAACACGTGAGTGGACTTCATAGGTATGTTCTTTCCAAGTCTTTGGCCCCCTCCATCACTCCTGCCTGCTAACATTTAGAGTGATGTCATGTAAAAATAACAGAGGAAAATAGGTTGTCATTTCATTTCTGAGAGAACATATGATGTACCTGAATATAAACTATGACATAAAGCAGTGAAAACAATCTGTGTTTCATTTATTCTTTGCTGTTTAACTTTTTTATAATGCATCTTTATTTTTCAACTGTCTAAGACAAGAGAGTGAAAACTGCAATTTCAGTTTATTACTTTAAAAAGTGGAACATAAGGTAGAGTGAAATACCAAATCATTGTTTAAATCAGTATATTATTTCTAAGAACTTTAGTTTTGCTTTTCAATCACATATTTAATTTTTTAACATACTCCATGATTTAAGCTTTCTTATTAAAATCTTTGTTTAGGGTGTGTTTTATTAAACTTGACAGACATTTCCCTCCCACTCATATACACACACATTCCCTTTAAAAAGAAATCCTCAATAGTTTAAACTGATTATACTAACTCTATTGATATTGCCTGTGTTCGCTTTATAACTTGAAGTTTGTAAATTATTAGGAGAGAGTCTGAATCATAATAGATTGATGCTAAGAAGTCAGATAATTTCAGAACCTTGTGGGAACTTTCTAGTTTCCACTCTTTTATCTCCTCAGAAGACTTTTTCATGAAAGACAGGGATTAGTGACGACTTTCTAATGCAGAGTTAGTCTTTAGTTTTTTGTTTAAAATTGGCACTTTGAACATGTAGTGCATAATGCATTTGAAGGTCTGTTGCCAAGCAGCTTGAAACCTAGGGGGCATTGTTGAATTTGAAGGAATAGTGAGTTCAGGGAAGGGGCCAAAAGAAAACTTGAGAAAAATAGAGTAAGACTGAAAGTGTTTTATGATAATTAGAATAAAAATTGGATATCAGAACTTCACGGGTCAGCTTCTGTTCACACATTTAGCTTTCACCTTGCAAAGAAAGGGATGTATCAGGTAATTAGGTCAAATCAATGATTATATATCTTTAACTCAAGTGGAAGGGACTGTAATTGTGATGAAATTTGTCTGAAGGGGAACGCATGGGGAATCTTGTCAAAGGTCATGAGTTCAAAGGGGAAATTAAGTTCAAGGTTCGGTTCCTGTTCACACACCCCTCCCAATAGTACATAACAAGAAGCAAAACAACATATTTCTAAAAATAAGTTATTTTATCATTTTGATATAAGTGGAATTTTTCTCATCTGTGTCTCTTTAAGGATAGACAATAAAACAGTTATACCTCCTTAATGGGCATTTTCTCCTACCATGGACAGAATGAAAACCTCTAGTATTATACTTCCTGCTTGTTGGTTTCTTCTGCTTTGTTGAAGATCACACACAAGACATCCAGCTGTGTGAATGCGAATAAACAGCCCATCTCCAAGAGATCACATGGCCACGTGTCCCCTAATATAAATTCCCTGACTTGTTTACAAGAGAACAATAAAATAAATTTTAAGTTTAAGGTTGAAGGCAATGGGGAGACAGTTAAAGAAAGTTGTTTACCAACCCCCCCTTTCCTGAATTCAGTTTCCCTTAAACTTGACAAAGTGGAACTAAAATTCACCCTTGTCTTGGTTATTCTTCTGAAACAAAGGGTCTATTCTCCCTTTTAATGCATGTAGAACTTCCATTAAGGTTGACCGTAAGCTCTTGCATGGGATGAAAAAAGAGAAAGCTCTCAAATCTTTTCTTTACTCTGGTATTATTTTTAAAGGACAAACAATAAGAACATAGTTTCACAGAGTGGTAAAGAAACCCTGCATGAAGAGATCCAATGACCTTTCAACATTTTGGATTCCATGTGTAACCCCAATACACATTTTTTTACATAAATGTTTAAAGATTGTTTTAAGAAAGAGAAATATATGCAAGGGGAAAAAAAGTATGTAATTGTTGAAAGCAAACCAAGAAAGATCTTTCAGATATTTTAAAAATATTTTTTCACCCAATTAGTTATTATATTTTCAGGTCATAAAATGATACTGTTACTTACTGGAAACCAGTAAGCATAACTGGTAAAAGAAAAACTAGCCAGTCTATTTTTCTCGGCTCTATAGTGGGGCTATATGAGTGAACCTGCAACCACACATGTGCTGGGCCTCAAACAAACTGGTCTATTGATTGAAATAGCATTTTATTGCTAAATGTATTCATGTAACAAAATATAGAAATATTTCAAATATGAGCACAAGTAACCAAACCCTGGATGCATGTGTCTTCCTTAGAAAGGTTTCCATACAAATAGAGGCTGTATTTGATGAACATAGACTATTTCTGTTTGATGAAAGCCTACATTTTGGCTAATGAATTTCCTTGTATCTATCATGTTTGATGCTTGTGTGGGCTTATTATGCCAGGGTCTCTTTGAACAATTCTTTTTTTGTGTGTCTAAATGTATGTGTATGTGTAAACTCTAAAATACTTGCCAATTTTTAAAAGAAAAGTAATCTCTGACACAGATCGTGATTGATAAACTATTTGGGGATAAACAGGCCTGAATGGAGAAGATTATAGAAGACAGGGTCCTCACTGACTGACTGGGTCTGGGAGGGAGGGATAAAGGGCTGGAGCAGGTCACACTTTGGTTAAACTCTAGCGACTAGAATTTCTACCTTGGTAAAATCTAGAAGTTCAAGGAACAGCATTGCCTTGATATTAATGACCTTTGAGGGCAAACAGAGTTCAGAGTTCATTTTCTATTTACAACAGTCCCTTGCTGCTCCCTCCACCTCTTACACTTCCCCCTTCCAAAAACAACAATTATTTAGGCCACTCTGAGTCAGTCTGGCTACTTTTTATACAAAAATAAAGACAGTGGAAAATATAAGTTAGGTATTAGTAATGGATAGAACTCGGGGTGCCCAATGTGGGGAGAGGATATCTCCTGAGCAGTTCAAAGTTCATTCTTTGTTCACATATAATGAAAAGTCTTCAGTTATCAGGTATTTAAACCCAAATCAGCAGTTCCATATCCGTAACCTGAGCTGAGTGTTCCTCCATCTAATGGCCATGCTGCTGTCGTTTGCAGTGAGTTGGGTGACATTCGATTTGTACTCTGAGACGGGAACAGATGGGCTTTCATTGTGAGGCTCCGCCTGTATGCAAATGTGAACCGAGTTTCACCCGATCCCAGGGCCTGACCTGACCGTGCACATGCATTTACTCAACGTGGCTCAGCCTGGGGGGGGCTGCGAAGGGGGAATAAAAAATGGCAATCGGATAGTACCAGCGGCAGGTCAAGTTTACCATCCGTCTTTCAGCGGGACTGAGATGGCAACACAGTTATTTAGTTTCAGTGTTGATGTGCGTTGCAATAAACTCCATCATTTCACCTGTTTATGAACCCAGCCTCGTATGAGATCTCTGTGAAATCAAACAAAGCTGGCAATCAACTCTCTTGTTTCCAGCAGAATGGGGGATTATGGACTTTTTTTTTTAAGCATCTTTATTTTTTCCCCAGCCTCACATACATAAATCAATATTTTTTTCGCCATCCCTTTTTATTTCTTACATTGAATTTATTAATTTCTTATTTGGAGGGAACAAAATACATTTTCCCCAAATGCTTTTTGTCTCAAATTAAGAAATATGATCATTAATTTCAGAATAAACAACCAGCATTTTAGATGTCGATTAGCTGTTTTGCATGTACACAGCAATGTACAGTGCCTAATAAATCTCACAATTAAATGTGCAGCCCTTCATTAGAATGAAGATATGAGCAGCTGTAATCATGCACATTCTATTGACAGAGAAAAATTTAGTTTCATTTGTAATTTTTCACACTGGGGAAAGAATGAGAGATGGATTGAAACATGGCTGTTTCTCTAACTGTGGGCTTTTTCTTCACTTACACAGAAGGACAACAAACCAGTGTCTCTGACTTCAGGGTCTAACAGCAGTGATTTGCCTAAATTTCTTCTCTCATGAAAGTAAATTTCTCTTGGGAAACATATAAGCCCTTGGCTAGAAAACCCATAGGACAGACACCCCCAAACTGTAACAAATAATGAATTGATGCATTTCTTCAGTACATCTGTTCTTTAAGGGGTTCTGTTAACTGATGTCTGGAGTTGGCATAAAAGAGAGGGTTGCTAAGAATACGGTGAAAGTTGATGCATGTAGCAAAAACTGCTTCTGACAACAAAAGACAGCGCTTCTGGTAACACATACATATTGCTCAGAATGGAAAAGGAGGTCTTTTGAAGCTGCATTTTTGCATGTGTGGGCAAAACTAAGACAGGTTTCCCTCAAAAAAGATGTCAGATTCTCTCTGCATAAATATTACTCCCCATCTCCCCCTTTTCCAACTCTCACTCCAGGATGCAAGGCCAACATATCAAGACAGCATTTTCAAGCAGTTCTAAGGAGTTAGGCTTGAAATAACTCCAAATAGAAATAAATGGCCAGGACTAGGACTAGCATTTGTCTGCTTAGGCACCTGGTAGTGCTGACAGAGATAATAAAGAATAAGGGTTGCATGACAGTCTTGTAGGTATTAAAAAAAAGTCATACTCCTTTCCTTGGCTACTGAAAATTTACTTGCTTATTTTATCTGGTCTCTAAATAGTATTTCCATTTATTTAGAATATATGTGGATGGTATCTATGTATGTATATGTATATACATTTATATGGACATATAGATGTATATGTAATAGCAACATGTACATATGTATCTACATCTGTGTATACAGATCCTTCCTCATACAAACAAGGGTTTATGTGACCGCAGGATTTTATATCCACATAAACTTTTGCTTATGGTTGAATTATTATAGGTCACCTTAAGTTAAGGATATTATTTATACCCTTAGAAAATTTGTTTGAGAATTGTCAAAATGGTGCTTACCAGAGAATTCAAAATATTTACGTACTTTAGAAGCAAGGGACTCATATGTCCTAAGTTTAACAAGAGACTTAACAAAGTTATATTCTGGCATGATTAAGTCCCAAGGACTTTTAAAATATAGAGTGAAAAATGAAAACTAAAACATTTACGATATAACTATCATTATCAAGGTATTAAAACCGCCACTTATGGTTGTTTGATTTAGAAAAATGATGCATTTGCGAAAGTAACACCTAAAACAAGACTGAGAGAAATCGGCAGTTTCCTTTTTTAAAATGTTATATTGAAAGCAATATCATTAATTGGGAATAAATGCTTATATTTTTTAAAATTCTTGAGAAAAAGCCCAGATACCATCAGTTAACCCTGATCAAAGCATTCAGATATCTAGAAAGTAATACTCTTCATGTCTTTACAAAATCCATGAAAGCTCATTTTCTCAAATGATTGTGCCACTGACTACTTGCAAATGGGGAGGCACTCAGTTCAAATAATGATAACAATAGCAAACATCCATATGACTCTTATTATATACCCAGGACTCTTCTAAGTGCTTTTCATATATTAACTTACTTAATCCTGACAAAAACCCCAGAAGGAACAGGTCTTGTTTTTAGTCTTCATTTTACAGATGACGAAAATGAAACTTGTCCAAATAGCTTCTCTCAAACAGAAAATGTGAAAAATTAGAAGTTGGAATTTTGGAAGGAACTTCCATATAATCGGATGAATGTTTTCTTTCTATGCCTATTTCATCTGTAGAAGAATGTGATGTATTTTGTAACAACCACATTTATGAAATACAAACCCTGTTTACTAAGCAACAAGCAGTAAATATGTAATATTTCTGCTCTTTTAAAAGCATTGCAGTATTAGAGATACTGTTTTTCATCTATTACAGTTTGGAATTTCTAAGAAAGTACTGAACAATCCTTATGAAAACTTTTTTTATGGGAATTTTTCATAACCAGAAAATTTAAAGCCCATCCTATTCCAAATGCAGACTCCAGTTTGAGTAAGTCGTATACTTTTCTTAAAATTTGGGCTTGTCTAGTGTGTGGCTCTGTTCTTTAGCAACAAAATCAAATTCCTCAAAACTGTTTAATTATTTTCTTATTTTAAGTTTAGTCAATTGTACCCTTGCAAGCATAGGAGAAGAGATACTAGGCAGGGAATGGGGGGTGGTTGTTTCTCTTCATCCTGAAGACCAGTTTTGCAATGTATCTTATTGTACTAGGGTCTGGGCTATGATTCATTCCTTTCACAATGAAAATAATGATATTCATAGGTCATAATTAGCCTATGAACCCTACTCTGCCCACAGCACTCAGCAAAGGTGTGCACGCTCTGTGGGATGGCGAGAAGGGGTGGGGGAGCCACCTTGTGGCTGGAAGATGACCCAGCAGCCTCTAAGCCCCTTCCTATGTTCTGAAGGAGAGGAGGGTAGAAGCCAGAGATAAATCAGAAATATCAGTCACTAAATATTTGTGGAAAATGGTAAAGGATATAAATAGAATCTATAACTACAATAACACTGAAGCTGTAGTTGTAAATATACATTATCCCCTTTAATATGACATAGAGTAGATTGAGAACTGAGAAATTATTAAGACCCACACCAAAAAATATTGGAAGAAAGAATGAAAACATTTAAGTTAAAATTATGTTCATTTTGTAATTCAATAAAGAAATCCCAGAGACATATTTTTAAATTTAATGTTGTTTTCTAAAGCACAGAAAAAGCCCCATAGACATCTGTTTGCATACATTGTGTGTCAGGCAACATCAGATTTGAATGGAATTTATCTAAATTTTATATGCATGGCTTGATGTAAATTGAAATAAATTGTACAGCATACTCTGCGTGGACATATTGGTTTTTCCATCGCTGCTTGAACTTTTAACCCCAGGGCCTGGGCCGGTCACACATTGACCTGTCTGAACTCTGCTGGTAGATCCAAGTGTGGAAGGCTGACCTTGCCTCCATGGCAACCATAAAGTAGGGTCCATGACTCTTCTCTCCTTTCTCTCTCTTTTCTCCACACTCCAAACAAAACAAAACAAAACAAAACAAATTAGTATATCCTCGAACAGCCAGTCAGTGTAGTCTTGAAATAGTTTTACCAAAATGCATTTTGCCCCTAACCCAAGCTCTAAGCAAAGCTTTTTCAGCTTTCTTGTCAGATGTTAATGAAAGTTTGAAATGAAAGCCTTTATAAAAGTTAATGGAAAAGACCCCTTCCTGGGACACATTCAGTATGCTTGTCTACTATCACAATAAAATGTACTTCACATACTCATATATTAAGTAATATTGTTATAGGTATGTTGTACATGCAGATGAAAATTTTGCTTGTGTGGGATTTCATCATAATCCTTTATAGGTGGATTAAAAAAATGCTTAGAATAAGGCTTTACCAATGCCCACAATAGCCATATCACATCTAACATATTCCAGTGTCACAGAGTTAATATATCAGAAAGGAGTAAGCATTAGGAATATAGAGCTAATCTCTCTATTTATACTTTTGTACTTCTGGCTTGTCTTAATTTGGGTGGTTGATCTTTAAATGCGTGTATTAACAAATTGTCATTTTCATAATCTTAGTGATAGGTGAAAGGTGTTATTTATTCCTCTCCAAAGTTAAAATTCATTCATAGGACATATTTGTGTCTATCCATGTATTAGCAAGCATTTATTGAATCCCTTCTATGTAAATTAGTTTTAACTGCTGTCATGTGAGGAGGAAGAGCCATTTATTTATTTTATTTAGTTGTTCCTCTTGGTTGCTCCCCCCAGTCTTGGGTCTCAAACCTGGATCCTTGGGATGTATGTGGACTATATCCAGGGGCCTTATCTGCTAGGCCACCCCCCAAAAAAAGAGGTTTGCTTGGTTTTAAGGAATTCCAATTTTGTTGCAAGATAGGATATATTACATAGAAATAAATAACACTGGAAAACAAACAGCAGTGACAAATGTATAATTGTTTAAATTTATACCAACTGACAAGGAAATATGACATAGTGGACTGACCATTTGGGCATGGATATAATGAAGAAGGGCCTCTTATGAGCAAAGCTGCAAAAACGGTGATTGTACAGGCTTAGCAAGCAGACATGCTACTAAGTTTAAGAAGTTTGATAAAATAAGCAAAACTGGAATGATGTTAGTAATGTACAAGAGTTGATAAGGAAGAAAAGTGACAAGAGAAAGGGGTCTTTATTACACAGGGAATAACAAATATCCTTGAATGCTCATAGGCTGATAATCTGCTATCCCTCAGCTGCTGGTGTCCATGTACATGCCTCAGCTACTTGTTTCTGAAGTTTTTGCACTAAATGATATACTTTTTTAACAAAGAAACCAGATTTGTCAGGTTTGAGTTATAAGGCTTTATATTTTCCTTTTTAGGCAATATAAGGAAAATCTTAATTTCTAGAAGTTTGAGGATGGGTAGACCTGAGTCTCAAAAGCTCTACAAGTTCCCTTTGGGCAACTGTAGGTAGCAGGATTGAGGGGAGACCCATGTGATGAAACTGAGCTGCTTACTTACAGTGGCTTCGAGGTAGTTTAAGAGCAGCAACGAAAATTTCATGAGAATGTTTTTCTTTGTCAGGCAATATAGAAAATAAAAGACAACATCGCATGTGCGAAGAGAGTCGGGAAGTTCTCTTAGTCCGCCTCCAGCAAACTCTGTGATCTTGTGAAGCCATTTCCCCCTTGTGGCCCAGAGTTGCTTCATGTGTAATAATAAAACTATCTAACATTGACTGAATTCTCACTTATACTGTATATGACTTTCCCTTAACTCCATACCAACCCTGCAGGCAGGTACCATTACTGTCCCTCATTTGCAGATTGGGAAACTGAGGCACACTATTTTCTTCCAGGGTCACAATCAAGTAGTCTGCTTTAGATCACGTGCGCTTCATCTGCTACACTAGGGAAGAGCAAACCTTTTCCATAAATGACCAGAGAGTTTTAGACTTTTCCCACCACACAGCCTCTCATGTGCCCTTGCAATGCCAGAACGCTGTAGGTAGCACAGAAATGAATGAGTGTTCCATTAGCAGTTTTTAATAGACACTGAAATTTGAATTCCATATTTTTCACATGTCATTAAATATTACTACTTTGCTTTTCCCCCAGCCATTAAAAAATGTAAAAATCATGGCTCACCTTGGTGGCCTAATGGGTAAAGCCTCTGCATGTAGTCCACATCCCAAGAATCCAGGTTCGAGACCCAGGACTGAGGGAAGAAACTAAGATGAACAAGTAAAAAAAATTTTTTAAATGCTTCTTCCTCCTCTCTCTTCCTGCCTGCCTGCCTGCCTGCCTGCCTGCCTCTACTCTGCTGCAATCCTGTACTTTTTCTTTTAAAAAAAATGTAAAAGCCACTCTAAGTTTATAGGCCCTACCAAAACAGGAGGTGTGTGGGATTTTGCACACAAGTCACTGTTTGTCCACCTCCACACTATACTGTGCTGTCTCTCAATACATAGAATGAGTAATTGAGATAAATGATCTCTGAAATGACAAGTGTACAGAAGTAAGGGGACCATTTTGGATTCAATACTCTGTATTTAAAGCATTGAAGCTGTGTTGGGAAATAGACCTGCTCATTCCTTTTTTTTGGAAAAGATGATATCCAAACTATTTTAGACTGAACTATCTTTATTTAATGATTATTGTTTTTATCAAAGGAACTTCATTATCTCTTTTAACAAGCTATCTTACTTTGGTGGTTGTCCTAATATCTTCTCTGAGTCCTTTCTGATGTAGTGGACACCTGCTTGCTCCACTCTTTATAGAGAATGATGAGCGTGTCTGTCTTCTATGCAATTCTACATGACTTTACACGATTCCTACATCTTCTGCATCAGAAGGTAAGAATCTCCCATCCCTCCCCAGGCTTTACTTTTTATTCAAGTAGATTGTTTTCTGCTATTCTAGCTGTTATTGTAATGTTAAAAGAAAACCTTCCCAAATGTCTTTATCTCCCTTGTATCATAGCAGAGACACTGCACAGGTTACTGAGTCCTTTCCTTGTCCATTTGTAAAAGTCTGACCTTCCAAAAGATACATATGTGGAAAATTTTATAGTATTATTATTATTTAGCATAAGTGTTTTTCAGCATTCTATATGCTTAACTCATAACTGGTTTAGTTGCGTAATACTCTGGTATTATGACAGATGTGGCAAATCATCTCTTCCTTTAAAATCAAATTCTATAGCTGGTTGTGAATTTAAAAGCCTTTGAGTTTTTCTTTTAGCTTTAAAACTCACAGTCATTCTAAAATTTGCTTCTGTTTTGTGTCTGTGGAGGTGTCGTGATAAAAAACAAAATATAAAATCTCTACATATGATCCACAGTTAAAACCTCAGCATTCAAACTCCTAAACAGTCTACTGAACTTTATCCCATACAGTTTCCTAAACATTGGCCATAGATAGTAAGAAAGAAATCCCTTAGCATCTGAAGAATTTCTATATGTTCTCGATTTGATCCATTCACAAAACTGTATTTCATTTTCAGACATAGTCATGGAGTCAGATTTCTCAGGCTTTTCCCCAGCCTGTGTCTTTCACAGACATTTTGTCAGAAAACAAAGCATATATAGAATTTTTTGGTTTTTATGGAAGGAAGTTCTGTAGCCCCAGAATTGGAGGTATTAAACAGTCCCCTTTTTATGATTATCTGCTTTATAATTTTTTGACTTTATGTTCAGGCAAGAGCACTATGCATGCGATAGAAACAGAGTTCAGATTTGGAATTCTGGTTTTTCCTTGGGCTGCATATGTGCCAGAGACTTGTGATACTGGGCAGTGGCCGTGAGCTGCAGAGTCACGAGGGTGAACAACCACAGCTCTACAGGCTGTTTTCCACTTTTTGTACAGAATTCTATAAATTTCAGGTGATGTTGAACACTTTATTATAAAATAAGCTGTGTGTTAGATGATTTTGCCCAGCTGCAGGCTGGCGTAAGTCTTCTGAGTGCGCTTGCGGGAGGCTAGGCTACGCTATGATGTTCCATGTGTTGCTTTTTTAACTTAAAGATATTTTCAATTTAAAGATGAGTTTGTGGGGCTGTAACATAAATCGAGGAAGATCTGTACTGGGGGGAAAGCAGTCAGTCTTATGTGCATCAAGTGTGGTCTTGGCGTAATCGATGACTTTGGTCATAGAGCTATAGTGAAACCAGCTGAATAAAAATGCTCCTTGAGAGTCAAATGTTATTTATATTTCTAAAACTCTAGAGTATTAATTGACAGATTACATGAATGTAAAGACTATTTTCAAGTTCCATGAAAAGATTAAGATAAAATATTCTTTCGTTTAGGAATATAGCTAGGAAAATTGAGTCTTAGAAAGAGAAAACGAGCATGTCCTGGTGGAGCAGCAGTGAGATCTGCGGCCTCCAGCTGAACGCAGTCCACATGCATTCTGGCACCCGGCTTCATTTCTAGTTGTACCTTGCCTTTAAAAAAAGGAGAGAGAAAACAATATTGTAGCCAGGAGATCCCTTTCACTACAGCAGTATCACAGGCAGGGCACTGGGTCACCTGCCCATTGGTAACTTCTTAGTATAATTAAAAGGCAAATTTAAAGTTGTCAGTTATGTGAAATTCTCTCATATGTCTTTGCCCCTACTACTGTAGTAGTAAGAAGTTTACTGTTTAAAGAATTTTATTTTAAAAAGAACCTATTCAGTAACTTAGCTAGTTAATGTTTGGTACTTTTTTATTTATTGTTTTTAGTGTGTCCTTGTTTATTTATTTTGTTAGCATTTGAATGATATTTGAAAACTTAAAATACATTTTAATTGTTATTTGGGGAATTCTATGTTGCTCACTTTTGATTTTTAATCTCTGTGATTTGACTTCTTGAAATCACTGCCAACATTCATTGGAATTCTGTGTTTACAAATCTCTGTCCTCCACTGGACTTTGGCTCTTTAAAGTGCCTCGCACAATGCATGTCCCAGGGTAAGTACTTTGTTGACTCGAACTGTTGAACCAAATAGTGACAAAGGATGTGATTTGAGCATTAGAATGCCACTCAGAAACCCATGGATTCTTGAATGGGTAGTCCCATTCTAAAGGAATGTGTCAAGTAAATATCTGTAACAAGCCAAATGCTGACTTTTGTAGGCAGTTTATGTTCCTTAAAAGAAGTGGGACAGCAGTGTAGTGTCCTCGAGAAGCAGCAGGGTGACCTCAGTATGCACATTGTGAAAGAAGTTGCGTGACACTTGAACTGTCCCTCACCATTCCTCAAGGTGCTCAGCGAAACGGAGGGGTTTGTGAGAGATGGGAGAAGAGACTTCCACTACTGTTAGTGAAATTCCATACCAAGGGAAGCATAGAAGGAAAAAAGTATCCCTACATCCCATGGACTATCCTTACACATTTTCATTTGAAGTAAGAAGATGTACCTTCTGAAGAAAGCATATTTGTTAAAGATATAATATCAAAATATTAGTAGTGACTGGCTCAATTCCTGACTAGATCTTAGGATTTATTATATCTCAGTCACCTGTAGAACCTCCTGGGAAAATATTCAAGATACAGATAAATGAATAATACCAGACATAACAATGTAGCATGTGTCTACAAGAGGCTTGACACATTCAAGGTGATGTATTCGAATTCATTTTTGAGTTATTGATCACTACCATTAATCATCGACACTGAACATTTCAGATCAGGTACCTATTGTTAGTTTTACATATTTTAAACAAGTAAATCAAAATAATATAGTCTTCACAGTATTTTCTGATGAGAGTTTTTTTAGTAACTTTGTTGTCAACAACTTAGGATGAGATATTTCCTAATTCTCTAAACCCATTAGAGAAAGTTACATGCCCTGATACCAGCTGTAGTGCCTGGCACCATCGCCAAGTTCCTAATGTGGTAGAAGAAAATCAGGAGTCCCGGGGCCCTGAAGAAGGTTGAAGAAGTGTTATAGGGATATAAAGATGAGTAATTGGCATTCCCCTCTTAGCATTTATAAGTTTTTAGATATGGGGATTGGGAGAAGGTTGGTAGGAATGGAGGAGAAACAAACTGAAAAGATCTCTGCTAATCTTTCAAGTAACAGTTTCAGTACACTAGAAAAAAGTTAAAATCTGATTTTTGGGATTCATGAGTGAGTGTACAGTGGGAAAATGAAGGCTGTGGATATATGTTATTTTTAAAAAGTTGCTTGGTAAAAAGGAGAGAGATCTAAGTGGTAGCAGAGAAGAGAAACTTTTTTTGATTGTTTTGTTTATCAGCTGACTTTCTAGCAGATGGGAAAGATCCAAAAAAGAGACAGTGGGTAGAATCAAGTCCTGAAAAATGCAGAAGTCAAATAATACTAGTCAAGATTTATCTTAGCTAGCGCCTCCCTGTAGCTCAGGTGGCTAAGGTACAGGCATGAAGCCCATAGACTTGGGTTCAAGACCCAGAACTGAGAATAAACAAGTAAAAATGCTTACACACACACACACACACACACACACACACACACACACAAACACACAACTGTAGGTCAAGCAGCTAAGGTATAAGCTATGAAAGCTGTCCATGTGGGTGGGTGAGGTTGGGAGAAAAAATTAAATAAGAATCAGTCTTAGCTAAAAGACAAGGCACTCACTCCTTAGATAAAAAAGAAGTTAAAAGATAGACATGGAAAAGATGTAGAGATATATTGTAGGAAGGGGAGGGTAAAGCTATCTTCTGAGAGTAAAGATTATAGAGTAGGAATTGACTTAGAGCTTAGGGAAAATAGAGAGTGGAAGCTTAGGGCAGCCTAAGCTTCCATCGTAAAGAAATACGATAGCATCAAGAAAAGAAAAATTACTGTTAAGTGGTACTTAATATATAGGAGAACCATCTCAATCTACTCAACAAACAGTAGACAGAGAATTCATGGAGGAATGGAACAGTAACGCTCCTGGTCCACTCCATTTTCATTCCTCATGGGTCACTCCTAGTATAATGTGAGCCAGAGCCCCTAATTCATGGAAAGTCACATATGATCCATATTGCAATGAGTTGTCCTGAATCTTTGCTTATCTGTTATCCCTGCTGACACCAGGCCCTATTCCTGAAGAGGTGTCACATTCACAAAAGCAAAATAAGAGTAAGTATTTTAGTCCTCAAAAAGACCTGAAGTCTATTTTACAAGGCAACTTTCTCCTCCTTAAAATCTCACAAGGTTTCCTGGAGCCTCTTGTTCTCCTGCTCTAGAATTCTCTTGCATTTGTCCCTCTTGAACCTCAATAGTAAAGGGTGTGTGTAAATCGTTTTTTGCCTCTTAGTGCTCTTTGTGGCTTCTGTCTTTTTTAACTTCTCTCTCCTCCTCATTCCTCCCATATTGCATAACAAAGAGTCAGAACACTTGACTGAGGACAACTGAGTCTCCTCAGATGAAGGCAGGCCTGGAAAGGAATCAAACCAGTGGGGCTAGACCTTTCTGAGCATACATGGGTGATAGGCTAGAAAAACTCATTGTTAAGAACTGTTGTCTAATTATACTGCAGCTTCATGATCAGAGCTTATTCTGAAGACCTAAAACCATGGTCCAAAATGCAAATTATATTGCTGAATTTACCTTTTATCTTACCTCCTACATTTAAAATTCATGCCCTAAACTTCACAGCCTCGTGGGACTATTCATAATTCTTCAAACCAAGCCCATGCCTTTTACCTTTCCCATCCTCTCCAGCCACTGACATTCCACTAATCCTACAAACTCAAACTCTGTCTTCTCTACATGGCTTCTAATTGCCCCAAGTTAGACTTAGCCTCTCCCCAGCTTGCATTTTACTTGATCAATATCACTATTATAGCTATTATCATCATTCGCTTTACATTTTATTTAGATGTGCTGCCTTTTCCAATAGATTGTAAGTTCCCAGAGGGCAGGAACTGTGTCTTAATTATTTTTACATATCACAGGTTCAGCACATATTAGACATTCAATAATTAGATGTCAAATTGAACCTAAAATGTGATTGTGATGCAGGCTTTCAAGTTGTATAAATGTTTATGTAGGATGTATGTATACATATATGTGTATATATATATGTGTATATATATATATATATACATACTCTGAAGAACCTTCAAAGAACCTTGAGATAATAGCAGTCTCTTGTTCTACAACGTTTCTTAATATACCACATAAGTGATAGACTCCCTCTCTCATTTTCTTACATGATATCTGGAGGATGACACTAGAAATACTGAAAACATGGTACCAGATAGATCCAAGATAAATGTTTACTTTCTTCTATAATATAGCTTCTGAGTTCAAAAGCAAATGCTGGACAGTACAGTGACACTGCAAAGACAAATGAAAGAGACAGAGACTTTAGAAAAAGGAAGAGAGATGGCCAACAAGGATGTGCTGCATTGTGTGCGCTGCAACTCAGGGAAGAGAAGTGGCAGAAAAATCAAATCCACATAAGAGTTCATATCCCTTTGACTACTGAAGTATGTTTATGATGAGGTGTCAACAATTTGTGATTGCCCACATGAAATGAAAATGCTCATATTTATATGATGCTTTTCATCCAGATAATCCCAAGGTACTTTATCAATTGTAAATATGAATGTTCTTTATGCAATGTCCCTAAGTGTTCTCCATATACAAAATACAATTCCTAGTGGCCAAAATCTTTTCCACCCCCATCATGCCACTGAGTATTTAAATATTTCTATTAGATCACATATTTTTGTCTTTTAAAAAGCACTCTATCTTGAAAAGTCTACAATTTACACTGTCTTCTAACATGCTGCATCTACCCTACACACTGCCCTTCCCCCACTAACATGGAAAATAAATTCAATTAGATTTAAGACAAAGAGTAATTGCACTGGAAAAAAGAAAAAAATACCTCATCCCAGAGTGATTAAGCTCTTTACCTTATAGGGAGAGTTTAACTGTTTTGGGGCAATAAGATCCTATGTAATAAATGAATACAGAGATTTGCTAAATCAAAGTGTAGTGTTTTGAAGCTAATTTCCCCAGTCATCAATGAGTTCTTTGCTCCAAGAGACTAGGATACTCATTATAAGGTATATAAGAAATATAAAGACTAAATGAAAGGTTGTAAATGCTTATCTTTAGTTATTTTTATTTTTATAGTAAATATCTCAAAATCAGAGACTTATTCTGAACTCCTAGATTTCCTGTAAGTTACTTTAATCAACCTACTTTCCTAGAATTATTTTGTTTTTATTATCTTGATTTTGAGAATCCCTTTCACATATTCTAAGAGAAAATTGATCCAAGCAGAACCTGAGTCATCCATGCTACTAAAGCGCTTTGCCAGCAGCTTCTGAATCATTTCTTGTGGTTGCTCATCCTGGAACTTTTGCAGAAAGATTAAGTACCTAAGGAGACTGGTTCTTTATTGAGGAAATCCCAGAACTTTAAATGACCAATAGTTAGGGATGACATGCATGACTTTCATTTGCATTACTCAATATTTGAGGTGGGAATAATTATTTCAACTGTAAGAGGAACTTAAGAGGTAAGTACTGGAATACAGAGACAGGCCCAATGGGCAGCATAAGCTGCAGTCAGCCCTCCGCGGGTGGCTGCTCAAGGCTGGAGTGCAGCAAACAGGGGAGATCTTCCTGGGGCAGGACAAGCAAGTTAAGTAAGTTCTCGAATAAAGAACTTTTCTTCCTTGGACTTTTCCCCACCCCTATTATTCAGGTATTTCATACCTACAGTGTGGTTTGACTTAAGACTGCCAAAATTTCTGAAGCTGGCCCGGTTTTGATATCTGTTAAGCTGTCCTTTATAGTGATAACGTTCTATAGGTCCAATCCCATATATTCCTGTTTGTTCTCTTTAATAACCAACAAAATAAGGTCTACTCATTTTTATGACACATTTAGAAAAACTCTAGTGGCATGAAGCGTGGGCTCAGTTTCTTATGGCAGCGTGGATTTTTCTCTTGGGAGTAGCACCCAGACTGAACCAGGTATGTTTTTGATCATTGATGAGACCCTACTTTTAACTGGCTGATGTTGTAATAGGGTGATAGGTCTCATTTTTAAAAGTTAAGCAAATAAATGAAAGTTGAATACTTGCCTTAAAAGTTTTATTCTGCCTATCTCATTAAATAATCTTCTTCCCTGTTCCTAACTAGGGATGATAGTATCTGTAACAGTGTTTTGAGGTTATTTATGTTTGCAATCTGCTGGTGGAAGGCACTATATAAATGAATCCAAATGCTAATATTTATATTTCACCCATAGCTTTTTTTTTTTTTTTTTTTTTTTTTAAAGCAAAGTTGCAAGCAGGCAGGAAAAGAGAGGAGGAGGAAGCACTTTAGTTTATTTTTATTTAGTTGTTCACATTGGTTGTTTTCCCTGAACCCAGGACTGAAACTCAGGGGTATGTGGTCTGCTCCTTCAGAGGCCAATGACCTAATTGCCACTCCACTAGGATGTGTCTTTTTACCCATATTTTACAACTCTGAGGTACCTAATACAGACTCATTTATTTATATGTACTTTATTTCTCTTATAAAAATTTGTATCATGACAAATAATTTAAAATAATTATACATGTTAACTAGGGCTTAGAGAGCCTGATTTATAGGCTTGGGATAGGAGAAAAGGATAAATAAAGCTACGACCTATTTGGGTCATAGAATCAAGTTTTGAACTTCTTAGATGAAATGTTTTTAGACAAGTCAACAACAGGGTGGGTCACATCAAAAGGAGCATCTATAATGAAGTAACACAAAGTTGGTTTTTTTTCATGTGGAAGTGAGCTAGCTAGGAAAATGAATGGCTCTTCTAACTCCTCAGACAGAGAGTGGTCCTTTCAAGTTTGAGGAAGGTCATTTTCAGGACAATCTAAAGGAGAGGTTACAGTTCAGCCTTCACTAGCAGGACTTCAGAAATGCAAAAATGACTTGCGTTCTGAAACTTCTGTTGTTTTTTTTAAATCAAAGCTGATAAATACAAGTTATTACCAACATTCTAAATATTGTAAATGATATTTTATATAATTCTCAAAAAATAAGGGCTGTATAACTTTTCCAAAGACTGTTGAGAATAGCAGATGACCAAGATACAGTGAATGTGACAGCGTGTATTCCCAGCTGCTTGTGTAAATCTTTCTTCACAGCAGGATTTAAACAGAAACTCACCGCTTAATTGAATAGTTCAAATGCCACTGAGTAGGAAATTTTAGTTAGATCAGAATATTTGTAAACGTAAAGTAGATACATGTATTCTGGCACCACACATAGCACTTGAAATAGCAAAACAAAATAAAGGAATCTTTTGTGCTCTTATGCCAATTTTGGCTAGTCCTTGTTTTAGAACTTTCAAAGTATCCCTTTATACTGTAGCTGTTGTTGTTTTTAACAACAACCTTGCTTCATTTTCCTTTTTATTTTTGAGCCGTTTGCAACCCCCTTTTGAATAGTGAGAAACAATGCAATTAATTTTCTCCAGCGCAATCATGCATAGATTTAATAAGCATCCGAAGGTAGGATCCATCTGTAAAGTATGCGTTGCATGCTAAATTACTTCTCTTCTGTGGTTTTTTTTTCTTTCCAAACCTTAATTAATTGAAGAAAAAAATGTTTATTAAAGTGGGAACAGGCTGGGCTCTGGCTCTCCGCCTTTGGTTCAAAAGTTCATACAATTCCCTGAAGGCTCATCTGAATGTGTGTGTCTCCCTCTCACAATCTTTCTTTCTCCGTCTCTGTAGTCGGGATGAATGCCTAGAAAAGGTATATTAGTTTGTTCCCAGGATCAATTTTAATAATCTTAACTTGAGTAAACTTTTTTGTATGCATAGGTTTGCATATATCGTGTTATGTTTACATACACATAGACATATCTATGTGTTATTTATCTATTTTCCTATTGCTTAGAATAAAGAATTGATGTGCGTTCAGTGACAATTTTAAACAGGATATAGAGAGCAGGAAGTATAATTCTACAGGTGGGTCTCAGAGAGGAAATTAAAGAAGTTATGTACAAAAATAAGCTAAGTCTTTATGGATAAATTTAGACCAGAAGAAAAAGATATTAAATCTACCCCAAGTAGAAAAATATTTAGCCATATAAAGAGAAATGGAGAAAATATATAATAGGCAGTGACTCACTCCTGTGAGGTGCTTTGGATACAGAAGATATTTCCTGACCTTAGTAGGCTTTATGTGACCCAAGCAAAAAATAGCAAAGTTTATGATAAAATACAAATATCTTAAAGGTAAACTCAGAGATTTTTCATTTATTGCAATTCCTTATACCAGTCTTAATACCTAGGATGCCATGATCGTCCTTTTGTGTTTTTTAAGTACTGCTTTTTTCTCCTTATTATATAGTACAATTTTTAGATCCCCTTGCTTGAAAAATAAAAGTAAATACAAGTTGCAGTTTTATCCAAATACAAGTTGCAGTTTTACTTTAAAATAGGATTTGTTTTCTCTTTTAACCTGAGTAAGTTTTGCACAGTGCTTCCAGACTTCAGAGTCTGTGGAATCTGAAAGGAGTGAACTTGGCTGTGATCTTGCCTGATTAAAGTCTACTTCCCTTTGCCCAGTTGCTTCTTGAGAAGCATAGTGTTTACACAAAATCATCGTGGAGAGCTTTCCACAGGTTGTTGTCTTTCTTTTGGGGCTTTTATTCAGCCTACCTAAAGCCGCTGGTCTACTGGTCATTTTAATTTAAAAAAGAGAGAGAGACATTTAATTATGGAAAAGCTAAGTAGCATGGAGAGCGGTTTCAGTTTAGGATAGACACAGCTGTAGTTACTTGAACCCTTTTATCATATGCATACCTGCTGTCCTATACTCTTGCCATGTGAGTGTCAGGTGAGTCCTAGGGACATTCCTGGAAGGAATTTGGAGAAATCAGTATTCCATATTTTCCTCTGAAAGGTTCTGTTGCTGACTGTGTATTGACATGTACACATTTGGGCCACATTTGCAAACTTATAAATCAAATTACATGAAGATGATGCCAAAATAGGATTATCAAGTAACAATGACAATTGATGTTTTGGCAACTTGAAGACTAGTATGTAGGACATCTGCTTATGTGTATAACATATCATATCTTCCCACACCCCCAAATTCTGTGACTTCTGGAAGACTCTCACTCTTGATTCTAAACAGATTTGGCTTAGCCTCCTGTGAAATTCCCTGAATTGAATAGCTGTGGGTTTCACAAATTACATGCATGTAAACAACGTACCTTTGAAAGGAGGATGTGTGGGCCCTTTCTCCTATATGCTTATGTCTCTGTTGTCGCGGATTGGCGTCCTTTGTGAGCTATTCAGTGACATTTCAGAACCATTTCACTCTGCAGAAAACCCGCAGTTGTGTTTCTTTAGCTGACACTGTGGCACTTGCACTGGAAATTGCTAGTTAGAAAAAAAAATTGTTGAGGCCGGTGGCTGTAATCAGCGTTGTTGCTGTCTGCTTCCTCAGACTGATAGCAGAGCGATCTGAGTCTGAGAGTTCAAACAGAGGTTATCTTTCCCAGGTAGCATCTCGTCCGACGAGAATTTGATTTTTTTCTATAGGACTTTACTCCATTAGATTAATGAAATTTCAATGAGAGCCTGGCGCCCCCTGAAGCTTTGTTAAGAAAACAAATGGTGATTCTGTAGGTGTGACAGCTTGCTTGGAGAGTTACGAGAAGGTGAATACATCCCC
This sequence comes from Solenodon paradoxus, assembly GCA_004363575.1. Taxonomy (NCBI): domain Eukaryota; kingdom Metazoa; phylum Chordata; class Mammalia; order Eulipotyphla; family Solenodontidae; genus Solenodon; species Solenodon paradoxus. The sequence goes on along the minus strand of RJWH01001408.1, from coordinate 218,802 downwards.
ACAATCCAGGCAGTCTGGAACACATTGATCTCTATTTAAAGCACCAATCGGATTTTTGTTAATTATAAATGATTGATCTGCAGTTCTTCCCTCTCTCTCCTCTTATGTGTGCGGTTCCCCCTCCTTCCCCTACTTCTAACTTCTTTGCATGCTGAGTGCAGAGCTTTGTGTTTAAAGGGACAATCCTGGAGAGCAAATTACAGCGACACCCAGCAGCAGTGCTGTTGCGGATGTCCTGTTGGAGCAGTCGCTGTTCACCACTGAGGTGAACCAGAAGGAGATTTCAGACTGACTCCATGCGCCCTCTTTCCTCGGCTCATTTCTAATATGAAGAACTGTTTTAAAAAAATCATGGAATATCAGAATCACTGGGATAGTATCATAAAACTACCATTGTTATGTTTTAAAATCTGACTTGTGAGCCCTATAACTGAATCCCCAATATTAACTTCGAACCACAGTGCATACCTTGTACACATCAGATTATTATGTGTGGTCACCCAGCCCTGCGTGAGACAACAGGGTGAGTGAAGGGAGTATCTCAGACCTTAATTAACCTCAAGTTACAGGCATTTGGGTGATTAATTTACCTTTTATCATCTTTGTGGAGTGTTTTTTTTTTTTTTTTAATAATGTTTAGAAGCAATACTATACTAAAAAGGGACACATGTATTATTCCTGGTAATTGCTCACCACAGAGTTCTGAAAAGCATCAAAAAATGTCTCCACTTTCTTTGTGGACCTATCTTTAGAGAAGATATGTGAGCATTAAATGTGTTTATTTATTGAATATGGAAGCACCTAGTTGCTTCTTTATTATTTATAACATCTGCAATACATATATAAGATAATTTACACAGTTCTTAGGAAGCATTTGTAAAAATTATAGTTTGAGGAGTACAGGTATTTGTGGGTAATAATGAAAACATTGATTTCATACTCCTAATTCTAATGGAGATTTTTATGAGCTTAAGTTTGAACCCTGAATTAAAAGTTTTAGGACATAACTTTCCAAGTTAGGATAATGAACTTACCCTCAGTGTTCTTTTTTACTCCTTTTAATTGTCTAAATAATCCATGAGGTACACAAGAGACTTTTCTAAGCCAAGAATCTTAGTTTATAGTTTGCCACAACTCTTCTGAAAAATTATTTAAAGAAGTATGCCTCATTTCTTTGAATAAGCTGAAACTTGTTCAACTTCCTTATGAGTTGCCGTATCACTAATTTTACATGACAAACACTCAACAACCTAAGAGCAATTCTGCCTTTAAAACAGCAGTACAAATGGGCAAGAAAACTCATTTAGAACATACCATGATGTCCCCCCACCCCCGCCAAATTCTGTGATTTTTAGAAGCAGCTCCCTATTGTTTTCCAAACAGGTTTTAAGTCTATAATAATCTTCTAAGGTTGAAAGGAGTTCTGACATAACTGCCCCATGAGGTCATTACTTAAGGATCTTGTAAGCACTCATGAGAAAACTAGATGCAAGGTTTAATTTTTGTGGTATAAGGTTTGTTGTCAGTATTTTAAAATATTTTTTCTCTTTACTGCTGCTTATTATGTTTCTTGTAATATTTTTAATTTGCAAAAGTCATGCAGGCAATTTATAAATATGACTTTTAAACTCCAATTTTGAATTAGCCAGAAAAAGTCAATGTGACATTTTTATAAATATTCACACAGCATAATAGTTGTTAATGTCAGTGTCTAAATAAGTGACCAGCAACAATATTAAATAAGTGATCTTGGTAAACTCACCATGTTATTTTCATAAAATATTTTCAAAGAATTGACTCTAAAATGTTTTAATTTTATTTCAGTTGGGCTTTTTCTTTTGAATAGACTAACTAATGATTTTCATTAGTGTATTTGTAATTTATGTGATCTTAGTAGGTTCTATCAAGGTTAAATAATTTAAGGAAATAAACCCTTATCTGATATAAGATAGCTAATGAAGTATATTAGATACTTGCCCTATTGCTGTATGAAATGGATCTCCAAAGCTAACAACAGCTTTCTGCGGGAACACAAATCTCTATATAAATATCCAAATGTAGCAAGATGCTGCAAATTTTTAAAGATATGCCATAAAAATAGATTAACGCTAGTATGCCGTCCTGTTCAACTGAATTACAAAGGGATATCATGGGATTGCCAGTGACATTCACATAAATAAAAAATCAATTCTTAATGATGAGGCAGACTTGTTTTAGCACATTACCCAGGTTAAATGGGAGCACACAAAGACATCAACTCCTCTAAGACTAGTGGAAACGTTGTATATTAATATGATTTAGGGAGCTACACACCTCGATGGAATAATTGTTATTATATCTATAGAGCCAGATGGCACTTGGTGTAAACAGCCATTGAGTACCTCTACCACAAGTGCGGCAGGTGATCTTTAAGGTGTTCTTGCGTTCTGCTCACTCATCTTATCACTGGAATCTACGTTACTGTTTGCAAAATGCTTTGATTGCCAGTATGTAAAATTTTTCAGAGTGGTCTTATTGTTCAATAGCAATATGGAATATAGCAGAAGCATAGAGGAGGTAGCTACCTGGATTGGCAGGGGGTTGCTTTTATATTTGTTTTGTTTTCATAAGAAAGAGAACAGAGAGTTATTTTTTTCTAGCCCAGGTGGCCCCAAAAAGGCACTTTCAGAAATGTTAAATGAATTCACAGATATTTAGTGAAGTAGGCTCGAGTAATTACTGTTAACAAAGTAACCCTATGAAGGAAACCAAGAGATAAAAAATATGTGCTTCCAAAGTCAGAGAAATCCAGATTCTCAACAGAAGTATCTTTAATTTCTTGTAACATGTTTTTCTTTGTTTTGAAGCTCTAAAGCTGATTTCTGCAAATCTGATTAGTCAATTAAGCGAAATCATTTAGTCAGCAGATATTTATTGGATGCTTACTATGTCTCCAAGTACTGTTCTAGGTGCTGGGTGTACGTTAGCAAAAGGCGCTGCCCTCATGGAGCTTATATTCCTTGAGAGGGCTTCAAATGATATAATGATGCAGTATGATATGACATGAAATATAATAAAAATAAAATAGGGAAGGGAGACAAAGTATATTAAAGTATAGGAGTATAAATTTTGTCTTTTTCTCTTTAAAAACATAAAAGATATATTCTAGGAATTATAAAATAAAAGGGTAGGAAAGTTCTTATTTATCTTCCAACTTCATCAAAAAATCAAAAGTGAAATTTCTAGCGAATTGTCTGATAACACACCACTGACGTAGCCTCAGCTCGGTGGCCAGGGTTAAATAGTTGGAATGAGTTCAATGTAAGCTTAACTCTAATTTAATTTAATAGTGTTACATGCAGTTTTATGTTTTTGGTTTCTTTCCTTTGATAATTGCATTAAAAAACATCATCTATAATTATAAATAATTTAAAAATTTCTCCTTCCCCTGTCTGATATAATCCACATTGTCTAGTTTCTAAATATCAAGGATATAAAACTTAAAACTTCCCTCATATAGGGATCTATAGCGTAGTAAATTTGGTGGACTTATATTTTCAAACATTTAAAACAGATTTTCTAAGTGTCTAGAATATAGAAAGTTCCTAAAATTTGGGGGGAATCTTCTAAATTAATGCCTTCTATCCCTAATTACAAATTTCACCTTAATGCAAGGAATTTATCTCCTACCACAGTCCATAGTACTGTTGACTAACTCCTAGATTTTAAAGTAATATTCAGTTCTTCATCAGAAGTAGTTTATTATTTAACTGCAGCTACTCTTTAAACAAAGCCCATGTTGTAAAATATTCCTTTTGGTGAAAAGGTAAAATTTATATTGTAAATGGCTTAGTCTTTATTCAATTTTGTTTTTATTGACTATTAATAATAAAAAAAATTGAAATTCTTAACTTTAAAGAAAAACACTCAAAGAATATATTGTAAAGTTAATTATGACTATGGATTATTACATAATATTAGAGATAGTATTTACTCTGCACTTTTCTTATTTTAATTTTTCCTAAAATGAACTTTCTGTAGTCAAGGAAAACTCTCAATATTATTTTTTGAAAGCTAAAGGAGCCTAAAACAATTTATATTTTTATGGAATTTAAAATCTCACAACTGGCAATTATTTGCAGATTCATTCTGCAAACAGCAGAAAGTTCCAGAAATCAGTGAACTTTAAAATTTAGATAATACCTGAAATTACTAATTTCACCTCTTTCTGTTCTTTATGCTTGAAAGTACCATGCAAAATTTGACCAATTTACCCTTCCTTTTATATTTAAGACATCAAGCTGCTTTTTAAAAAAAAAAAATAGTAGCCAGGGATATTTATATAGTCGCACATCAGATATACTAAATTTCAAAAGGAAGCATGTTTTTAATTTCAAGCTTTTGAATGTGGTCTTGCTCATAAAGATATTTATGAATGTATAAGAAAAAAAGGCTTGGAAACTATTTCTTTGAACAGTCAACAATATTTAGCCTATCAGAATGCTTGAATGGATAAACATTCCTACTGTTTTAATTTTGAATATAGATTGTCTCGTGCTGATGGGAAGTATTGTTAATTTTAATAAAATTAACTTTATATTGTTATTTCACCGCTTTATAATAATTTTACATGGCGCCCTGGGGATGCCTCTGTTTTACATTATCAGGTGTCACATTTGCCATTTGGTTGGGATAGGAGCGTTCAGCTTCACTTCTCTATTCAATTGCCTGAAGCCACACTATTCACGTTATATTACAAGTAGCTATATTGCTATACACTGCACCAGTTTATATACTTTTATTTCATATGTATATATCATTTTTGCATTTTCTTAAAATCATTGTTTTGTGCTATTTCCCAGCATTCCTGTTGCTTGCCTGTAGATAGACACAGATATGATAACAAGTTGGCTAAGACACCTTAGTTATCTGCCTCAAGTACTAACATGTTTAAATTTATTTTCAATCTGATTGTCAGCTATGATTTTGATTCAGTCTTACTGAGTGCTTCATTGTTTTTGATAAGTGTTATAGCCCAATAAATCCATTAAAATATAACTTTTTACATAGAGAGTTATAACTATTTTAAAATAAGGGGAATTTATTGACAACTCATAACTCAGTGTGTGTTAGACTGATCACTCAGAGATAATGAATCAAAACATGTCTCCATTAAATGTTACCACTTGGCTTAAATTCTCCCAGGAATTCAGAGGAATCAGACTAGCAAATAATCTGTACAGGAATTGAATATTTGTCAAATTAAATAGTACTGTTACTAAATAGATGGTAATTAAAGATACACCAAGTTCCTCTTGAGTCAATCCATGTTTTGACTTTTTCTAATAGTTTACTGGTTTTAAGTTTGAGTTTTGTCTCCTCTGAATTGCTCTATTACATGCTTTTGTCATGCTTCTATTTAAGATCTAGGAGTGAACCAAAACATGTTGGTTAGCTGTGCCAACTCAGCTCTGTGGACAACTCAGAATATGTATTTTAAAGTAGACTTTCTTCCCCACTTGAGTTTGAGTATATATGTTGATAAGCAAGCTTGTCTCCTGTCTGAGACCTTCTGTGCAGCTGGTTGGCATTTGATTGATAAGTCAATGATCCCCATAAACTGAGGAGCACTTCACTGATAACTGATAACAGACTAATCAGTTTTACCCTGCTTTAGAAGTCCATAGTCAGAAACTACATAAAAGTGACTACTGAGGAATTTCTCTTAAAGTATATTATATGTTGGTATTTTTGTTTTTCAGAAATTGCTCTTGATAGAAATTTCTGTGGCTAGCAGAAACTATGTGTCTGCTTTGAGTCTTACCATCATTCCATGTTACTAGCAATCATATACTACTTTCTTTCACACCTTCAAGTTTATTATTTCTTACACTCTTTCTAGTTAGACTCTTAGAACAAACTATAGCAGCCTTACCTCTGGTTCTACTCAATAGACATACTTACCCTATCATTCTTTTCAAGTACAAGTTGCTTAATGGTTATATATTTCATTTTCTGATGTCATTGTGAAATTTGTAGTTTCAGAGGATGTTGCTCACTACCTGTAGTGAAAATGTAGAACCAGGTGGTAAGAGAGTCATTCCCTTGTTCTAACGGTGGCACGGGTACAATGTGCCAAGTGACTTTGATGAAGCAATTAAAATTATTTAGCTAATTAAGATTAGCAATAGAAAGGAATTATAACAGATTGGGGGTGGGGCAATTATTTAGCTGATTTCGGGTCAAAAGTTGCTCTTGGCACACCCTGATGGCCTAGGGGCTTAGTTCACATACATCCCAAGGTCCCCGGTTGAAGATCCAGGCTGGGGAAACAACCAAGGCGAAATAAGTAAAAATAAAGTGCTTCTTTCTCCTCTCTCTTCCTGCTTGCCTGGCTACTTGCCTTCATTCCTGCCTGCACATTTCTTTAAAAAAAATTGCTCTTGAGGAAGAAGTCAAGTATGTGTTTGCTGTGGGAATGTTGAATGTTTAGATCCATTCAGTAATTCCTAGCTGACTGTTCACCTCTGGCCTGAATTCATAGACTTTGTTTCCTTTCTAGTTCAAATATTTACAGGGCCCACTCTGGCATTTGAAAAGTCATATTTATGCCATTGCAATGGTAATATTGCAGATAGTTCTTAAGAAAATTTTGCAGAACATGGAGAGAATTTGGGGATAAAAATAGTTTGAGTAATCTCTATTCTGTGTGAGAATCAGAGGCAAATAGCCCACCATGTGCATAGCAACTTAATGACGATTAATACATTTCTGAAGTTTTAGAGGAAAATTTATTTGTAAAAGATTTTATGACGTCTCTGAATGTAGGTAATTTGAATCATGTTTATAAATATTTTACCTGCCTTGAGTAGATGATTAGTTTTGGCCAATAACAATTTCACTGTAGCTAATGTGGCAATATAAATATGAATATTTAGGGGGCATTTTTTTCTTTATATAGTAAATACATGATTAGCAATGATTTCTTTTACAGAGGTGCTTTTTTTTAAATGGCACATTGCTTAATAAAAAAAAAAAACCAAGTTAAATCTGAAGATTTACATAATGAAATCTGAGAATATGTGGTTTAGGAATAATTACACAAGTAAAATGTATAATTTATACTTGCATAATGTCTTTTATTGAAGGCTATGAAATAAGTCTTGTAATGAACTCTAGGCTTCACACTTCTTATATTGCTTTCCTATATAAATGAAACATTTCTCGTATGGCCTTACAACAATCCCACACTCAAAAATGCCTAAAATTTAGCATCATGCCATCAATCTTCTCTGTTAGGTAATGTGATTGACCCTTGGTTTATCTTTCTTCATTATTTGTTTATATATCTCCTTCTTCCACCAAGCAAAGTCAGATAGCCTTCCCTGACTTTTAAAGATTTTCAACCAAAGTGAGTAACAACTATCAAAAATTAAAATCACAACCATTTATTGAGAGCCCTGTATGTGCTAGGTATTGTACTGACTGCTTTCTGTAGACCTCATTTTAACTCTCACTGTAATTCTATAAACCAGATTTTTACCATCTACATTTCACAGATGATAAAACTAAGATTCAGAGAGGTTAAGTAACTTTCTCAAGACCTCACTGCTCAGCTGTGGCAAAGCAGGAATGTTCATCTACATCTGACTCCAAAAGCAAATGTCTGAAAAAAATGAAGACAAGAGTAAGAAACAATATTCAGAATTCCTCTCTCTTATTCTCACCGCAAAATTGCACTTGATAGCTTTTGTGATTTCTGGTGGAAAAAAAAGATGAATGATAAAAATGTAGCATTTGTTAGGGTCAAAAGACCAAAAAGGGCTCATGGGAAATATTGACACGTGGCTCCCTTTTTTCCCCTAGACTCAGTATGACCAGCAAAAGGAGTTGGTAGTATTAGATAAGAGTAGGAGTTACTATTAAATTAGAGTAGGTGTTTGATGTAGGCCCACTTACTGATTTTTACTTTTGTTGCTTGTACTTTTGGTGTCAGATTCAAAGAACTGTTACAAAGAACAATGTCAAGGGGTTTTCCCCTGTTTTCTCTTAAGAGTGTCACAGTTTCACGTCTTATGTTTAAGTCTCTAATCCATTTAGAGTTAATTTTTAAACTGAATTTTAAACTGAATAGCTTAGAGAGTGAATATACCAAAAGCATAAAAGATGACCCTCTCTGTGTCAGAAGAGCTCTCAGGCTTACTGTTAGAGAACTCTTCCTTTAATCACTTTGTAGGCTAATCCATACCTCAATGCCTGTCAATATGACTTCTATAAATCTCAAACAACTAAGAATTTCACTGTGTACTGCCTGGCATCTGATGTTGAAAACTACTGATCTGGTAACCTGATTGGACTTTAATGACTCCTGTGGGAGAATTTTGTTGACTTGTGAAGAAAATCCAAATGTTTTCATACCATGTATGTCTGTGCCAAATACTTTGGCAGCCCACAAAAGCTAGGTCCTCCCAGACTTGGCTAAAATCCAGTTTTCTCTAAGATTTCCCAGATTCTGAGACTACTGAAATATCCACTGGTTGACATAGATACCATGTCCACCAGTGTAAGGTGAGAGCGAAATTGACCCCAAAAATATGAAGCCTGGAGTTACCTATAGAAAAGGAACATCTCAAAGATAAGTGCATTTTGCCTCCATGTGCCAGCTTTGTTTTTCCAGAAGCGATTTTTGAACGTTGTGAGAGAATATATCTGAACATCGAAGTCACCATTGTACTCACATTCAAGCCTCCTTCACAGATCACCACCTTCTAAATTAACAAAGCCTATCACAGACCATGTCCTTCTGAGTATACTGAAAGGAATGCCACTTTGTAAATACTATGCTAAGACAGCAAATCATTTTTCCCGCATGTTCTGAGGACGACCTGTGTAGTCTCTTTCATTGTTCCACATTCACCATGAAGTGTCTATCTGGTATAGAATGTCTTGGAAGAAACTGACCTCCACAAATTATTCCGTAACTTTATTAGCAGTTCTTGTCATATCTCACTTTTTAAAAAGTGTTATAAAGGATCTCCCCATTAAAATCAGAACCATACATGTCAACCATACATGGTGTTCAGTTGGCCAGTCCACAGGTTGGTAGCTCACCAGAAGGGTTCATGTGGGATTTAGCTAAAGAGAAGCAGGAAGGAGGGGGAGAGGTCAAGGAAGGTTTAGGGATGTGCAAGAGAGAAGGGCTGGTTTTCCTGTGCACTGGCTTTAAACTGGGCAAACAATCTCAAAGTTGCACCCAGAGCATTCAGTCTAAGAGGACTAAGCAGGGAATGACATCAAAACAGACTGAGTCAGCATGGTGTTCAAAGACTGACAGGTGAGAGTCTGAGGCACTCCTCAGGAAGTTCCATGTGGAGCAAGAGTCTTCTGTCTTGGTTAGAATCAAGCCCTTGAGGAACTAGTTGGGTACATGAAGCCCAGGCAGAGGGACCAAATACTCAGACTGAGAGCATATTGTCTTCCTGACACCTAAGTTACTTCCCCAGACTGAGGGAAATGGAAGGGAGCAGCAGTCTATAACCTGCCTTTACTTGCCAGGTTACAGTTAGGGTGAAATATCGCCAGTCAGCCAAGTGAACAAACATTTCATTGCCTCTACGTGCGTTCTTATTGGCCCAAGTGTGCTGCATCTGTGGATGGCAAAGGTTATTCTAAGCACCTGGAATCAAGCTGAGTCTCAAAGGGATACATGACTTACCCCAGGTCACAGAGTGAAAAAAAGAGTTCAACAGTGATTTAAATCATGCAGTCTGACTCCAGAGCTAATCCTGGCTTTAACCATTATGTGTGCTGCCTCAATCATTTGCATTTAAAATTTTAGCCACAATTTTAAACTTATTTTCTCTTAGGAAGTTTTCTCCAGTTCTCTGCTATAGTCTACCCTGATCTAACTTTTCTCTGTATTCTCAAATCAGTTGTGTAACTTGTTTAATGGCTCCAAACCCCCTTGTTTTCTCCTTGTTGCTCATGCTGTTTTGGAGTTCTTCTCAAGTTGTTTTAAGATATGTGATTGTTTTGATGACCTTGACAAAAATTGTGAGCTTCTAAATGGCCTCGGCTGTGTTTCTTGAGGCAGATCACTTACTTACTGGAGCTACAAATAAGTAGCAGACCAATCCATTGACAGAACTAAGAATTGTTTTAGAAGTATGAGAAAAGCAAAAGTCACCTGTCTAGAAATCAAGGAATGTTTACCCCCGACAAGATCCTCAGACCAAGGATCCCAAATATTTAATGGGTCAAGCAGCTCATTATGTTTCATAATTAATCATGAAGTTCTGGATGGCAGAAGGAAACTCATTTACTCTTGAACATACTACAAGAGGGACTCAGAGCAAGAGTCTCTTGATATTAATTATCTATATTTTAGAAACAGCCAATGTATTTGGGCCAAAACTCTATTGGTGTTTCTGTGTTTAGATAATTATTAGATAATATTCTTTCCCTAAAATAGGATCTTGACTCTCTCAAACATCTTGTTAACTAAAAATTTCATTAGTTTATGACTATATCAGAGAACTTAAAGTACTTGCTCTTTTTAAGCCAAATTAAGAAAATAATTATAAGAGATTACAAAGTTGCTAAGGGTGGGTGGTGTAGTTATTATTCCCTCAACTGGGTGGATTTGCATTCAGCAGAGGAGCACAAAATTGTGCAGTTTTTCTTACAGAAAAATAAAAGCAGTTTCTTGGTGTGGGCATTAGTACTGTGATTACATAATAGTTCTGGGGAAAGCTGGTGGAGGATCTTCCGGAACTCTGTTACTTTAGCAATTTTTATGAAAATGTAAAATTATTTCAAAGTTTTGGTTTTTCAAAAGAATAAAAGGCATTCATTTAGGTGAAGGTGAGAATCAAATGGGAAATAGAAGAAATAAGATTAGCTATGAGTTGATCATTGTTGATAGTGGGTCAATAAGTACATAGTATGGTTATTGTGTCATCTCTATTTTTGTACTTTTTAGAAATGTTTATAATAATTTTCATCGAGTGAGATTAAAGAAGGCATAAAGAGAATTATGTCTCATTCAACCTTAGTCAAATGTAAGAATTTTCAAAGTGGCTCTATTAGCTTAGACAAACTTGTGTTCTTTGGATTTCAGTGTTCCTTGCCATTCTCATCCTTCGGTGCACAAAGAATCAAGTGTATGCTTCTGTATTAATTCCAGAATACATGATCTTTGTTATATTAGGTTATTCTTTTGTTTTTCTTTGCTGCTGCAGTGCCTGAAATATATGCCTAAGATAAACTGGAAATTTTTAAAAATTTGCCTTACCAGTACATAGATTGTTGATAATGATATCTATTTAATAGGCTTTTGGGGTGTTGTTTGTTTGTTTCCCTAAACAATATGAAGGTAAAGGCATACCCGTTGCCAGATATTTTCCCATTTTCTATAATAATTTTATGCTCTTTAAAAGTTAAGATCTTATGCTAGATCAACACTTACGGGTAAGAAAAGCTTTAAGTGCTTTGTGAGAACTTAAGCCAGGGACCAACAAAGAGTTACTACACTGTTCATTTTTTTCTTTTCCAAGCCCTCAGCTTAATATATATCTGAATTAGGGGTTTCCTTACACATAAAAATTTTAACTAGTTTGGGGATTTAAGGGTTTTATTTAAAGCATAATTTGGAGGCAGGCTGCTTCTTGCCCATCAGCCTAAGTGTGCGGGGCTTGATGTGAAGCCAGATGTTCTCTGCTTGGCATCACAGGCACCAGAAGCAGTCGGGAGACTGTGGAGGAGGGTGCCACCATGATAGCCAAGAGCTTCGTGATTCCTGATTGGGCCTCAGTGGACTGAAATACTTAAAACTTGGACTGTGGGTTTAGTTGAGTATTTGTTAGAGTTTTTTTTGACAATAGCCTCAAACTGAAAACAACCTAAGTATCCATCAGCTGGTGGATGAATTGACTGACTTTGGTATAGCCATGTAATGCAATATTGTTCACCATTAAAAGTGATAAACTATTGATACATATAACAACATGGCTGAATCTCAAAGGTTTTATGCTAATTGATGGAAGCTAGAACAAAAGATTAGATACCATATCATTTAATTTATAGAACATGATTAAAAAGTTAAAACTATTGGCAGAAAAAATAGATCCATGGGTGCCAAGACCAGGGGTGGAGGGAGTGGACTGACCACAAATGGGCACAAGGGACCTTTCTGGAGTGATAGAAATAGTCTACATCTTGATTTCATAATGATTATACAAATATGTATATTGGTCAACTTTCCTCGAGCTGTATACTTAAAAAGAATTTTTATTTTATGTAATTTATATCAATAAAATACTCAATAATTTATAATAATGAGTAATTTTTTAATAAATTAAATAATTTATAGCTCAATAAAATACCCTTTTTGACTAGCCTGGCCTCCATGAACAAGCCTATCATTATTGGTCTACGTTATATGTCTTTGTAGAAACAAGGGATATATTAGTTCTTTGCCATGTGTATATTCTCTTATTCATCTGCTCTCTTCTAGTAAAACTACATAACAACAGGCGCCCAGGAAATAAAGATAGCAAAAGATAGCCAAGGTTAAATACTGACCTTAGAAGATAATGTCTTAGGCGTGACTATAGGCAGAGGGGAGAGAGATTCAGGAAAATGAAAGCTGGCTCCAGTTTGAGGAAAACCCAAGAACAGTGTTGCCCTGGGAAATAAGGAGGGAGTGAGGTGACACTCTTGGAGAAGGGGAAGCTGAGAGAGTGAGATGAAATGTATCTTTTTAAGTATCACAGCTCTCAAATTAACATGTTTACACATTCATGACACCCAAGTGGCTTCAATTTCTCGGCAGTGGAACTTCTCACATAATTAAGGTTTTAGAAAAAGAATTTGCCATTAAAAAACCTGACAAATGGTTCACATGTATCATTTGGACACAGGTCACATTACCCAGATAAGGAACTCTTTCATGTAAAATTTCCAGTAGATTTTTAACATGCAAAAGTCCTCCTCATATGTTATCCTGCATTGATCCGATTGGAGCTGTTAGTGTCCAGTGGATCAATGATCAGCAAACTAAAAAGTCACTTAGTGACTATGACATCCATGGCAGTGTTAGAATCTATTGTGTCAGGAATTCTTGTTTTATTAACTCTGTAATGACCTGTCCGGCTGAACCGGTGAATTTTATTACACATTTTCTTTCACCTGAACAAGACCTTTGCTCTTCTACCATTGCCCTGAGGATCCTCCGTTTTTTTCTTGCTTCATGTCTTTCTCGAGTGCCCTGTGGCTTCACCGCCATCTGTTTAGGCCGAGACGGATGTGGAAGGAAGGCTCTAAGAGTTCCACTGTCTTGCTTTGGAAGCGGTTAAGTGGCCTTCCCCTCCAGCACGCTTGCTGCAGTTGGGACGCACTTACCGTCTTCGGGAGAAGCCAGTCGAGTGTAACTGCTTACTATGTGTAAGCGCTCTCTTTAAACGAAGGATCATAATGCTGAGTGGCATGGGAGTTCACAGCATGACTTTGGAGAAAGGTCTGAGGTTCACACCTGCTCTGCCCATTGGCAAGTTAGGTAAACTTGCTCAGCCAGGGTTTCCTACATCGGGGGGAAGGATGGAAATAGTTCCGCATAGCAACAAGTAGAGTCTCACCTGTACCCCGGACGCAACATGCCTGAAACTTTTTCTTCTGCCCCAACCTTCTACTTTTTCTTGGTAAAGGGTGCTATCATCTTTGCCCCATCTCTCACTCACCCACCTCAACACCTTACCCTACCCCAGCACTCACCAGATCCTATCAGTTCTGCCTCCTAAATGTTTCTCTGATACATCCATTGCTCTCCATCCCCACCATCTCTGCCCAGACCCAAGCCATTACCATTTCTCATCTGGACGACTAATCATCCAGTTGGACTCCCACGTTGACTTCCTCCAATACAGTCACTGTGCTTCCATTATTCATAGATCTGGTTATCCTTAGAATTGGACTCACTGTCATTAATGTATCCAAAATACAGTGTGATTTCATGCTTCTTCCACCCTCAGGTCACTCCTTGGAATTTATATGTTAATTTTTTCATTTATTCAGTCATTCAACTAATATTTATTGAGCATTTGCTATGTGTCAGGCATAGTACAAGTGCTAAGAATATAAAATAAAAAATAAGTTCAATGCCAGATGGGGAACAAAGATACAAGAAAATGACTTCAAATGGTAAAATGTAACATGAGAGCAGAGACGAGTGATTGCTTTTGTATTTGACATATCAGAGAAAGTTTTGCTATGACAGCAACTGTATTATATATGGAAGAATAAGTAGGAGTGTGTAAATATGTATGTGAATGAGTGTGTAATTTTATATTAGACTCTTCATACTAGAAAATATTTTAGAAGTATAATGCGAATTCCAAATGTAATTCTCTTTAGGATTATGTAGAAGGTGCTTAATAGTTTCACACGTCATTGAGGTTACATAGGTGAACTAGCTAGTGATAATTTCTCTTAGAACAAAGAAAGCAGATGAAACATCTCCCCACCTCCACCCCTTTTCCATGAAGAGTACTTTTCTAGCACCTTTGTTAAAATATTTCTACTTTGTTTTGGGTGGCTAATCTGAATCTCCAAATTTCCATTTTCTTGAAACATATCCCAGGAAGTAGAAAATTGAAAGAACTATTGATTGTAGAATATAGATAAAATCAACCAGAAAGGAAATCAATTCAACATCTTCAGATTTCGAGTCTTTTTAACTGGCTTTTAACAGGAATGCTCCATAAACTCATCCTGTAAATCAGACCTTGTTTAATATTTAATTTCTGTACAGAGAAATTAGACTATCAACAAATGACAGAAGGTCTGTCACTTTAGGGTTTTGTGGCCTAAAGCACAGATTAGGTAGGAAATACCTAGTTTTCTAGAAATGCAACTTTAATACTCAGCTGCATGCAGTTGGTAAATTTAACTAAATGACAGTTTCCTTTAAAATTTGGAATTTGTATTGTACTTCATTTTCTAAACTTTTGAATAGTCAAAAGCATTCTCTAATTTTTGAAAATGTATTATTTAATTGAGATAGTTTATATAATGTAGAAGAAGCATTTAAAAAAATAACTTACATTTTCTTTTATGGTTATGATGCCTCTTTACCACATTATTTTACAGACATTTTAGAGAAGCATTTTCACCATAAGGAAACTGATATATAACCACAGACACTATTTCCATTCCAATATTGTGTGTCTATAGTCTGTCATGTAAAGACTTCAGGTATTTACTGCAGAAGGTATTTGATTTTTCTTAGTTTTAAACCCAGTATTTAAGATATAGAGAAATGCATGCAACTCATTCAGTCTGGCCTTCTGAAGGAAACATTTGTCAATTAAGCAAAATTGAATTGCTATAAGACCTCTGAAAGCACTGATGACACCCCAGTGGTGAAAAGCAATGGGAACATTACTCACCCCTTCCTTCAGTGAGAGAATAAGAAATAAGAAGTTAGCTGACCCAGGGTGAAATTGACCTAGAACTCTATAAACTGTTTCATTTGAAATGATTAGGTAAGTACAGTATATGGAACAAAAGATATTAATCTGAAAAATGTAAACCATAAGTTAAGAGACCTCATCATTATAGCAACATCACCTCTCCTGCTTCCTAACTCTTCCTTTGAAAGTGCTTACTGATGTAGACTCTGAAGATATAAAGATGAATAAGATCTAGAGCCTGCCTTCAAGGAACTAATAATCCAATGGAAAACATATATGTACAGCTAACTGTAATCTTTGAGATATATTAATGTTTTCAGCAAAGTACAAAGTAATTCTTTCCAAGAGAATCATGGGAGACTTCACAGAGGAGGTGACATTTAGTTGAATCTTCAAGAATGAGTAAGATTAACCAAATAAAGAAGGAAAGTAGGAATATCTTCAAAAGCGAAAATATCAGGAAACAAATTCAAGTTGTATTGGTATGTTGGACAATCTATAGAGAAAATGACTGGGGAGCTAAGTTAAGGTTATTATGAAGAATATAGGTGTTCCTCCTTTCTTGATCCACTCCCTTCACCTGCTGTTAATAGCTAGGACTTCATTTTATAAGACATTGTCAGCATTAACATAATCAGTGTTAATATTTTGTGGTGGACATGTTTTATTCTTTTACCATATACTATCACTTCTTCCCTTTTCGTATAAACTCCCTGAGCCCTTTCTGTGCTGTCTCCTATGATTAGATATGCTATTAGTAATAGTGATCCCCTTCCACTACCAGATCCTTCTTCAACAACATCTGGAGCTGTCAGGGTCCAGCCACAGATTTGGGCTTAGCCAAAAGAACATTCCGTTTTTGAAGATTTTGAATCTTGATCAAATGATACATAAATGGAAGGACATCTGGAGATCATTTTCACAGCAGCAGAACCAGAACTATAGTTGGTATACTGTGGAATTTTTGCTGTATCTGTGCTTCTGACTCCCTGGCCTTCGAAAATGTCCCTGATTCTGACCTTGAGCTAGTTTTTGCCTTGCAGCTAAGAGCCCTGACCAAACCATGTCCAAAACCAAACTCATTCAAGCTCATGGAGTTACACACAGGAAACTTGAAACTATAGGTTCAGAACTTTCAATGAAAGACTTTCCAGAGATGAGATAGGTGTAAGATCCCTTGTTTTAAAGCTGAGAGGCAAATTCCAAGATAGACCACACAAGGTGAGACCACAGAGGTGGAAAACAAGAGGACCAAATATACAGTCCTCTGTATATCCTGGGAGATACTCACATAGGAAGAAGCAGAAAGAAGAGCTGAAAGGATATCAGTGAGGGAGGAAGAGAACCCAGGGAGATCATCTCAAGGAAATGACAGAAATGTTGCATATTACAGAGAGATGAGACAGAGTAAGTTTTGAAAAGTCATTGGGATTGGTAATTAGTGGTTCGCTGGGTACTTTGAAAGAATAAAGAAGTTTTTCAGCTGGGAGCCCAGTGCCTATAGTTAAAGAAATAGCAGGTGGTGACAAGTGGAAGCAGCAGTGTAGGCTGCTTTACTGAAAGTCTAGGGAAGTGATAAGGGATGAAGCAGCAGCAAGGGATGTAGGGTTAAAAGCAGCTTTTTTCACTAGAGGAAACAGCCTTTTCCAGCTGATAGAAGAGGAGAGACTGAAAATGTTACATAGTGAAAGAATAAATGATGGAGCTTCAGCTTGGAGAAGAAAGGAGGTGGTGGAAATTGTAACAATGAGAAATGGTTGGCCTTGGACGGGGGTAGAGCCTCTTGCTCTTTAAAGGTGGGACTGGAAGAGGTAAGAAAACATGATGAAGATTAAAATCGCCTTGATTCTTATTAAACATGAAGACTCAGGCTTACCCTAGACTTAGTGAACCAGAGTATTAATGTAGGGTCCCTGAATGCACGTTATTATAAGCTACACATGACAGGTAAACATACAAAAACTTTTAAGAATCCCTGATAAAAATAATACAAAGGTGGAGATGGAACTGAAGCTAAAGAATGTTAAGAGTTGGGCACAGCTGCCCTGGGAAACAAGAAATAGTAACTAGCAAAAATAAATTAAAAGACCCCTGAAGAACACTAAGATCCCGAGGTTGAAATCATACATAAATTTAAAGAAAATGAAGGAATATTTTAAAGTCACTGAAGTTTTCTCTGTGATGTGCTTGGTGGCCCCAGAGGAGGGTAAAAGCAAATGATCAGCGTGACCCAAGAGGTTGGGAGTGGCACAGTGAGCGAACATCTCAAGGAGACAAGGGAATGAGGGGTGGTTGACCCTGGGGTCCAGGCTAAGCAGGCAGGAAAGTGAAACAGGTCTAAAGTGAGGTAGAAACAATGGCTTTTACATGCAGAAGCCCCAGTCCAAGTAGGATGATTAGATTGAAGGAGTGGAGGTGGGGGTCACCAAATTCTGAGCTGCTCCTTAGTAGTAAGCAGCAACCAGACTAAACACACCTGCCGCACTTTATTCTTGCTGCCTTACTCATTCTTGTGAAAAATTGCAAACAGCCTAAATGTTAAATTATGGTGTGTTTAAATCATGAATAATACATATTTATTAAACACAATGATAACAGTCTACTTAATTTGGAATAGTAGTCACGGCATTTTAGAAGGTGGAAAAAAAGATGTTATGAAGCCAAGTAAAGAATGATTTGATTTTGCTAAAAATCAGGTGTGTATGTGTGAGCACATGCATGTATGTAAAGGAGGTATCTGAAAGAACAGTCACAAATGTGGAGCTTTTTTTTTTTTTTGAGTGATTTTTATTTATTTATATTTTCTATGTTGTTTAAAATTTGTTTCTATTATTTTAGGACTCAGAAAACAGAATTAAATTTTCTCATTTCTTTTAGGAACAAGGTATTTGAAATTTCCAAATTACTTACCTTCTATCCCTACCAGTCAAAACTCTCTTTATTTTAGTGTGACTGATCTCAGCTAGAGCTAGGAGCAGAGCTGATTAATTTATGAATGGTTAATATCTCCATTATCCTCCAAAACATATTTATTTTTCTCAAAATATAAATGATTCTCTAGATGATGGTATTCTAGGTAGAGGAATAGCGAAGCACTGTAATTTGGATAGTGTGGACTAACACAAGTTTGGACAAGGATATGACTCCCATATCTCCTGAGAATATAACTCCCTCAGGGTTGGCTTTCAGAAGCTGTCCCAGTTATATAACATTCTCTAGTCCTCATATATATTGATATTTGTTACACACAGAAGTTCTTGTTTCTGTTTTTTTGACATAATCACATTTACTTATTTTGCCACTTCTATCTTAGCATGTCCTTTTTATTCTTAGAGATTTAAACATTCAATTCTCTTTCAGCTTTCTATAATTTGGCTTCTATGTATTATATTTCATTCAAATGAAATTTATTTTGATATCAACTGTGAAATGAGAGTCTAAATTGATTTCATTATAAATTGCAACTTTTCTCAGAATTATTTATTGAATTCCCCTCTTTCATGTCCCTGTTTTATTTATTGCATATTAATTTACTACACCTAAAAGGAGCGCTTTATTCTGTTGCATTGATCTAAGTATTTTGCTCCAGTACGAGAACTTATTGTAGCTCTAACATGTTGGAATAATTGTTAAAGTCAGGCATTACTTTTCTTTTTCAAAATCGCAAAATGCCGTTTTCCCCTTTTTATTTTTTCTATAAATCTTAGAATTGTTTTTATCAAGTGCCTTTAAAATCTTACTGCAGCTTTAGTGGTAGAGCATTAAACTTAAAACTTGACTGGAATGCCAACAACTTGTTTTCAGTCTCCAAAGTATTTTCCACAGAGGCGCCCTATCAGCAGTGACAGCACTGGGTGTGAATTATATACAGACTCAGGCGTTTGCAAGTCAGGGTTCCTCACTGTATGTAAAGTTCATCTCTTAGAAAACTGTGCCGTTGAGAACCTTCTACTATTAAGCACAAGATGCAACATAGGTTTTGTGGTTTGAGGAATCCTTTACCCTCTTATTTCAGTCTGTCATTCTGAGCATTAGCCACCAATTGCTAGGTTATCTAGGGCTAATATAATTTTAATCCTCTTCTTGTTTCTATAATATTAATCTGGAGAACTCCTTAGATTTTCTTTTCTGAAACTCTAGAGAGCTACATTTGTCTTTCAAGGATTTTATGAGATTTGTTTTGTAAAGCATTCCAAATACTGCAATGATTTTTATATTAACTACCTATCTGATCTCGGGGAAGTCATTTAAATGTTCTGATCTTAAGTTTTGTCATAAAATGAGCATAATAATACATTTTGAGCTAGCAACCTTAAGGTGTCTGTAAATAGCCTCCGGAATCACTCAAGAAATGGTGTGCCTTTTCCAGCTCTCCCTTCCCTCCTTTTCACTGTTGACATCTATTTTGTCGGTTCTCCCTGCCTTTCGTTCCATAATTACCCTTCCTAAGGGAGTTCCTAAATTTCTCCCATGGCTTAGTACTTAAGACCAAATGGTGAAAGAACAGAAATGATAGCGGAGAATTTTGTAAGCAATCTAGTAAAATTAATTGACATTATTAATTACAAAGCATTTTAATAACAACAAACGAAGCTAAGCCAGTGTTTATACCATTTCTTTAGGAAAATAAGTAAGGTTTAGAAAATTGACTTTTAAGTTGTTAATGATTAATATGGAGCAATAATTTGAATGTTGACCTTCAGGACATATATATACACAGCATCTATTAGTACCAGTTGTAATTCTAAGTGTAAATCTGTCATGTCACCTTAGAGCCCAAACCATTGATTAAATGGGCATATTCAACATTAAAGTGTGTGTTTAATTAAAATCAATTTTAGAAGAATTCTCCAACTACTGTTCCTTATGTTCAATGTTATTTTCTGGTTGTGAAAATGAAGTAAAGTTGGGATATTGTTAAATTGTGTATGTTGAGAGGTATCTAATTTTGTTTTTACTCTCTAAGGCCTAAAACTTATGTATCTACTTCATGTTTTAATTTCATTTTATCCTAGAAAAGTCTTATTAATGTTCATAATTCAGAAGTCGAAAATTTATCTTAAAAAAGATGCTAGATGAAACATTCAAAGCTCTGAGTATGTGAAGGATTGTGGAAAACAAATTCAAGAAAAATAATTCTTTGATTGGTATTCATTACATCTTTTTATGGTAGAACAATATTCAATGTACTGATTTCTGTCATCTGCTGTGTTCTGAGGGCTTTTCTTGGAGCAGTGTAAACATTATATGTTGAGTGTGGGTCATAGTCAGAGAGAAAGACAGTTTCATGTATATTTAAACACTTCTACTTCATTCACCTAAGAATTCTGTCTACTAATTTTAAGATAGAAATATTATTTTAGAATTTACAAAAAAGGAAGAGGAGTAAGGAAAAGCAACCAGAATTTTTTAAATGTAGTTGATTCCTCTCTGTAGATCTGATTTCTTGCTCTAACAGTTTCAATATCGTATTTATTGATATACACACCATCATTAGTATCTTACAGACAACATCTGTTCTGGTAGGTGGAAATTACCTTTACGTAATAAAGAAATGCCTTTCTGACACACGTTTTCTGCCTTTGCAAGCTAAGTAGAAATAATGCAGCATGAAGTTGCTATCAGTTTATCATTTACATTAAGATCTAGCTGATTATGTCTTAGAAAGTCTGTTATTTTGGGTAAATATTTCCATCAAAGAGACTGGGTTGGCTTTTGTTTTGTTTTTTTAGATGGTCCCTAAAATATTTTTAGCTCACTCAAAGGCTAATAATCATACGATGATGTCAGCCAAATCAAGTGCTGACAAGGAAATGAGAGCCCTGTTCAAAAGAGAGATGAGTAAATATCCCAAGAGAGGAATCAAACAGCAAGCAGTCATTTTTCATAACGAGAAAAATCATTAAAGAAAAGAGGTTTAAAAAAGGAACTTTAACTGAAAATTTGGACAATCTGAAAAGATGTGCAGATGGAAGGCTGTGATGGAAGAGACACTGGGGAGCAGAGCCTACAGCACACCTCACCTCCACAGGAGGTTGCCTCTGAGCAGATGCAGCTCTCTAGTTTAAGGGGGGAAAAGAGCAAAGGGAAAAGATTACAGTCCAGGTGAGTGAGACACACCTCTAGCCAGACTGACACTCCTGAGTCATTCACACTGCTCGTGGATAATAACAATAGAATAAAATAAAATGTGAAACAGTGGGCTGATCGCTAGCTACTATGTCAGTATGCTTGAAAAATAACTTGAGGTTTTGTGTGCCTTTTTGAATATAGTAACCACACACCACTGCTTCATAGGTTTCTTGCTAATAAAAATAAAAGCTGTGCAACACAAACTTCATTTTAGAGTCATTTGGGTCTCAATATGAACTAATTTTCCAAACTAAAGCTGGATCCAGGTATTTTTTTCTCTTTCACAGAGTGGGTGCCATTAAATCCCACCACAGACAAGTCCTCTAAAGAGTGTGTATTGTTTCAAATAGCTGGAGAGGAGAGCAGCCTTGCCCATCATTCACCGGAACTGTGGTTCACCCCAATAGAGTCATGTTTTTAGGAAGATTCCTGTGGGAGACCTGTTTGTGAAAGTGGCATTTGTGATTCAGACTTCAGCTCCTCATGCCAGCTTTGGAAAGTCAAACAGATGTTTCCTCATTTACTGCAGCATAGCTCATCACTTATCCCAAGAGGAAAATCAGAAGAGGCTGGGGACAAGCACAACTCTGTCAGCCAAGCCACAAGAAAATGGAACTAGAGAGAGAGCTTGCGTGCATGCGTACGTGCTTGTGTGTGTGTGTCTGTGTGTGTGTGTGTGTGTCTGTGTGTGTGTGTGTAAATCAGTTTAAATGTGAGTTTAAACTGCTTTATTTAAAGACAGATTTATCTACAGGAAATTTTACCTTACACCTAAATGTCCTTTCTTTACTCCTTTTCTCTCCCCAACTTCCTGGCAAAGTCTGCTATCTTTGATGGGTTTTTTTGGAGCACAGTCTGTGTTTTTCAATTTTATTGGATTAATAGGTTGTTTGTGAGCAAAGCATAGTTCCTAATATTTTTTTTGCAAGAATAAGACCAAAAGTTATTTCTTATTCACACGCATCCAAACACATGCATAGCCTCCAAAAAGCAAATAAAATGTATTTTGATATAGCCTGGGAGTTATACTCATTAAATGGATGGTGAAGAACAGAGGAGCATACAGTGGGAAATAACATTGTATTAAGCCTGAATTGACATTAGGTAGGATTAGTAAGACATTCATTTTTGATCTATATATTTTAAAAAATATAGGATTGCTGACTTTCAAGCTAGAAATCAAATTACTTTAGAAAATATAAAAACTTAGTTGTAAGCATTCCCATGTTTTTGTTTTAGACATATATTAGATGTACTCTTGCCTAAGTAGCCTACAGTCAGATTTTTAAGTTGAATTTCTTTGGAAAAAAATGATACGATGTCTCTCTGCTTGGAGTGAATTCCTCCAGCCTCCGTCCTTAGACCAGTGGAAGGGTCGTGGCTGGTGGAAAAGGTTCTCTGCAGATGTACATCTCTGTCTCTCCCTTTCAGGCGATCTAGTTTACTCTCCTCTCTTGCCCTGTGCGAACGCAGAGTGGTGTCTGTGTTTCAGGAAAAGAATGTGTGTTAAAAGAACTAATGGTCTGACTGTCCATCAGACTGGGCAGCAATGGAGGTCATCTAGCGGTCAAAACCAAATAATTTCAGCCTCTTCCTAAAGCCCCTGAAGCTGTTGACTCCATGACTAGAGTTCACTGCCTCTTGTTGCTTCTGTATCCTCTGAAACCTGGGAGTTTTATTTTTGGAGACAAGAACAGACATATTTTCTCCCTAGCAACTGGGTGTACACAGTGCCTGCCATTCAGCACTGGCTCAGGTTAGCTTGGATGAAGCATGCAGTTCATGCTCCTTCCTCATACATGTCTGCCCTGAATAAACAATAGACCAGATTCTAAACGCAGACACTCCCAAAATATTGGAAGAGTCTGAATAGCTGTACTTATTTAAAGTGCATTGTTATATAGAAATTTTCTAAGATCTAAAAATAGAAAATATTATCTTTTATTAAAAGATCCAGTGTTCTTAATGTGAAACTTTCCACAGGCACAATTTTTAAGGTGATTTCCAAGTTTTCACATTCATATGGAACAGATGGGAATGAAAGTGGCTTCAGAGTGCTGACAACTCCATTAAAAATGTTTTAAAATCCATAATCCATAAATCTGAGCCACATATCGGTTATATTCACAGCATTTCAGTATCTCTTGTTCCCTATTTGTGAATGCCACCACCTGCTGGTAGTTAATGACAAGTTTTTACTTTGCTGACAAATCAATCCAGAAGTCAATATTAAATAAAATGTAAATGTTTTTAAGTACATTTTTAAATGAAAATCTACTTAGTGTGCGACTTTGAAACATCCTACTCACAATTAATTTACCCAAACTTTTAAAATGTCATTAGAAAAAAAAACTGCTCGTGGAATATTGTTGTGAAATGAAAGCTATTCTTTAGTTATGTTTACTTAATATCAACATCTTGATTATATTTTTGCTTCAACTTCTTTCTCCTTACTAACATTTTTTTTAAGGAAATGTGCAGGTAGTACTGAAGACCAGTAGGCAGGCAGGCAGGAGGAGAGAGGAGGAAGAAGCATCTTTGTTTTATCTTTATGAAATTGTTCACACTGGCTCTCCTCCCACCCACACACACCCAGGACCTGAACCCAGGGGTATGTGACTTGCTCCTTCAGAGGTTATTGATTTAATGTTGCTCCACCTGGGCACTCCCTGCCAACAGCATTTCAAATATTGGAAGTTTCCAAATCATCAAGTTTGAGTTCTATTTCTTCTCTCTCTCCTTTGTCTGCCCACTTTCTAAAAGAAGTGCTTCTGGGAAATGAAATATGTAACTATGGAAGTGGGTGGGCAGGAAAGTATAGGAAATTCACAGGCTGACTTCTAAAGATTATGTCTGTGATTGAGGGATAAAATATATGCTCACAGAATCTATTTTATGGGTTTTTTTGAAACAGGATAAGAAATTTTAAATGCGCGATGGAATAGGAAATCCAAATCCTCATGCAGGGATGTTGCAGTATACTTGTTTCTTTTGATTGTTCAAATCTTTACTTATCAGACAGAAATATAACACTTTGTAATAAATTAAAATAAAATACAATATTTATTGCCCAATACAGTGAATGACAACATTTTATGGATGAAAGTAATAATCCAAAAGTAATTTTCCAACCAAAAAAATGTGTGCTGTTTTTATTCTGAAGTTGCGCTTCTTTAGAGTTTTCCATCACTCTTTAAAATGTATCCTGGGCGTGCCCTGGTGGCCTAGTGGATAAAGTCCACTGCCTCTAGCTGGCACAATCCACACACATCCCAAAGACCTGGGTTTGCAACCTGGGGCTAGGGAGAACAAACAAGCTGAACAACTAAATAAAATAAAGTACTTCTTCCTCCTCTCTTCTGCCTGCCTGCCTGCTTGCATTCATTCCTGACTGCATCTTTCCTTAAAAAATAAAATAATTTTAGAAACATCTTGGTCCAATTTTAATACATACTTTTACCAGATCACTTTTATTATGACTTTGTATCTAGTAAAATTACTTGATATGTACAGGTTTAGGGCCAGATTCCAGCAATAATTCCTTCTTCTTATGTTTTTCTGATCTGCTGATTGAAGGCTGTCCTGCAGGTGGACCATTCTCTCTGACCCGCCAGTGTGAGAGGCTGACACCTCAACGAGGCCCTTTGCCTTCTGCATACACAGACACAATCCTGTTATTTTTAGATGTTCGCAGCATTAATGTCTCAATGTGTTCAGTCAATTAGAAATTGCAAGTTTGGCAGCAAATGAGCCTCCCTGGAACTTGGTTGTTGTTATATAGTCTGACACTGAGCTTCATGCACTATCTGGAAAAGAATGAAATTGATCCAATGCCCTTCCAAGAGGAAGAATGACTTTCAGAGATTTTTCTCTCAGGGGAGCTTTTACAGAACTTTTTCAATATTTTTTCATTGTGCGCCTCCTCACCAAAAACAAGAGTAACCTCTAACATCTTAAAGGAGGAAGGAAGAGGTAGAAAAGGACCACATCAAATCTCTTTTCATGATGTAAATCTAAGTGGCAAACTGTTAATTCAGTTTAGGAATTTTCCTCCTTAATTTAAAAATTCTGGGTTCAGGTTGGCCCCTGCTTTTGGAGTATTTACAGCCCTCCCTCCTTTGCTCCTCCCTCCCCCCTTAGCATTTGATCCGGCTTTGCAGCCATTCTGACGTATGCCCCCTGCTGCTTACATTTAAAAGGTCACCAAAACAATGACTAGGTTTTCTGCAAGCTCCACCTACCACACAGACGCAGAGCACATCCTCAACCAGAATCCTCTGCTATAAAGCGCCCCCTACTGTTCCTATGAGGACGGTGCAATGACGCTGAGGCCTGCACTTCAGCTGGATGCCACTGCTTTCTCCCGGTTATTCAGAGTGAGCCACAAGCGTGCCAGCCTTCTCTTGGTCAGCAGAACACAGAATTCTATCTGCCGCTTAGAAATAGGTCGTATTTTGAGAGATGGTTTTAGGTAATCCTTTCATTTAATTTATAAGCATACATGAATTCTGTCCTTGAAGAGCATTGCATCAAAAAAATGTCCAAACATTGTCAAGGAATGACCCATTCCCACCTGGAACTTACAAACCGGGGGAGAGGCTGTCATCCTGACCCAAATAAGAGTATAATGATTATAATGGTCGAATGTAATTATTCTTATAATGTATGTTTTAAAATGCTATTGAAAAGGGAGAAATTAATTCCACATGGGAGATTCCAAAAGTCATTCTGGAGTAGGTGGATTTTGGAATTGAATCTTAAAAGATAAGTAGAAGATGTTCCAGGAAAGGAGAATACTAGTATTGGCAATGTGACTTTTCTTTTCACCAGTTTTCTTGCATCCTTTCACTATTTAGTTGTCTTTGTCGTTAACCGCATGGTTAACCTATTAAGGACAGGAGAAAAGCTAATTTGAGATAACCATGGCGTGAAAAGCTTTGATCTAGATGTTTACTTTTTTTCTCTTGGTGGTTCTGATATGAATAGCATCACTGCCTTTTTCTCCCTCTTACAATCCACTTATCTGTTTCTTCCCATCAATACACGCTCACACACACACACACACACACACACACACACACACACATCCTGAGTTTATTCTTGGGCACTTTCCAGTTCCTAAAATGATCTCCGGAAGTCAAATCAGTTAGAATGAATTGATAATACAACTTAATGACCCTGCTTGTCTTTGCAGGTAAACTTGAGAACAGAATGAATCTAACTGCCAACTCATTAACCTTGAAAGACAATTCAGGTGATTTTATTCTAATGTTTCTAGTGTTCGTTTAGAGTTGAGCACACTTTAAATATGTCTGTGTTGTTTAATTGCCTCTTGCTGTACACAGTTTTTGATGGACTCAGTTGACATTCTTCATTAAAGACCAGATCCTAATGAACTCATTCGCCTTCCTCCTAAATTTGCATTCAAACAGGAGATTTATTAATGTCTTCTTAAAACACTAACTTACTAGTTTTAAATGTATGAGTTAGTGCTTCCAACCTTAGAGTTTCTCATCCACATCAAATTCTTAATTCTTACTCTGGGCTTTGTAGAAAACAACTGTCCAATCCTTCTCGCTTTCTTTTTCTTTTTTTTTTTTTTTTTCTAATTCTGTCATTTGTCTTTTCCACTCTCCATCCTACAGATGTCTCCATTAAGTGACTGGTAAGATTTTGGTCCCTAAAGACAAATCTTTGATTAGCTCTTAATGGCGATCTGCTATGGAAGGTTACATTTCAGGACATTATTTTTGTATGTTTGCAACTTGTTTTTAAGGCGGTTTTTTCCTCCTTTCACATTTCCAACTGAGAAAAATCATCCAGAAATGTCTCCACTGCCACCTACTTGCTGTTTGGGAATTTACACGCACCTGGCTTTTCAAATAAAGCTGATTTTTTTTTCCCTTCAAGGCAAGATTACTGTCCAGAATACTGTAGGTGGCATTGCGGATTCTTCTCATGTTTTTCAAAGACATGGGTTCTGTGAAATTGCTAGAAAAATACCTACGCTAAAGGATTTCACTGACATTCATGGAAATGGCATTTTCTGTCAGTGTATGTCTTCTGCTATAATTGTATTGCTACAAATTATATAGGGAACAGTCTAAGCGAAAATACCACTGTTAAGTGCTTTATTCACATTTATATTAGGTTTATGTTACTGTAGTCATAATCCTTAATAACTTTTTATGGAGCATATTATATAATGCATTCATGGCTATGCTATGGAAAGCTGTTACCTAACACATTGTGGAAGACAGACATTTTAAAAAACAATGTATGTTCCTATTTAACACAGAGAGATGAGTTATCAGACTCTGTGTGTTCTTGTAATTTCATAAATAATAATAAGGTATGTGTAAATGGCTCTTTAATGCCCAATGTTATTACGTAGAGAAGAAAGTGAATTATTCTAATATAATAATAGATATGAGAATTTTGAGTTATTTTTTCTTCTCATCATGGCAGTGACCACTGTTTGCTTAATGATTTCATTGCAAATCCACTGGATGAAAGCTTAAAGATTTGACATTATTATGTGCTTTTTTAATATAGATTATTTTGCGTTTTATTCAGCCTACTAAAAGTATATTGCCTTGTCTCCATGTATTTAACTAGAAACCCTTGCTTGAGTCATTTTTGCAGCATGCTCTTTAGAGTTTCCCATTTAAAAAAATTATGGATTTCCAAGTATCTGCCTAAAATTTTAATTATTCCCCAAACTTCACTTACCTCACTTTTCTCAATTTTCACCTTGTATAACCTAGACTCATGTTACGAAATATTTTTTCAAATGTTAATCATTATTAAGTTAATAAATCATTTGGATTTCATTTTAAGTATATGTATCTCCATATGAAAACATAGATGATTAGTGATGAGGAATATTTTATTCTTTCTCATGAATGCAAAGCTGGCAGTTCAGAGTACAGGGCTGGTCCTTTCCTGAAAACATTCAGTACTATCTAATTTCTCATCTATACAGTTTGTCCCTAAGTGACATTTTAAAAGCAGCTGTAACTTTATGATTGTTTATGTTCAGTGACGGTAGAATGGTTGTCTAAGAGAAGTAAAACAAATCTCTGCTGTGTGTTCCCTGGCTAGTACACAAGCAGTCTTACGCTTGTACTTTTAAACAGCTTTTAATGTCATCTGATTGCATTTGTATGCCGCACACTCCTTAAGATTTTTTTAATCTCATCTAGAGAAACTGCAAGTCATTCAGGTTTCCTTAACGGCACCAGTAATGTGTATAAATCTTGTTAGTATGCAGTGCATTACAGAGTGGAGTGGCATTAAAACTCCATTGTTGCGAAGTCATGCTTTAAGGAAGACTTCCAGATCTGAAGATAAACGGTGTGCTTGGTGAATCCACTTCATTCGGAAGTGTCTGGAATATAATTTGTCTTATGGGGCAGGCCTTTCACATGATATAGAAACCAGGTGAATTCTTACTAAGGATGTAGAAATCTAGTCTAAGATGAAATAAAGCTTTACATTTATATAAATATATTTTTTTATATATTGCATCCTCCCTAATAAATGCAATAGATGAACATATTGGGTTTAATGGGAGCTTTTGTTTATGGTTGTTTTTTGGGAGAACCGAGATCTCTGAAATTTCAGTATCAAAAGTGCCATTAGAGGACAGTCCTGGTGGGCATACTGAAGATTTACTGCCTAAGAGCATCACTGGAACTGGCCAAGAATCCTGACTTTCTTGGTGTAGAATGATAAACACTGGCCTGTCGCACTGACAGCTTTCTGCCGGCACTTGGTACAAGAAGACAGGCAGGCCAGAAAGTGACTGTCCTCAGCAAATTTTTAGTGTTGGGGTCACTTTTCTCACACACGTGTTCCATACTCAGAGCAGCTCTCCCTCGGTGAGCAGATCAGCCTCTTGCATGTATTCAGGAGATATATAGACAGCCTCAGAGCCCCCAACTGTCAGCTCCTTTTCTGCTTCAGGAAATGAAGAAGCTCCATACACTACAGTTATTTTTTAAGAGACTGTAATAAGTTACAGTTATGGGTCATGGTAGTTTTTTTTCTATAGTGTTATTACTATTATTATCTCCTACAGCAGTAAAAATTGATTGTTCAGATGAGCAGTGTGAGAGACTCTCAAATTCAGGCAGCAGAACTAAATCTCCTATCTAGAGAGAAAAAAAAGAAAAGAAGCAGATTAACCTAGTACTCCTCCCCTCCATTTTGATATTCCACCGAATTTTATCAATGTCCATGGATATACCACAAATAGACCCTTCTAAGTGAAACAGCATTTTACAGTTATAAATCTTAAGTTTGTGACCATTTGCCACCTGTTTTGGTCATGTTACCCATATTTTCATTACTGCTCTCATTATAATAACTTCATACATAGCTCTACATGTGTGATTTGTGTTTGTAGTAAGCAGATAAATAGGTGATATATCTATGCATATATATAAACATTTATATACACACATACAGTAGAATACTATTCATCTATTAAGTAAAATGATTTAAAAAAAAAAGAAAAAAGAAAGATTTGTGTTTGTAATAAAGTGGCTAACTCTGTTTGTATACTAATTTGTGAGTGCTGTTAAATATGAAAAGGTGTGAGCCCCAGTATTTGTTAACAGAGAATATAGCTAATGATGAAAATAGGGGACTTGAAACTAGGAATCCCTGAGTTCCATGACTTGAAGCAAGCACCAATGCTTTCCAAACTTAGTTGACAAAGAGACTTGTCTTTAAATGTTCCAAAACAGAAATCTTAAAATACAAGAGCAAAAACAAAAAACCCTATTTTTAAAACTACAGCATGCTAGTTTTCATAGTTATTATTAGGAGCTTTAAAAATTGAGGTGGTCAAAATAACAGTCTGTTTTTTCATCTATTCCATATTAATTCTTTAGCATTATCCGTGTGTGTAATAAAGTAGACTTATGAACACTTAATACGACCCTCATTGACTGTAAGGAGTCTTTTGAACCCTTCTAAAATCACAAGAGTGCCAGCAGTGTTTGGACCAAGTGTCTTAGGATATTGGCTCTATTCCATCTTGAGATGTGGCCACTCTGCCTTCCATATTGAGATATATTTCACAATCATTAATAATGTATCAACCACATACCATTTCTAGAAATATTTTTTATTTATAGCTTGGCTCCTTCCTCCCCCACCTCCAATTGCCAAAGGAGCCCTCAGAGCCTCCTGTCCTATTTTCACCCTCCTTCCTTTAGAAGACCTTCTGAGCACTGATGAATAGATCAGTCCAGTTCTTCCACGAATCAAATCACCTCCAAAGAGTATAGAAGAATTTCTCTTTATGAGGCTCTGAGAATACTGCCTTACATCTGTCCTAAATTCTGGTGGATATTTAGTTTCCTTCATTGTCAATGCAAAAGTATGACTGCAATGCCACTGACTGCAAGAAACGTACACTGTTATGTGATCCTGAAAATATTATTTCCTTTTATATGTACATTTTATATTAAAATTTTTGGGTTTTGTTGGTGTTTAAATATTCTCATTGGAAGTCATTTTTAACTATGAATGTTAATTATTTTTATGGTTTTTTCCATTTTTATCATGTAATATCAGACTGTCAATACTTTACATGAGATTGATTTACTTTTCTCTCTTCCTCTGCTCTTTAGACCTTCTTGACCTAATTCCATATGTGAACTCCTGACACACACACATACACACACACGCATATACACTCACATTTGGTAAACTGAAAAATACAGATGAGTATGAAGAAAATGACAATATGCATAGAAATAACAAGTGAGGAGGAAACCATGCTACATCTGGCTATTTTATGACCTTATTTATATTGATTTAAAAATGCATTCTTCACAGAAGCCTTTTGCTTTTGCTTTTCTGTCTGCTAAACTGAACAAGAAGGAGAAACCAACGACAGTCAAAGTGCTGAGCATAGAGCAGACGGTAGCAATTTAGTAAATATTGCGGTGTCAGTTTTATTTCATTTATACAATTTATTTTATTGAAAAACATTGGATAGAAGAGATTTCCAAAACAAACATTATGACTTATATTCTCCTAGGGTGAACCAACTGCATTTCTCATAAGCAGAAGCTTCAGATCTCTTTGAAGGAAAAATTATGGGGGTTGATTCTGAGGTTGAGAAGACTAGAGCGCTTGAATACATGAACTTACTGTATAACAAAAACCATAATCTCTGGCCACGTTTTGCTTAAATCAGGGAGATTTTTAACATTCGTTTTTGAATGGAAAGTTTGTTTCTTGCCAAATTATAGGATTATCCATTGGGGGGAATTGTTTTGAATAATGGCATAATGCTTTAGAGGAACATCACAATTTTTTAAAAATCTATCACCATATTCTTCATACTGATAGGCAATACACCTATCTTCATGCATATATTTACTAAGTATTGATGCAAAAGAAGAAAAATCCTTTTTTTCTGTAGCTAAGAAATGAAAAAGAGCTTGCCTATAAGTAGTGGAGTAAAATGGGAGACCCAGAAAGTAGTCTAGGTCAGCTCTAATGAGTGAGAACAGATGAGGGCAGTCTCTACTGTTAGACATAATTCTTATTTAAGATCCAGTCATTTTTTTCTGGCTTTTATTTTAATTATATTATGTTAATTAAAAACAAGGGAAGCCTAAGAGGTTTCAAACTCTTTTCCTCTTCATTTCTTCACCAAGAATGAAGCTTATCTCCATCTGCCTCTCCTAGGCCCCTCTGCTCTGATGACGTTCAACATTTGAGGGGGAAGTCTTAGCCCATGCCAGGGAGGAGCTTCTGTCTCATTTCAATGTGTAGAGAAATTTGCAGGAAAGGAAAAAAAGAAATTCCAACAGCTTGCCCAAAGGAAAAACAAAAAAAAGTCAACACTTTAAGAAAATTCAGGTCTCTTGAGGCCATACTATAGATTTTCAGACCATCGATGCTGTTAGAATTGTATTCAGTCACATTATTAGAGTTCAGTCTTACTGCTTTAAATTTATAGAATGAAGTGGTGCATCTAGGTGACAGAAGTATAGGGGGGACTCATTACTTTGGTATAATAACCAAGTTTAAGTAAATCTACTTTTCTTCTAGAAAACATACCAAAGAAACTTCTTTCATCTAGTAGGCGCTCAGTAAATGTGAAAGAATAATTCATTGTTCCATGAGCACCATCAGAAAACTAGTGTGTTATTGAAATTCTCTAACATAGCATGTTAGTAGTGTAATGAAGTGTGGATATAAGTAATTCTTGCTTTTATCCTTAATCATACATCTCTGTGTATGTGCCCCATATACTTCATGTGCACATGATTGCTTATACTGTGTATCAAGAAACCGGTTTAAATTTCTCAAAATGTTTGTATCATATGTGGAAGGCATGAATGAAAAATTTAAATCAATATGTGTTCAGCGGCAACAGATGGCAATTAATAATGTACAAATTTTGCATATTCTATTCTAGCTTTGTGATTAGGAATGAAAGTTCCTTTACACATTGTGTGTTATGAACTAAAGGGGGGAAGAAAAGAAAAGAAAACATTTCCTGAAAGAAGTTTCTCTTACCAAAAGTTTTCCTAGTGTTATTTTTATAGCCGAGTGAGAGAGAATTTACAGGGAGCTGAAATCATTGAAGCTAATTAGTTGAATGGCCCTATTATTTATCCAGGGACACGTAGTACAATAATTGCTATTGCAGGTTTGAAGCATCTCAGGGATATTAATTCCAGAGCTTTCATGTCATCTCAGTACAGTAAAACTTCCTAATGGCACCCTGAAGGTGCATAATCTCATTTTAAAACTACTTTTTCTTATTTTTTTCTGAAGGAACTGGCAGAATCTCCTTCCATAAAAGCTGAAAAAGGGGAAGAACTCATAATATTTTCCTCATAAGAAAGCAGTTATATTTTCTTCTTATTATTTTTTTTTCTTTTACTGTGTGACCTTTCCTACCTTATGATGAGGGGCTTGCTATGGCACTTTATCAAAAGTTTATCTGAACTCTGGTCCTGGTGCCTCCCTTGGTGGCAGCCAAGCATCTCTTGATCTCTCAGGGGGAGTCAGGGAAGGTGTGAAGCAGCATTGGCGCTGGTCCCTTCCGTGGTCATTTAGTAGGAGAGGACTCATTACAGAACACAGCAGGGTCCTGGTTAGGTGGGGAGATATGAGTCTGGCACCTATGCCTAAGAGAAGTCTCTGGTAACCATCCTAACCACCCGTAATGTGGGTCCCCTTGGAGAAAACAACCACCATGATATGATCTCTATAAAATCACACCAAGAAATTCCACTTGTGTCATTTTCGAGGGAAATGAAGCCATTGCTCATGAAACAGCTAGCACTGTCTTGAGTCAAGAAATGTTGGTTGTTTGGCAAACATCCCACTCTCACCTCTGGAAAACCATCTCAATGCTTACATTTATCTTTTCTTCTTTCCTCCCCCTCCCCTTGCTATTTCATTCTTGGCCTTGCCACAGTTTGAAGACCCAAGTTCTGACCCAGAAAAAAAAATAATTCAATCCTTGAAGTTTTGAGACATAGACTCATAAGAGTCCCATTAGACTCTGGGGCTCTGTGGAACTTGCAGGAACTATCTCATTCATGCCTCAGCCTCAGGCCTTTTTCTTTCTACTCTGACCTTGCAAAACTCCAGAGAGATTAAGATTTAGAGCCTCCCCTTGAGTAATAGTTCAGATGACTCCACAGCCTGAGACATAATCATGCTTAAAGCATGTTGCAGTTCTTTGGGAGTGGGCAGAGGGCTGCAGTGATACCTTCCACTGGGGACCACTGATGTCTCTCAATCAGTGGTCTTAAAACCTAAGCAATTTGTATGAAATTTTCCAGATTTGAAAAGCAAATACAACACTAATATGCCATTAAACTGAAGAGAAGTTCTATAGCATCTACTCCAGCAATAAAAGTAGCAGAGACCTCCAGGGAAGTTGATGCAATTAGGAAAACTTGACTTAAGTACAGTATATAGATCAAAGTTCCTCTCTGATATTGGCTGTGGTTGTAAGTGACTAGATCTGTACATGGACACATTCCCACCCATGTACTATCTTAGAGCTTAGGCCGTTTTTATCATGATACCTTAATTCCTTTGTAAGATTTTCTTGATTTCTTTCAGTCCAGTGTAAATGTACTTGCAAGCTGTTCTCTTCACTAAGGTTTTAAGTAAGACTGGACACTAAAGTGGTAGCATCCCATCCTTGAGTTACTTCTTTAGAGTTCATTATAAGAATGGGTCTATTTTCCCAGGTTATCTTTGCAAATACACATGTAAATACAGGCAAAGTAACAATTAGTTTGTAGTTTATATCAAATCAAAGGTAAAACAGCATATATCAGAAAATCCTATAGAGCTGTTATGGGACCTCTGTTCTTGCTAAAAACAACACTAGCTCTGGATCTGACCTTTGGTCTCAAGAAATGCTACAAACCAGGATTAAAATCGAGGATCTTGTCTTCCTGTTCTCTATCAACTAAACAAACTAAATAGATCATGAATTCATGCATGTTCTCTCTCTCTCCCCTCTCCTCTTCTCTCCTCTTCTCTTCTCTTTCTCTCTCTCTCTCTCTCTCTCTCTCTCTCTCTCTCTCTCTCTCTCTCTCTCCCTTTTTCTCTCTCTCTTCCTCTCTCTTAGATATATTATTTACTCAAGAGCCTGTACAAACCCTTTGGGAGCTGTTAGAATCTATTTTATAGTTTGTTGGTCACTGACCTAATAAGTAATAATCGCTCAGAAAGAATCATCACAATTTTATCAGGTAGGAGCAGCCACTGCACAGGAACTGTAAATTCTTGGGTTTAAAATCTGTACAGTTATTTTTCTCCAGAAGACATATTAAATGAATGCATTCTGCACATGGTGAAAGAAGTCCCCTCTTATTTAGATTTTAGCAATGATTTTTTGAAAGAAAAAGATCACCGAATGTTCAGGGAAAAAAATCAAAAGGAGAATTTTGAAGTTTTACATAATCCTACCCATTTTTTATATTGGAATCCTCCTAACTTCTTGCTTTGGGGGGGCAGGTTGTATGTTTTGTGTTTTATGTGTGTGGCAGGAATCCAAGAGATGATACCCATGGCATTTCTAATCAATTCTTTTAGGAAAATCAAG
This sequence comes from Solenodon paradoxus, assembly GCA_004363575.1. Lineage (NCBI taxonomy): Eukaryota > Metazoa > Chordata > Mammalia > Eulipotyphla > Solenodontidae > Solenodon > Solenodon paradoxus. The sequence goes on along the minus strand of RJWH01001408.1, from coordinate 183,114 downwards.
CACATAGAGAATTTTATCATTGGAATACCTTCGAAAACTATTTTTTTTTGAAAACTAAGAAAATACCAATCAAAAATCTTATATCACTAGGAGATCTTTATCATTTGCCCCTGGATATACTTTTAGAAGTCATTAAGGATAAATAAAAATTCATTTCTAGGCTGTTTCTCTATAATAAAGGTTTTTTAAATGTTTTCTTATTGTTCTTTCTTAGTTATAAACTTGTGACAACAAGACCATATAAAAATGCTGACAGACCCTTAACTATAACAATGTGAGTGGCACTCCTTTCACTTTAATTTAACTTGATTTAAGTGAAAAGAATGTGGAATCAAAGAGGGGATACATTTGGAGGTGATTCTATATACTTGGTTTTAACCAACAGGCTTTATAAGTGTTCATTAAGAAACTCCACAAGGCATGTTTCCTGCTGCAGAATAGACTTTAACGGAAGAAATAAAGCTGTGAAGATTCCGTTTTCACTTTGTTTCTCGTAAAGACAGTCAGGATCCAACATAAACAACAATTTACACCCAGCATTTATTCTGGAAATTACAGTATCGTGCAGTTAACGCACACAGATAAATAATGTTTTATGGGATTCTGTGGAGCCTTTTCAGGGGAGCGGATGTTTAACCGAATTAAAGGATTTTGAGAACTCAAAGCTCTCATTTCAAGCAGGTTTAAACAGTTAATATTACAAAACACCAGCACAGAGGAGCTGGTCCAAATATATTTTTAATGCACAGTTATTTTATTTTCATGATTTCCCATTTTGGTTTTATTACCATTTGGCCCCTCTGTTTATGCTGTTACTTGTCTCCCAGGTTGTTTCCCTCAGGACTTTACTTACTTTATGGTGACATTTCTTAATCCACGTTTTAATCCCAATTACATCTGCAGGTGTGGAACTATCAGAAACGGAACAGTAATTCCTCACATATGGAGTTGTATAACAGAGATTATTCTAAAAATCAAAAATTATTATTTTCGGCAATAATTCCAAAAACCTATTTTTTAAAAGAGAGAATTGCATATTTAGGCTAATTTCTGGTATTTTTATTAGTGAAAGGGAGTTTTGGAAACCATCTCTCTAGGGTAGCAAAAAATATATTAAATCATAATAGAGTCTAACATCTTGCAGTCATTTTAAGGTAAAACATATTACAAAATTGTAATCAAGGAACACTTGAAAAGTCAGGGGACATTTAAATGGCACTATCAGGAAGGTGAGAGGCTTTGGTCAAAAGCATTAGCTCTAACCAGCAAGCTTCAGAAAACGCTCTTGAGGACTCCTCTTACCCTTCAGAGCTTTAACAAATCTGTGTCATTTTCAAAAGATTGCTCCCCTTCCGTGCTGTTAGGTCTGCCTTGTCTTTTTTCTCACTTGCTTATGAGGCCTCTGTGCTCTCCCAGGTAGGCAGTTTGCACCAACACTGATCAGTGATCTATCATTTTTAGTAAAATTCAAACTGTGATTTTAATTTTTACTAAAATGCTGTGTTTTTAAATATAACCTCTGGAAAGAATTAGAAGGTCTTAATGTCCTTTTTTTCCTCATATATTTTATACAAGTTACAATTTTCAATCCTAGGCTAGGACAGCATTAGTTTAGCTGTGGTTAAGGTTAAGTTGGCATTTCTATTCTAAATCACTTTTTCAGGTATTTGAAACTTGACCTTTTAAATTCTAACGGGACTGAAATTGCAAGAACTAGACCAAGTGAGTGTGATTAAACATACATAAAATCATTAAAAACCTGCTATGGGGCTGACCCAAAAGTCTCAAAGAACTATTTTGCATTGGCAAGCGACTATCTATGAAAGGACCTCAAAGTACTTTTATTCTTTAATTAAACTTACCTAAATATGGGTCATGTTGAGGTATATTAAAATTAAAGGTGCTTTTTTTTTTTTTTTAAGTCCTCAAGTAGCCCTTTTCATTGCTAGAAGTCCATCTTACTCAATCCCCTGCCACCTGGTAGCCCTACCTAATCACACCAATCTAAAGCCACTTCTCCCTTCTCTGAAAACACATGTTAACCGCATCACTTATTCTGAATTTGTCTTTACTGTCTTGTATTATTATTATGTTGCTGTAAGCACATGGGCTTCTTGGGGACAAGCATTATATTTTTAAAACTTCTTATCATCTACAGCTCTTAATGCAATACTCTATACAGAGAAAATAATACTTAGTGAAGGATTGAAAAAACTAAAATACAAAGGTACTATTTGTTCCTCTGTAAACTACCTTTGGAAGAATAAATGGGCAAAAATACAGCTAATTCTTTCTACACCAGGGGTCTATTTGTTAGCCTCTTTTATCACTGTGACCTGTGTCTCTTAATAGAAATAGTGATAGTCATCACTCAGCTCATTTATTCAACAATTTCTTACTGAGTGCCTACAGGGAAAAGAACAAGAGAGACAAGATTCTTGTCCTCAGGGAGGTTTGCATTCTACTGGGAAGACTTGCAGCAATAAAGTAGTAAACCTGGCATGCCCTGGGAGCTCAGTGGTTAAATCCGCGACTCTGGATGGTAGAGTCCACATAAAGCTCAAGGACCAGTGTTCACAGCCTGGGACCAGGGGAAACGATCAACAGGAACAGCTAGTGGATGAATAAACACTTCCTCCTCTCTCTTGCTGCTTCCTTCCTCTAAATAAATATTCTTAAAAGAAAAAAGTAAACCAAAAAATAAAATAATTACAGATTGTGATTAGTATATAAAGTAAATTAGCAGAGTATTGAGATATGCCTTTCCTCTAGAGATTTCCTCCTTTGGGGAAATTCATGAAGAGAGATTCCAGGAATAAAGTATAACAGCATTCAAGGTCGATGCATGGTTGTTAGGCATCACCTATATGCTATGTGTTCTGCATTTGACATTTCCCTCCTGAGTTTGTTGGAAACAAAAAAAAGGATGGAAAGAGATAGATAAAAGCACTCTGAAAATGTAAAATGGTTCATTTATTGCTACTATTACTGGATAGCTGGGTAAGTATGTATATAATGGTATTAGTCAAGTTTTGATGAGAAACTATAACTTTCATAGGAAAGAGAAGAAGAATTACCCTTAAATCATGGAGTAAAGAAAATGAATGATGGAAACAAACCTGAAGTAGTGGGCTTAAGTGTGAAAGTTGGAGGTCTATGAAGAGACAACATAAGATACGCTGCTTGATACCCACAGCTTCCTCTGTTGCCTACTTCTCCCTTAGCTGTATCTCCTTGTTATGCCATTCGCCTTCATTATCATGTATGTGCTTTCTTCAGCTGTGTAATATATAATTCTTCCCAGTAGATTGCAGCCAATCAGCAGACAAGGTTTAGTCTGCTTCTTTGGTACATTTGGTTCAAGCTTTCCTGTGCATACCTTATATTGAAATGCACATGTGTTCAGAAATTTTGTGACATGAACTAATGCCTAGTATAATGTATATATAAAATATATATAATATATAACGTATATAAAGTATAATGCAGTATAATGTTTCCACTAACTTTTCTGCAAATGCAGAAGTATTTCTTAATCGTGCCCTGGATATATAATTCGATTTAGATAGTTGAGTTAGGAAGAACTTTGCACGAGGCAATGAAAAGAGAAAGGTTGTTAAATTCTCTCTTTGGTAGCATTCATATGTTAATTCAACAAATATTTACTAAGTTCATCCTACAGGTCCTATTCTAAGCCATCTAAGGTCAGAGATGGAGGTGTCCAAAGTGAATGAGATAAGATGAGAAGATAAAACATGTGTCCAAATGACTAATTCAAGAGTCTGTGTGATAAGGGTTATGATACTAAAGCTGCAAGGAGACTAGTTAGGTTCAGATTACAATGAGGAAGACCAAGAGGTTTGACGGTTTGCTCGCAGAGATCTCTGCACAGTTAGGAGGCCTAAATTGTAGTCTGAACTGTAGCTTGGTGTCTTTGGGCAAATCACAAACCACTCCTCGCCTTGAAGAAAAGGAGAAACTAGACAGCATACTCTGGTGGCTTAGGGGTTAAGTCCATGACTCTGGATGACATAGTTCACATAAAAGCCCAAGGACCTGGGTTCACACACTGGAGTGGGATGAACATTCAACATGAACAGCTAAATGAATAGGTAAATGCTTCCTCCTCCTCTCTTCCTGCCTGCCTGCTTTCCCTCGTTCCTGCTTCCTTCCTCTATGACAAAAAAATGAAGTAATTCTTTTTTTTTTAAAGGAGAAACTGGACTGTCTGGTCTCTAATGCTCTTTCAGCTCTAACACTCCATAATTTGTTGCTACATTTGAATCTGTCCTTAAAGGAAAGAGAGAAAAATAAAATAAAACCTTGGATTGAACTGGAGAACCTCTGTGGTGCTATGACCGCCACAGGGAGAGATGGGGAGGGTAGAAGTGAGAGTGGCTTACCCCAGAGTGAGGCGGTTACATCCACAAAGGTCTAGATGTGGGGAAGTGCAGGATGTGTTCAGGAAACACTAAGTAGTTCACTCTAACAGAGCTTTCTTCATTATAGGCGGATGATAAGAAAGAGAACTGTAACGTTAAGTCAGTCTAATATATGGAAAATTTTGAATGCCACTCTGAGGCCAAAGATTCAGCTTAATTGAAACCTTTTAAGAATGTAATTTATATCCTTTGCTTCAGATGCCATCCAGATGACTAAATTATCTAAACCTTCCATTTTCATGCAAGTGACCTTTATATAATCCCTAACATGTACCAGATTGCAAACCTGTATCATGTACAGGTTCTAAATTCATGTCTATATGTGTGTATACATATATATGCATATGTATACATACATATGTTTATTTATCCTAATAATCCCCAGTGAAAAAGGGAATATGAAGAAAACTAATTTGGACACAATAAAGAAGAAAAAAAATATACTAAAATGGAATAAAATAGGAAAGTTGCCAGGATTTCGATCCTGGGAGCAGGGACAGTGAGGAAAGGCGCCACAGGAGAATGGGAAACTCAAGAGAGTATAAGAAGATAGGAAAACTGGGGTCAGGTGACCAACAGCCTCTCTTCTCTTGGACCGAAGGGCCTGACCATCCTGGTCTCCACCTGTTTATTGGGTTCATACACAGCATTGCTTCAAGCAGCTTACCTAAGCGAGTTTATAGTTACATTAGATTGCTTATGCAGCCTTCCTTTGCTCTCTAACAAAATAACTCTATCTACCCTATTTTGGTGGGCGAATAGTCACAGACACACTGTCTCAGTGTTCGCACACAGCGGCCTTCGCCAGGTACCCCAGGTCTGATGTCCTTGACGTTCTGCCAGCTCCAACTCCGACCCTGCTGTTTTCTGCCCCCAACAGAAAGTTATGAAATCCTATAGATAAGAAATAAAATGCATGTAAAATATGACTTTAAAGTCGATTTTAGTGAAAAAAAAGTTAAAGGAACTGTTAAGGTACCCATTTTGTAGGCGAGAAGACTGAGCATAGAAAAACTAAGTAACTTTCCAAAGATTGCAAAGCTAGTAAAGTATCAGGGCTTGAATTTGCTATAGCTGCTATAGAAAACTTAGTAAGTTTTATTAAGTGAAGTGCTATCTTCACTTTTCTCTCTTTGAGTCACACTGTGTGAAATCACATGTGAAAATAAAAGGATTGAGTAATAGGCCAATACAAAGCAGCCATTCCCAAAACACAATGAGGGAACTTTTTAAAATTGAATTTATTTAAGGAATATTACATTAAACAATAATTAGGTTTAAGGTAAAAATGACAGTGAATTTACATCTGTCTGTAATATAGTAAGTTTACCACTATTTCCTTTTTTTTAAAAAATGAAGGCACTTTTAACCAACTACTGTCTGAGCAAGAATCAACTTTTTATAATAAACAGCAGCCTGTTACTATCATTTTAGAATGCAACTGCTTTATCAGAATCTGTTCACAAAAATGCTGCTTCTTAAAAATTAGATTATAGATTCTGTTTTTACAAAGACCATAGTCATTTTTGGAAAACAAAAATATCCCAGAAAGTCAAGAGATGCATTTGCTCCAGCCAAGGTGAGGAGGAAGATACCCACTCTTTCAGGTTCCTACCGTTGTAGATGCTCTCCTAAGCATAAAACTGCTCCCCCCAAAAAAGGAAGGAGAGTCAAGTGGTCCTTCCTTGCACGTGTCCCCAAATTCTCTAAGATAAGGGGTGCATTCATTCTCCAACCTTGCGCTAAGCAAGGACTCTGTATTGAGTCACTATTTCCAGAAATCTTCTCTTTCCATCATACTTAATTATGGTCCAGGTTCCAGACTCATGAACAAGTGAAAAGAAACCAAGCAGCGTTTTGGAGGTTCCAGAAGAAAGAACAAAAGCCGCTGACATTATTCAGCTTTTTGATTGTTTGTAACAAGTGTAATTTTTAATCTAATTACTTAAGACATTATGCACCCCATGAAAGCATCTTCCAATGCTTTTCACTGGGCAGTCTGGTCATTTCTTGGTCTTGTCAAGCCCCTTCTTTGGGGTTCCCAAGCTTCTTTTATTGTGCTATCACTGTGGACCATCAGCAGACTTACAGTTTGCTTCGCCCCACCTATTCCTAAATGTTTGCTGCAGTGAACTCTTAGCAGGAAGTGGACTTGCCTGGCATGGCCCAGCTGTGTGCGAGGCTTGAGTGAGAGGTATTTATGACCTGACAGGAAGATAAAGATAAAGATGAAGCCGACTCTGTGGCTGTTAGCAAGGGGAGAAGGAAATGTTTATGACCCCATCTGCTGGTTCCAATAGGATAGAACTGCCTTTATGGCGTCAATCTCCCCTGTGACTTCCTTCCATTTGGGGAGTGATATCTCATTTCAAGATGTTCCCACCAAACACACTGTTGTCCCCTTCTCGTTTAGGGACTTGAGAGGAAGGAAGGACTTTGTTACTGGAATGTGGAGATGGGGCAGTATTTATGGTTATGACTCAAGCTGAAGAAAAGGTTTCATTGGACTTGATTGCATAGGTCCAGAAAGCTCCATGCATTCTACTGCTTCCTTAAATGTTATCCACACTGAAAGCAGAGCCATATTAGCTCTGGTCATTATCAGACATTACGGCTAACCATTTTCTAACACTATTATAATGAGAACTGCTGTAGCTTGATTCCCTTGCCCACTGGGGAAAAAGATAATTTGTATTTCCTTGTTTCTTATCTTTTGTTTAACTTCCTTTCTTTTCCTTCTCCTCAATGTTTTTGCTTCCTTTTTCTGGGAGGAGGAGACACTTAAAACCAACAGGTGCAATGTCTACTCAGTTCAGAAATCTATGTACAGGTAACAAAAGCAGCATGAAATTATCCCTTTCTCAAAACTAGCCCAGGGTAAGAGAGCTTGCAGATAGGTTGATATTCTTTTGTGCAGTAATGAATTTTTTAAATGCCAAAATTATGGGAATATTCTTACATTTTCTCGTGCATCACTGAAACCTTTGTTTTTACAAATATTGATGGTACTCATTTTGGTACTCATAAGTATTTAGTCTTCGGTTTTATTTGTACTTCCCCCAGGCCCAGTAGTACAGATTAAATTTTATATTAAATTGCTGAAATAATCAGCACAATATATGTAAATCAGGAGCTTTAACTTCATTGGCACTATTTGTGTAGATATATGTGACCATATTCAACATACCCTTCTTTGCAAGAAATAGGATTTCTTTGCTTTTAGTGCTAAAACTCTGTTTCTAAAAGATGAATTGGTTTCCAAATTATATACAAAGGGAATAACTTTTCTATTTTTACTAGTTTTGTCTGAATTAACAGAGAGAAGAAATTTTGTTTTAGGGGTGAACTATTCAATGATGGGGAGAACAAGGGAGATAAGATGGCTTGCTCAAGCATTTTTCTCCAGAAAATTCCATAATGGGAGAGTCCTGTAGTTAAATTGGGCAAATTAGTTAAAATCAGTTATAATCTTTGTATCAGATTACCTTAAGACCAGGAGGTAAATATAAGTGTTGAGTTGCATTTTACAGCCCACATAAATTCACAAAGTGGAAATATTCTGGTGGCAATGTCCCTTCAAGGGATCGGAGCTTTCAAAGAATTAAAACCTCAGATAAACACTGAATGCCATAATGCCAGTTTTTGTTCTTGATTTCTACAGAAGTTCTTTTTAAAAAAATTGTACCATTTCTTCTACAGCACAGGCCCAAGTCTTGGCATGTTCAGTAGTTCAGCGCATCCAATCTCCCACTGCATTTACTCAGTGTGGTTCCTGAGAACGATCTGATAGGTCAACTAGGGAGATCCCATCACATCTACAATGTTCTAAGACTTCTTTTGAGCTACAGGTTACCAAGTAGCATTTCTGTTAACAAAGGTTCAAACCATACCATCCAATGGTTCAAACCACATAACCTCCTGTCCAAGGAGTCAAGCTAGCTCCCTAACCCTCCCTCACAGTGGTTAACTCCACTGAGAAGCTTTCTATCAGCAATAATAGCTTCAAGGTGGGAAATAAAAAATGGAGAGTGTTTAAATTGTTAATGGGTTTCATGTTCTTGTCACTGTTGAGGGTTTGTTCCCTTTTATAAACTCATAGTTTTTGGTTGACATTGCTTTTATGCGAGCCATCAGCCAGTTGGTGATGGTGTTGCTGTGTTAGACCATTACTGCCGGATTGTATTTGCAGTAAAGAAGGAGAATGGAGGCTGTAAATCTGCAGCTGGAGATTTAGGGCTCTGTTACTCCGCAGTTTAGGCCCATGTGCTGGGGAGTCCATTCTCCTCCGGCAGAATTATACCCTCCAAACATGCCTTCCCAGGCACTGATCGACGACGTTCATTCCCTGGGCTACCAAGGCACTTAATACGGCTAATTCAGTTAAAGAAGCCTGAGGGGTGAGGTGGATGCTCCTCTCTCTCCCTGCTGGAAGCCAGATGCCAGGCAGGTTAGCAATACCGCTTCATCCCTCCCTCCATGTGAAGCTGCAAAGAAAAGCCATTACCACAAACACAGAAAAATAAGAAAGCTTCTAATGTTATTGAATTCAGTTCTCCTTCAAGCCGGAAATACTGCCTTACCAACCTCATTAACCCCTTTAATACTAAGTTCATTATCAGGAATATTCAGGAAACACATTCTTTCGGAATTCAGGATGTGTCAGGGACCTGGATATCTTGACATCACTTTACAAAGCTATCACCAAAGTATAGGCGGCCAGAGAATCAGTTCTTGGGAGACAAGTAACTTAAAAGTAAAAAATAAATACATTTTCTACCCTGACCCAGTCAGTTTGTTTTGACTATAATTAGCAATTCGGAAGATATTATCTGTTACTGTTCAATTCAGAAATAGTTTGGAAAAACATCAATGTGACATTTATTTAGAAGGGCTTTATTCATTCATGTATCATTCTACTAGTAAAGGTTTTCTAGGGAAAAAAATAAAAACATTTCTGGAAGATTTCTTTGGCTGGCAAAAGTTTAAAGCATGATTTTAGATGTGTTTTGTTTTGCTTTGTTCAGTCTTCCCCAGAGAGGAAGAATGTTAAATATAGACTTGTCCACATGCTCCCTCTGAGACATGTGGGTCTGCTTTCTGTGTCAGCTGTGGCACAAATGTGTATGATTTAACCATGCAACTATTGAACCACCATTGGCCTATTAAGACTTCAGATGATCTGTTCATGAGCTGTCAGCCCAAATTGAGCTTGAAGGCTGCTGTAAAAGATCTCATTTTCATAATTATCCAGAACCTTCATACCCTCCTTCCCTTCAGTACCACCCACCTCCACACATGCACACGGAAGGGTAAACACATACATACGGACACAGAGGCACAGAGCAGCACTGTCCCTGGAGATTCATCAGGCCCCTTGGCCGAATATGCACCGAGTTCATCCAGGGGTCAGGCCTGGCTTTGACTTCCTGTTTGAGGAGCCCCATGTGTGGTGTTCCAGCATTGCTAGAGGCTAGTGATGACTAAGTAACCTTTCACACTATAGCCTCCCACCAAGAAACAAGGTCCCTTATGATCCTGGACCTGGAGTGATTAGGGCACAACAAATACCTTTTTAATATATAAGGTGGAACTAATGCCTATAGAAATAGCACTTTACTGTCTCCTGGCCTTGCATTTCTATAAAGAGGATAGAGCTGTTGTCTTTGAGGATGAAGAATTTTAAAGGCAACCTGATTTAGTTTCAGAGTACACTGGGGATTTTGATCATTTAGCAGTTGCTTAAGGCTACCTTTGAGCTTTACCTGACCCTAGTCTCCAAAGGAAATCATCATGCTATGTATGGAGTTCAGTGGATAATATCCCTCTTGGTAACCTGGTTTGAAATGTGGACCAGTGGGAACAGGCAGCATTTCAAATTTAACCCTTTGCAGTACTAAGGACAAATAGTCTATGCTTCAAGGGCTTGGTCACTGTGATGTCCCTCCAGTAATTCCACTGGCACTGCAGGGCACAATAAACTATGCACTTTCCTGACATATATTGCCCATGCGTGAAAGGTGGACAGGCAGCTCTTTACTCGGTTCTTCTCATACAACCTCAGGTTTTTGAGGCTTGTCTTACATGGGACAACTGTATTTCTACACTGGTCATCAATTGTCTTTGCCCTCAGAGGGCATTTGCTGCAACTCAGGGTCCGACTCTCTGAATAAAGGGAACCATTTCCTGTCTTCACTGGGTTTTGCCTTTTTGTTTTGTTTTGTTTTATCATGAGTGGAGACTGAGAACATTACTCAAACGTTGACTTTTCCCTGAAGTCCGTTGTTTACAGAGAGACATTTGGGTCCCTGGGGCTCACTCCCATAAAACCTTATTATCATATATTTCAAGGCATAAACTTCACTTGTCATCTCGGGAGCACAGTTTTGAAAGCCCTGGCTGCTCTTGTTTTTCTTCTGCTTCACTCTGGTTTATTTTTCTTTCAGCTTTGGCTTTTATTCTTCCTACTTCCTCATCTCAAGCAATGCTTGGTTCCAAGCTGGCTCGCTCCTTATTTCACTAATTAGACAAGAAGTCCAGAGAGGCCATTATTAGATTCTGAGAATCTTCATCAGAGCCCATTATGGCCTTAAATACTGCGCAAACATTTTACTAACCAAACCCAGGAAAATTTCAGCTGATCCATCCTTGGTCTTTAGCATCTACCTCTTTTGTACCTACAGTTGTGTTACTGGTGATAGAGATTCTTAGCTGCTTTTTTTCCTTTGTATTAATTTTCCTAGAGGCAACAATTCAGGTTCATTTCCTCTCTCTGTGTCTCATTCTAATTACTGGTGTTGGGGGTAGAGGGGGGCCTCAGAAACCGGCTTTTTCTTGGAGGGGTATGTATGAGTGTGTGTAAATGTCATATGTATTAATGTCACCAGTGAGTAGGATTCATGGTTGCCTGTTTTTCTCTCATTTTCTTTACAGGGCCAGGGATTATTTGTATGGACCAATGGTCTTCCTTTTCTTTCAATGGAAGAATAATCCTGCATTATAATATAGTAACTGCAAAAGAAAGCTCTTTTTCTATTTCATTCTTTTCTTTCTTAATTCACTGTCTAGTGAGTTTCTGATTGACTCACAGACCAATTAAAGTAAAATTTAATGGAAGAATAGATTAACTCCCTGAGGTTTCCCTACCATCCATCACATTTTTATAGCAGGAGCTGTGAGGAAACTCATAACTTCATGCTGTGAATGTGATAATAAAGAGGGCACGGAGAGGATTCCGATTTACTGCCGAGCTGATGTTCGCCAGGACAGAATTTACTGCCCAATCCCCTTCCCCTTTTTATTCAGGAGGAGGTCACTAGATCTGCCCTCAGCCCGGGTCTGAGGTACTGAAGGGCAGATTGTCAGGTCGAGATTCTTTCCCTTTAATTGGGATGGCGTGAGGAGAGAATGTGAATTTCATTGTCCAGAGATGGATATTGTATTAAATTCATTTCTGTCTTCAGGAAACTGCTGTCACCCCAAGTGTTCCTATTTTTCAAGGGTCCATTTGATTTGTTACTATTTACTCTCATAGAAATTCAGATATACTATCAGGTACGTCTGTTTCCAAGTCACTAAGTCATTGTCTTTTATCTACAGGCTTTTGTGGATAACTAAAGATGCCTCTCACTCCATCTACATAGTCAACATCAATCCTGTCTTCTTCTGGGCATCCTTCATTTGAGTATCTCCAATTACTTTGTAACCATTTTATTCTTCCTGATAGGTCCGAAATAACCTCCTAGCCTTTCAGACGTTTTGCCAGTTCACTAACATTTCTCTGATTCACCTTAATAATGATGTGTAATATTACTCACAATATAATAGCAATCATGTGAACTCCACACTCATGCCTAAGATTAATTTTGTTCATAAACTAAAAATTTTACTTCACGTAGCAAAATTTACTTTTAGGCCTGGAGTGTTAAACCTATGTCAAGTTCCATGACTATATTGGATAATCTTTTGCTTTTTTTGGTGCGATAGAATCAATATTTAAAAATCGTATTTGTCTAATTGCCCTTGAAATCAAAATATGTCTGAATTAAACTCATTATCTATTTCTTCCCCTCACCAGACCACTTTCCTTCCTGTAGGAAAAATCTTGCATAGAAGTGTCCACCTTTCAAAGTATCACAGGTTGTAGACTGGGAGTCATCCTAGATTCTCACTCCTTGCATACCCAATATTTCTTTGGTCACCAAAGCTCTCTGATCTTCCTCTTCAATATCGCTTAAAATCATCTCCTCTCCATCTTATTCAAGGTCTTATTATTTCTTTGTTGCACTATTATGATTATCTTCCAGATAGTCTCCCTGTTTTCATTCTTATCATCTCCCTTTAATCCATCCAGAATGCTAATTAAAGAATAATCCTACTAAAATGAACATTTTTTCACTTTACTGATAAAAATGCTTCAATGATTGACCGTGACTTACAGGATAAGTTTAAATGCTGTAGCATGACTTACACAGCCTCACAGCTTCACAGCTCGTGCAGTGATTCGGAGATTTGGGAAGGTGTCCTAAATTGCCAATTTTTAATTTTGACAAGAATATTTTTAAATACCTATCACCTATGAATGTAATTTCATAAAAGGAATATTTTTATGACAGAAACTACAAAGAACACAAGTTCAAACTAATGTCTTATACTGAGTAATTATATAACTTCATTTTAAAATCACATTATCATTCTTGTTTTTCTCACTTTACTGTCGTCCTGAAAACTTTGGTTAAGTAGATGGTCTCCAGAGTTACAAAGAGCTAGATTTGCCAGCTTGGCAACTTAATAATTGTATGATCATGGGAGAGTTGCTTATCTTCAGAGTTCAAGTTCCTTTACCTGTAAAACAGAGAAAGTAATAGTACCTAGATCTTAGTGTTGTTTTGAGGATTACATGAGATAGTGCATATAAAGAGCTTGACTTTGGCACATCATAAGCACATGACAATATTCATTATTTCTGTTAGGACTGTCTGCGCTGATCTCCTGTCACTCCTATACAAGCACTCCTGCACCGATGCCCTAACATATACCCAAGTGGTCTGCTGGATCAAAACCCACTCGCACACACCTTGGCACTTGCTTTTGTCTTTGCTTGGAATCCTGGTTGTTGCATTTGTTTGTCTGGGGGATTCCTACTCATCCTTTAAGATTCAGCTCTAACTTCATTGTTCACGTTTTGATTTGCCCTTCCTCCATGGACAAAAGGTCTTTCATGGTCCCATTGCTTTTGTTTGTTTGTTTGTTAATAAAGGTGTAGATAGAAATGAAGGTGAGTAGGCAGATAAGCAGGCAGAAAGCGAGAGAACAAAGGAGAATCTATTTTATTTTTTATTTAGTTGTTCATCTTGGTTGTTGTTCCTAGCCCCGGATCATGTATCCTGGTCCTTGGGATGTATGTGGACTGCGCTGGCCAGAGGCCATGGACTTAACCACTAAGCCACCAGGGCATGCCTCCCTTTGTATTTTGTAGATTGTCAAGCTCATACCAAATTCTTGTTAAAATTATTTAATCTCAATAAATGATAAAATAACTTAATATAAAATTTATATTTAGGGTTTATAACTTTTTGTTAATTATTTCAATGAATATTGAGAACCTATTATGGTATATAAATGTCTATAGAATTTATTCCAATAACAGTACTGCAATATTCAAGGTTTGGAAAGAGTTAGTTATTCTCTTCTGTGCTTCCATGGCATCTGGTAGAAATCGTAACACAAATGATAATTTAGAGAATAATTATTTGTTTATATTCTGTGCCCTTCCTCTCTAGACTGAGTTCCTTCAGAGCATCCTGTTTTACTCTTTTTCATTTCTCCAGTGCTTAAAACCTTGAAGGTGCTTGAATAAATAATGGAATATTAGAAAGCATTTTCAAGTTTAAGAACATAATATTGTTAACTCTTAATTGAATGTTGCTTGTTTTGTTGTCAATTATATTATTGTCAGTTGTATTGTTGGGATGAAATGATACCATAATCCCATGCCAGTGTAACTTTTTAAAACTGAACATCTTTTCTTGATGAGCCCCGATGAATTTCATCCTTCAAATTTGTGTCTGCCACTCTGTTCAAAAGCCTGGGGTGGTTTCCCTCTTAAATCAATGGGTCATCCTAAGTCATTTCAAAAAGAAAGAAAAAGAAAGTGAAGGAAGGAGGGAGGGGAAGTGTGAGCCCTTGAGCTACATACCAGAATGTTGTTGGAAAGACAGCTTTCCAGTATCTTATAGTATGTTTGAGTAGGTTCAAAGGAAGAGCAAGAGTTATGACTTCTGGCCCAAATGCACACAAGTCATGCCTCTGGGTATTGTTATTTTGGGAATGGGACAACATATTACACATGCAAAGAGTATGTTAGTGCCACGAGCTGACTTTGGGAGGTGAACACCAACATTCCCAGCCATACTTGGTTTTGCTGCATTACTAAAAACTGTGCTTCCACAGCAATTAAATAGCTTTCTGGTCATGCTTGCTCTGATTCCTTTAACACATTGTGCAGTATTATCTTGAATATTCTGCTGTCGTTTGCTTAGCCCAGGATGAAATGACTGCATTCTACATTCCAGAGTTATGTTGTTATTGATCTTGTTCTGTAATTGGCTACTAAATTGAGTCTATGAACGACACTGATGCAATCACTGTAAGAACGAAGGCTAAGGCGTGTCCTGGTAGAGTAGTGGTTAGGTCAGTCGCCTCAAAAGGAGCCCAAGCCACATACCCCTGGCTTCGAGTCCTGGGTCTGGCGGGAAGACAGCTAGTGTGAACAACTAAACAAAAATAAAATAAAGTACTTATTCCTCCTCTCTCTCCCTACCTGCCTGCCTACTCACATTCATTCCTGCCTGCAGCTTTCCTTAGGGAAAAAAAAGAATGAACGCGAACTTTGAGACTCTGCTCATACTTCATAGTAACTTGGCAAATTAGGACACCAGACCTTCAACTGTAATGAAAGTTAATGTTCTATAGTCACACATTTTGTAATGTTCCCTACAAATATATACATTTTTATTCTTTCATCCGTTTCTTTATAGATCAGTGCCAACTCCCTAACTCCATCTCTCTTACCGTTCTTTCCCATGTTATGTATCAATCATTCCAGATAGTCCTCTCTCTCTCTCTCTCTCTCTCTCTCTCTCTCTCTCTCTCTCTCTCTCTCTCTCTCTCACACACACACACACACACACACACACACACACACACACATACACACACACATGCATGCACAGGCATGCATGTAAAATCTAACAGTTCCAAAGCTCCTTCTAAGAAAATCATGCCTGCCAGGAACTATGTTTTACAAATCTTACCTCGCTTAAGGCTCACAATGCATTTCCAAGTAGGTATAATCTCCATTCTCAAAACATAAAACCAAGGCTAAAAATAGTTCTAATGTATTTCCTAAAACAAGTAATCAAAAGATCTAGGATTTAAACCAAGGTCTGTATGATTTCAAAACTGATACATGGCACATCCTGGTGGAGTAGCAGTTTGCTCAGCCACCTTTGGCTGGTGTAGTCCACATACATTCCCAAGGACCCTCGTTCGTGTCCTGGGACCAGACTGAGCAGCCAAGATGAACAACTTACTAAAATAAAGTGCATCTTCCTCTTTGGTCTTCCTGCCTGCTTCCGTTCACCTTTGTTCCTGCCTTCACCTTTCCTTAAAAAAAAATGTAGACAGGTTCTGCCCTATAATGCCACTAGTCATCTCCTTGATCTGTTACATCTATGCTTTTTCTTCTTATTCATCATAGCTATAGTTTTGATGATTTAATTGTCTTTCCTACCAGAAAAGTAACTCCTTGAAAGTTTTTTTTTTTCTTTCTTTCTTTTTTTTTCTTCCTTAAAGAAGAAGTGCAGGCAGGAGTGAGAGTGAGCAGGCAGGCAGGAAGAAAGAGGAAAAAGCAGCATTTTATTTTTATTTAGTTATTCACATTGGTTGTCCCCCGCTGACCTGGGCCTTTGTTATTTTTGGTGGTATCCCACCACCACCAGAGCTCTCAGAACATTACCTGACACATAACAGATGCTGAATAAAGATTTACAGAATTGGAATCGATCTTATTACCACTGAGTTGAGCTCCACAACAAATTTATTTTGAATCTCATAATTTTGCATTTGTGATGATGTCTTGAGCTCTAAATGCCATCTCCTGCGTGCCAGGTGACAAGTGGCCTCAGTTGTCCATGTTAGCCCTATACCAGCTGCATCCTGCACAGTTGCCTGCCTTCCAGTGAACGTGACTGAAGAACATGGCCATTAGCACATATAAGTTCCTAGAGAACCGTCTTCTGCCTCATGTATTTACTGTAGGCAGTAGAGTGCACTCAGTCTTTTAGGAATAATTAAAATAGTCTGTGGCTCTAATTAAAGAAGTCTGGATATTTTTAAGAAGCCTATATATAAGAACAAGCTGAGTGCTGACATCAAGTTAATTGTGTTATTTTTAGTGGAACTATCACTGGAGACAGCAGCATGGCACCCAATGCTTTTTTAATGCTCTTATCTGGATATATAATGTTAAATAACCAGCATCTTGAACTCTTAAGAGGAAAGGCATTAAAGCATAAATAAATAACATTGTTATGAAAACAGAAAATTACCTAAATGCACTTGAATAAAAAGTCATCTAGTTATTAAATTGCTGCCTAAGTTGACAAATGCCCTTAACACCTTTTACTGCCAAGACAACCAACCAAACAAATTGGAACTCTTGTCATTTATAAGGGTGGGGAAGATAGAAAAGTTGTGGAGCTTAAGTTTTATAGAATTATATGACCTATTCAGACTACAAACTGTTATTTTTACTGGAAGTCATCATTTTCTCCCTTCGTCTAGTTCCTTTCTCCAAACCTCAGCCAAACGAGGAAGACACAGCCCAGCAGAACCACGCATTACACTCCTTTCCTTTGGTAGAGTCCTCACGATTTCCTCTTAATATGATCCTTCATCTTAATTCTGACTGAGCATTGACCACCATTGCAAAGTAGTTGTATTTAATTTTCTGTAGCTGAAACGGGGTTTCTTTTAATGGGCTACACAGAACTGGTGGTCTCCCCAGATTGCGATACCTTCTAGCCACAAATACTGCAGAGTCCCCAGGAAAGGGGTAGCATTTCTTCTATAAAATTTGCTCAGGAGCCACTCACCAAACTACACTTCTCTTCTGTTTCCCATGATCAGAATTGGCAAAAATATGTCTCTTGGAAATAATCAAGGCACAGTCACATAAACAAGGACAGAAACACACTGTGGGTATCTATCCACTGGATCATCCATGAATCTAAGACAGGGACGCTCAGGGAGAAAATTTGTGTGAAATAATAGAAACTGTTGGTTGGGCTTTGCAGGCTGAAGTTCTGGAGTTAATCATTATTCTGCGGAATCCTGAATGATGTTGCTTATAGCCTCCCTACACAGGCGGCGTCCCCATGGGAGTCCTACTAACAGTCTTTTGTCAGGCACTATCAGCAGTATTGAGCCAACCTGAGCACCCTATTATTAATCCTTTTCTCCTACTGACATGACAGCGATCGATGTCTGAACAAGCTATTGAAACTGTAGCAATCAAGTGGACTCCAGTTAATCCGATGGGATACTTACTCAGAGCCTATGGGAAGGGCAGGGAATTTTTTCTAACTCGATACTATTCCCATATCCATATACTCTATGCTGCTAAAATTTGGGTAAAGGTTGACATTTACCCTGGCCTTTAAAACACACAGGAAACCCTGACTGATGACTCAAATATATTCCCATCACCTTTGTAGCCATCTGCCTCTGCTGTGAATACATTAACTTATGACCATTATATAAATATTTGTTCCTATATAAAAATAAAGCAAGGACAATGAAGCATTCATCTGGAAAGGTACTCACCTGGTGATGTTTTGGACTCAGAAATCTGTCAGCAAGTACAAAGAATAATAAATACAACACAAGATTCTCAAGTTTCCTGTCCCCTACTTCAGATAGAAGGAAGTCCAGAATGGTGGTGCCCCCACCTGGCTGTGCACACAGATTCCTGAACCCTGTTCCTGCAGATTGTGATTCAGTTCATCTGTGGTGATGTCCAGGAATTTGCATTTTAAGTTCCAAGGTGATTGACCTAAAATCGCAGTTTTCAGGTGATAGTCTAAGGAGCACATTTGTGGTTTATAGGCTGGAGCGAGGAGGGACAATAAAGAAGTCCAGGAAAGAACAGATCTAGTCTCAGATTTGGTAGCAAGCACAACACTGTTGACAGCTGACCCTCACTTCTTGATTCAGTTTCTCTATGACAGTAATGTATACCTTTGTTTATTCTACATGAATATTTGGAGAATGAATAGGAGAGTATGGAGAAAATAAGGACTTACAGAGGATAGAAACAACTTTCCAGTCAGTGTAGGAATGAGTTCAGACCTTCCCCACAGGACTGTAGTGAGTTGGGGTTTCCCACCTCACGCCACCACTGTTCCTTAGGGCTGAGGATTGAGGTAACTCTCCAAGTTCCAAAAGATATTCCTAATACTGAGCCTAACTCTCTCTTTCATTAATTTCTGCTCCCGGATTCTAGAAGTCTCTCTATTTCCCATTTCCAGGGGATAACCCTTTGGTATTTGGGGGCAGTTATCCTGTCTTGGTCTAAATTTATTTACTTTTAAACTATTTCTTGATTCACTCATTTCTGAATGCATTTTTCTCATTTTCTCCCCTATGTAAAGTATTTGCATAGACTCCTTCATCAAATCATGCCTAGTTAATTTGCTTTTACTTTCTGCATTTGAGTTTTCCTGTTTTTCACTTAACCTTCTTTCTTCAGCGTGTCTTTTTGTAATGCGTGCTTTTACAACACTATTCTAATAAGTCTCGCATTATTAGCTGTTTCTGAAGTAATGACATAACTATTGGTCTGAGAGAACATCTACTGTGCAAGATGCCTCCTAAAGATGACTGCATAATAGAGTCATTCACAGAGCTTCTAAAAAAATGTAAATTCCCCATTGCCTCAACCCAAAATCCATTCTGATCCAATGGAAGAGGATAAGGTACTGGAAAGAGTATCTCTAAGGGCACAGGTGATGCAAATGCAGCTGACCTGAAAACCATGATGTATACTAACTTGAGAACACGGAATGGTTTAGAGAGGTTGGGGCAAAGAACTCTAACCCCTGCTTGCATCTACCACTTAACTTACATGAGCCCTGTGCATATTATTAAAATGCCAGTGGCATCTTTCCCCTCATCTCTGTCCTCCTATGCTGGGCTCCATCCTGGAAGCAGGGGCTGGAGGAAGGGGCTGCTGTAGAGATTGAGAAACTCCAGAGAGAGTGAGAGGGTAGAAAAGGTGAGGATTAGGGGACCAACAGTCCCTCTCTCTCTCGGACTGAAGGCCTGGCCATCCTGGTCTCCGCCTACTTATTGGGTTCATACACAGCATTGCTTCAAGCAGCTTATACAAGCAAGTTTATAGTTACATTGGATTGTTTATACAGCTTTGCTCTCTAACTACATAACTATATCTATCTTATTTTGGTGGGCAAACAGTCACAGACACACTGTCCCAGTGTTTTCACACAGCGGCCTTCTCCAGGTGCCCCAGGTCTGATGTCCTTGATGTTCTGCCAGCTCCAACTCTGACCCTGCTCTGGTTTTCTACCCCCAACACTCCTGCATTGTGAAGATTACATGAGATAATATGTGTAAGACACTAGATTTTCATAGAGGACCACACATTGTCTTTTTTATGCAAGTGTATTTTTAGGCAACAGTCAGTCAAGTGAATACTTTATTATGCCTCTATTCTATTTGGATATACATGTGTACAATAAAGGTTTAGGATCTTATAGTCATATATGCTTATTAATAGAACAAATTTAACATGATTTTTTTTTATCTTATTTGAGTACTTGTATTTGTTTCAAGCAGTTATCAGGAAATCATTCTTTTGCTAGGTATGAGCTTCCCTGTCCCTAAATAGCAGTTCTGGAAGAATCTGCAAAAAAAAAAAACCTTTGTTTTTAATATGAAACCAAGCTTTATTGATGCCCTAACCTGGCATGGGCATGAAGGAAGTCTTCCATGCAGAGAGCAAGTTCTAAGAAAAAGGTTTCCACAAGAAAATTGCCTGACTTATTTTATTTTATTTTTAAAGGAAAGGGGCAGACAGAAAGGAGTAGGCAAAACAGCAGGTAGAAAGAGAGAGGAGGAAGAAGCACTTATTTAATTTCCTTTAGTTTTTCTCCTTGGTTATTCCCCCAGGTCACAAGCCCAAGTCCTTGGGATGTATGTGGACTTTGCTGGTCGAAGGCTGTGGACTTAACCACTAGGCCACCAGGGCAGGGCACACCTTTTTTTTTTTTTTTTTTTTTTTAATGCAATGAGTCTTGTTCCTGTAAAATTGCAAGGCAGATATTCCAGGAAATCAGCATCTTTATTTAGCCCTAGAGCAGACAGCCTAGCAGTAGCCATGGCTGGACAAGTGCACCTGACCTGCATTCCAACCCAAACAGGCATTATTTAAAAGGGAGAAGGATTTTTCCATTCAAAGTCTGAGCCTAGTTGTTTTGCCCTTCCCACTGTGACTGTCAGCAAGGGGGCAGATTTCGAAAGGAAGTTTTGTGACATGTGCATTTTCCACTAAAAACTGAACAGAACCCAGGACTCATTTCTCAGAGCTGCCTATCCAAGCACTAGATGAAGAATGGTCTTTGGTCATTAGCACTTGGTTTGGAATAGCCTAGAGGTGAAAGAGTTACTATTGGATTTCATTAATCTGAGGAATAGTGTTTAGGGTGAAATGTCTTCATAGTGTTTTAATCAGGGAGGATAACATTAGAGTTCAGCATCAGGCAAAATACATGCATACTCAAGATTTAGAAGGGGAAGCTGTGGTGACGTGTTGAACCTGTGAGTAAATGTTTCATGACAGCCAAAAAAGTTTATTTTTGCATTTAGTTGATCCTTCCAGACAGCTGATGCTCTTCCTTCTCTTGCTTAATTTCCATGTGTATTTAATTTAAAAACATGGCAAGCTCTGGTGTCCTAGCAGATGAATTTGCTGCCTCTGACTGGCACAGTCCACATACATCCCAAGAGCCTGGGTTCGCGACCTAGGGCGGGACACAACTACCAAAATGAACGACTAAAAATAAAATGCTTCTTCCTCCTCTCTCTTCTTGACTGCTTGCCCACTTGCCTTAATTCCTGACTATACCTTTCCTTTAAAAAAAATACATTTTTCATATTAAAACCTCAGAACTCCCTAAGCTGGAAAGAGGGTTCGTTCTTTCTACATGCTTATTGGGTGCCTACAACATGTCAGGCACTGTGCTAGATGCTGGAGTTAAAGAGAAGATGGAGACTCACTCCTGACACATACAGAGGAGAGCATAGTTCTGATGGATCACTAGGTGGGAAGGCTGTGCTGAGGAGTGCACATCAGATATTAAACCGTGTTGTCTTTCCCTTCCTGCCCCAGCCCTCATTCCATCTGTCTATAAAGGGCCCGGGGCCAGGGACTCACAAGGGGCATTAGGAATCCTACCACGCCAACCTCTCCTTCATCCCAGATCTGTGGTGCCTAGTTCTTTCCCGCCAGTTTCCCAAATGCCTGAGACCTGGTCTTACACCCCAGCCAGTAAGCCAGCAGGCTTGACTGTGAACTCTGATTCTCACTAACGGTGTAACCTACTAAACAAGTTACTTAATCTCTCTGTCTCAGTTTCTTCATCTATAAAATGGAACATGCCTTCCTCATATGATTGTTATAAAAATGGAATGAGGTGACACATCCCTATGGCTCAGCAGACTAAGGTACAGCCCATATAAAGTCCACAGACCTGGGTTCAGGACCAGGGCCATGTAAAATAAGAATAAAGAAGTAAATAAAATTTTAAGAATAACCTGAATGAGTTGATACATATATAAAGCACTTACAATAACAACTGGTACATACGTGGAGTCCAGTAAATGTTAGCCAGGCTGTTCACCTCAATTCTGTAAGTATTCAAGGCTTAAATGAGGCCTCTCTTTGTCTATATGTTGGTTATATTTGAGAATCTAACACAGTCCTGTAGCAGTATCTGAACGATGCTTCAAAAGCAGAAACCAACATATCGAAGCATCTGTTACTAGCTCTGGCCAGATGTCAGAAAACATTTAGGGCTATTCAAGTGTCAATGCTCTCTATGGGAGGTTTATTAAAAACATAAATGTTCTATATTCTATCCTTGCTAAGCATAATACTCCAATGGAAAAAAATTTTAAGTATTTTAGCAATAGATTTTTTCCTAATGGGTTAGATAAGTAGCTCATTCTCTCTCTCTCTCTCTCTCTCTCTCTCTCTCTCTCTCTCTCTCTCTCTCTCTCTCTCTCCCCCCCCTCTCTCCTCTCTCCCCCCTACCATCCACACCCCTACACCCTATATGATGGTTCCAGCAATCTTCTTTTTTTTTAAAGGAAAGGTGCAGGCAGACAGGAATGAAGGCGAGTAGGCAGGCAGGAAGAGAAAGAAGGAAGAATCATCTTTATTTTATTTTTATTAGTTGTTCACACTGGCTGTTTCCCTCAGGACTCAGTACTTGAAACCAGGGCATGTGGTCTGTGCTCCTTCAATGGTGATTGACCTAACTGCTACTCCACCAGGGTGTGCCAGTTCCAGCAATATTAATGATACTGAAAATTATTGGTATTTCTGTATACATAAGCCTGCAACTTAATGTGAGATACTAAGTGTGGGTCATAATATCTCTGCTACTTGTTAATGCTCATGAGATGCATGGAAACATATTTTGAAATGATTGATGGAACATAGCCCCAGTATTTTTCTTTATTTAACCAACATTGTATAGTTTATATAACAACTTTATAAGGTAAATGTTATCATTACCTCATCTCACAGATGAAGAAACTGAGACCAAGAGAGCAATTCGCTCAAGTCTCACAGCTTGTGAATGGTGGGACCTCGGTACAGGGCAGGCCATTTGATCCAGAGCTCATCTGCTTCACCACCACACTCCACTGACTAGTCATATTCACTTCTTCACTTCTCACAGTAAAAAAAATAAAGTTTCCCTGAGACTTTGCCATTGAGTCTCCTTTCACTTGATATAAATTTTCTAAGTGCCGGTAATCTTTACATTCTATGAAATTCTTAATACAGTACTGATGCTCTATTGGCGTTTGTCATTGCTGATGAGGATGATCATAAAAAGTAAACATTGGAAATGTTCTCCAGTGCCTTTACTGAGCTAAAGCTCAAGTGATAGGGGTCCCGGGTGTAAACACAGGAGTAAACTTGCCTTCGTGGCTCAGATGGCCAAGACACTGGTGTGCAGACCACATGCAGCCCAGGTGGCTGGGTTTGGGACCAGAGCCGGGTGCAAAAAGCAAAAAAGAGCAGCTCAACAAGTAAAAATGTTCCTTCCCCTCTTTTCCTTCCTCAAGTGCTTCTTCCTCTTTTCCCTTCCTTCTTCTCTTAAAAGAAAAGAAATAAAGGAGCATCTGAGAATCTTAGAATGGAAAGAAGCTATGGACTCATGAAGCACAGCCCACCCTGTCTACAAGTTAGGATGCAGATGATCAAATGGCTTTCCCGTCACTATAAACCCCTTAAAAGCATTGCTGGGGCCAGAGCACAGGGCAAGAATGAATGGGGAAGTTGAGGAAACAGTCCTGATAGGATGTCTTCATTCCCTCCAAGCCAGTGCTCTCTCCGCCGCCACGCTCCCTCTCCGTCTGCAGAAACTAAGGTGACACTTCAAGGGTCACAATATGCTCAGAAGTCAGAGAAGGGGAAACGCTAAAATCCAAGTTGGTAAGTAGGACTTGAAAAATTAGCCTGTGCAAGAATTCAAAGCAAGTTCAGTAACAAAAACTCAAGAGGAAAGCCACAATCAGGCCAAGAGGAAGATGCATTGAAGGGTGAGACGACAGGTAGCGCAAGTCCAAGCAAACAAAAGGTGACGTTAGAGAGGCATCTTTGGCCTGCAGTAACCTGCCATTTCAAAGCCTGGATGCTCAAGAAGGTCTCATTCTTGGGGTACACTCTCTTAACCTGAAGTGGTATACCCTTTCAGAATAACGAGTGTGAGATTTTCCAGGATTTTTCGAGAAGTTTGAAAACACCAGAACCAATTTTAATGTCCACTTTAAAAATAAACAGATGGGGTTGAGGGTTGGTACAATTCATCTAAGAGATCTGTGCACAGTAAGCTTCTTAATTTATCTGCCAGTGAAGACTGGAGGACTGAGCCGATTCAGCTGGGAATTGAATCTGCGGTTCCAGGAAGTCTAGATATTTCAAACCTCATACTTAGTCCATTAAGATATACCCTCCAAGAATATAATGTAGTTAAAGTAGACTCAGATATCTTTAGTACAGAGAGTGGATTTTATTTCCACTTTGGGAATTTCTGATCCATAGGAGGGAGAGATGTAGATGAAACTAACCTACAGTAGTGCCTATGGAATAATGTCCATGTGTCAGCACAGACAGTCGCTTTTCTGATTTACGGTTTAGAAGAGAAAAACATCTTGGGGGAAGAATAGATTACAAATGCATTTGGTAAATGGGGACTCCATACATATCCCATTCTTTCAGTCTTCCTAAAGACTCCTACCTCTATCGATAACATAGAATAAATTATTCTTCCGCAGAGAATCTGAAGAAGGACCACAGATTTCACACAGCTGTCAGGTGGGTCCGTTTATTTGGGAGACAGTAGGGCGACATCCTATACCATTACAGGCTGTCAGCCACAGAGAATGTTTACTAATCAGTCTAGCCATTAAGTTGGGCCAGTGATGGATGGTCTGTGTTCCCCTGCCCTGGCCTGGCATGTGCTGTGATACTCACTGACCAGCAGCAGCTGTTATACTACCTGCCTTGTTAAGGGTCTCGCCAAGTGACATCAGCTATACATCACCCTGGCTGATACCTTTGATTATTTGGACAGCTCTTGGCATGATGAATCGTTGGGATTGATCTGTCTTTTCTCGCACAGCCTAGTCAGTGTTCTACACCCACCTCTCTCAACTCTTCATTCTTCAGTTGAGGGCTCTCATTACTGAGTAGTAATGCATGCCCCTTCTATCCTCTCCAATTTACAGGACTTGCCCATTTAAGTATTCATAATAAGAAACTGGGATGAGGCTGAAGAAAATAAGTGCCTCCTAGTTAGAACCGGCAGCCAGGGGAAATAGCAGTCACTCTCCTCCAGCCAGAAAAACAAGGAGAAAAGCTTTTTTTCCATGGGCATCAAGGACTCAGCAGCTTTCATTACTGAGGTCATGGACCTTCCACATATTCCATGTGGTACAAATTAAATTTGAATGTTGTGGGTAACTTGAACAATGCCTTCTATTTATAAGATCCTTTCTTCCAAAGAGTACAAATCATTTCACACACAGTATCTCAAGCATCACCATATTTCTGTAAAAGAAGTTTTATCATCTTGCTTTCACAGAGGGAAAAAAAATGAGTACAGAGGGGCTATATACCCAAATCTATTTGATAAATAAATGTGCGGCAAAATCAGTAATGGAACCTAAGATCTCTGACTCCCTGTTATAGTAAATCCTTTAATTCATTGATTTATAAAATGTTTATTAAGCACCTACTGTGTGTGCCAAGAGTTGGAAATGCAGAGCCTCTGCACATAGTCATTAACTCATTCAATCCCATTAAACTCTTTTAAGTCAATATTTGTGAGGAGGAAGCATATGAAAATGTACTATTTTACTTTATAGAATTTACATGCATGCATTCGAGATATAAATACTATTCCACCTTACATAGAATCATCTAGGGACCGTAGTAGACTGCCCTTCCCTATTAAATTATAAAATCCTGTGTAGTAAACACAGTGTGTACTATGTTTCTTTCAAATCTGTTGAAATTGAACAGATTCAAATATAGTTATATAAAAGCTGTACTTTTAACAGGTGTTCTTATATACTTGGCAAATATATTAAATATATGTTTAATTCCTTTATATAAATAATTATAAACATAAAATCCTGCCAAATTTTATATATATTATATAATATGTGTATATACATATACATCTATAAAACATATATATATATACAATGTGAACTTTCAACTAGGAGTGTACCCATCCCCTCTCTCTCTCTCTGTCTCTCAAAAAAATACCTCTAAACTAAGTATGGTTTCCAAAGATTCCCATTGGTATATTTGTTTCTTAGTACTTTTTTGGCCTCCTGTAGAAAAATGGTAAAGTAACCCAAGATTTAAGAGAAAATTCTAGGAGAAAATTTAAATGTAATGGCATCTCCTATCCATTAACTAAGAGATATGCCATGTTATTTCAGAAAGAATCTGAGGCAATAACTTATTAAGGTTTATTATTCTGTTTGAAAAATGGAATAGCTCAGTCAATAGAACAGTTGTACAACAATTATATTTAAACCGTCTCCACAGCTAGGAAAATACTGGGTTTATCCTGTTAATTCGTGACAGAAAACTAACAGTGACTGTGCATAACTTAAAGGAAAATGAAATTATTGGAACTGCTTAGCCTGACTTTTGAAGTCTTTCATGGTTAGTACTAAGTTCGTAGACTAAATCCCCAACTTACATCCTAGAACACAACCCCACACACCTGCACATCCAACAAAAACTAGGCTTCAGTCAATTCCTGTTGGCCAAAACTAACCCCTCTCAGCATAGGTTTTCCAGCCCTTGGCCCTACCACTCCTGGTCTAGAATGCTCATCCTTTTCTCCCTGTGCCATCTCTCCAAGCCCAGCTCAAAGTAGCCTTCGCCATAGCCTGTGGTCTTCTCTGAACTTTAGGTGTTTATTTTGGTACCTGATAATATGTTTGTTTGTGTCGTTAATTAACAATTTCAGATATTCAGCTTACACTATGGCCCTTAGTTGCCATCTGCCCCTCACACAGTGCTTGTACTCATGGAACATACCAAGAAAGTTTTGAGTGAGAATGACTTCAGGAAACTGTTAACCATGGGTCACTGTGAGCTTATAAAACCCAGTTAAATTGGCTTGCTTTTTAAAAAATAATTGGCTGTTTTCAAATATATGTGATAGTTCTTCTAGACTTGATAGGTGGAAATTTGCAGAAATGTTTGCTCTTAGACAGATTTAGCCAGTCTGTGACCAGGTTTCTATAGACATATGTACACATTGGACCTTTGCTCCATACTCCAGTTTTCAGCAATTCATTAAAAAGGCGTTATATAGAATGCATTTCATAATTGTAGCATATAATGTAGAAATTTAGTAGTAAGTAGGAAAGTGCACAAAATGTACACTTAAAATGTAAATGCACACATAATCCAGAGAACTGAGTATTGCTTACAACTGAACATCAGAGCCTCAGTTCTGACCAGAAGCCACTCCAAAGAAGTCAGAAACCCACAGATAGAAGGGCTTTAAATTTTCACATAGTTATTTCACTTACATGGTTCTTTATATGAAGCATAAATCTACCTCTGAATTCTTCAGTCCTTAGTTTCTGTAACTCAGTTTCCTTTTACCAAGAAAGAATCAGCAGTTTTTAGAATGCCAATATTTCCCAAACCACAAAGGAATTGAGCTAAAACCCTGGTAGCTCTTTAACACTAAAGAGTTTGATTTCAAACCATGTACCTTCCAAAGGACATTTTTGGGAAGCATTTCTATATATGTCTATCTCCCCTATTTTAGCTAAGTGTTTTGTTTTTTCAAAAAATGGCGGGGGTCAGTTTAATTGTATCTGTGGAATAATTTTTCTTAGCAGCAGAAAAAGTGTAGGAGTATAGAGGAAGATAATCAATGGGAAGAAAACTAGAAAACTCTAGATGATAGCTAAAGCTATTATTGATTTGCATTTTTTTAAGAACCCCTTTCTTACCACATTTGCTAAGGTCTTCCTCTAAACCCCACCTTTTACCCCAGTTTAACTCTCCAAGGACCTTTCTACTTCCTTCTGTGATACCTTCTGCTTCTCAAAACCCTCGAGTGCCTGTAGCCACTGAATTCTTGAGCCAGTGTTAAGAGCTCCAAGTTACCATTTAAAATTGACATTTCCGACACTGTCATGTTGCAGTTGGCTGGGTTTGTTATAATAATAATTCTTTGCATTTACATACCATGCTTCATCACAGATTCCCTATAATTTATAGATATTAACCAGTTGAGTCTTCGTCCTCTTTTATCATCAGGAGGATCAAGCAACACTGATTTACAGAGAGAGAAACTGAGTTAAGGAAGTTCCGCTGTCAATAGTAAGATTAGGGCTAGAAACCTAAAACTTTCAGTGCGCTCTGTAAATATTACTAACAATAATACTATGGTGCTATTATTTTTGAACAGTTAATCTTCCTAGGTATTCTGCTAAGTTATCTGAAGAGTAGATTTTTAAACTATCCCACCAATGAACTGAAAGATATCTCAAGGGATCTTTTAATCAGCCCACCTACAAGATGGTTTATGTTTTTTTCTTAAAGATAGCCAGCAATTATGTTACCACAATTATTTAACTTCCTGGTCCAGAAATTCCACCCAATGCCCAGCTGAAATTGTTCCTGCTTTAATTTAAGCCAATTTCTCTTGCTGCACAAATAAAATAGCTGGTTAGCACCCTCCTAAAACCTCTGATATAATGCATTATACAATACTTGAAGATATAAACCAAATCACCACTTAGTTTTATGAGCTCCAAGCTATGAAACACAAATTTTTTAAATCACATTGATGTAATGGCTCTGGAATTTTTTTTTAATACTTCTGTAGTAAATTTCGCTCAAAGAGAAACTGCCATGGTCATTCTTCCTTTGTTTCCTACTATTTTAGAAGTTGACAGAGGCATTAATTAACAAACTTCCCTGGTAGTTTTTTTGTTAGCTTTTTTACTGCACTATGTCATATACACAGATAGATGCATGCATTGTAAACATGGAGCTCGCTCAGTGGCTTTTTAAACAAAGAGAACACATGTAACCCTCACCCAGATCAGATATGTAGAACATTACTGGCATCCCAGAAGCTTCTCTCTGTGCCCCTTCCAGTTAACTATCTCCCCAAAAGTACTACTCTGACTTCTAACACCAGATTAATTTTGCCTATATTTGAACTTCATATGAACACAGTCATATAATATATACTCTTGTGTGTCTGAATTCCTTCATCGCATTGTATTTGTGAGGACCATTCACGGTTTTGCATGTTGCAGTGGTTCTTTGTTCTAGTTACTGTAGAGTGTATTCACTTACTCACTTCAGTTCTATCTATTGTAGGTAAACATTTGCGTTGCTTCTACTATGGAGATATTATGAATAATGCTGCTGGGAACATTCTTATACCTGTCTTTCAGTGCTCATTGTGCTGGCTTTTCTGTTGGGTATATAACCTAGGAGAAGGATTGCTGGGTCAACCTCCAAACAGTTTTTCAAGGGGCCTGTACCAATTTATGCTCCCACCAGCAGTGTGTGAAAATTCCATTTGCTCCCCCTCCTCACCAACACTTTTTATTTTCAATTTTTCTTAATTTTAGTAATTCTTGTGGGTAACTGTAGTGGGTGGTTCACTTGAAATAAACGAGCTGCCCAGATGGATTAGGTCTCTGAGAACATCCTTTTTTCCTGTTGCTTTCATGCCTTTGCCCATGGATCAGGAGAACATCTGCACCTTGAAAAACAAAGTGGTAGCAGCAGCCCTCATTTGCATGACTTTGAACCGCTCTCTGTGGCTGCTGGAGATGCTAGCCAGAGCAGACAGGGAGACACGGCATGCGGCCATGATAACCTTTTCTTGTTCATTAAGGATCCACTTAGCTCTCCGTGGGGCTGCAGCAGACAGCCTAGAAAGCAGGTCATGACTTTATGACTATATAATGCTAATCTCATCAATAATGATTCAAAGAGGGGAAAAAAATGAATTTAAATAACTGATTCATGAAAGTAGAAAAGTTAGGTTGAAACAGTTCTATATGTTTTTGCAATAGACATGATCCCATCCTCCATAGTATCTGTTTACCTAGAGTTTTAAACTGGATGCTGAAATCTAGCGAAGGGAGAGTTCATTGTCTTAAAGAATTTTGAGAATATTCACCAGTAAACTCAGCAGTTTAGGCAGAGTTGGTACAACACTTAAAACTGGACCCATAAGGGTTTTAACCGGTTAGTGAGTGATAATCCCTCTTTTTCAGCAAGAAATTCAAGTTTAGTGACAGTTTTTTTGCCAGTGAGAAATAAATAGTACAGCTAGCTTTAAAATCAAATGTCAGACTCCACCTGCTTCCCACTTGGGTTTTATTCCATTTGTTAACAATGGAACAAATATTTCAACAAGTACAGAGGTGCAAATGCTGTCCAAGTAACTTCATTCATATTAGGGGGAATCTTATTGAAAACCTCTATGTTTTGCCCAAAAATTAGAAACAAGAGCCTTTTACTGTAATTCTGGAAACTCAGAAACTAAGCATATGCTATTAGATAAATATAAATAGGAAATTAGATTACTTCCAAAAGGTTAGCTTTTGTCTTTCTCAATCTGTGTTTTTTCAAGTTTCCACAATAAATGTGTGTGCGCGTATATATGTGTATATATATACGCACACACACATATATATATATACATATATATATATATATATATTCCTTTCTGCTCTCTGTCCTGATTTCACATGGCTACCCCAGGAAGGGTTTTTAAATCTGCAACCCCCAAAATATTGGATTATTATGGAAACAAGGTGCAGTATTTCAAGCATCATGACACAATAAAAGTAACAGGATAATGATTTTCTTTCTCAGTTCAGATATCAGAGGCCTACGTATTGATTGCCTGTTTCTTTTGCCTCCTGTCCTCTGATGAAACTACACTTTTGACACAGAGTCACAATAAAATGTGCCCTTTCCAGTATGAGATCTCTGTAAATGTCATTCACACCGTCATTGTTTTCTAATTCTCTGTGTTTTCATCAGAGTAGCACAGACAACCTTCATGGAGTGAAAGAGAACAAACAATGTTTAGATTTAGAATTCACAGGAACAAACAAATCCCATTATTTGCTGAGGGAAAGGAGCATTTTAAAATAGTACTCCTTTTCATAGAGACTATGAAAGTATTATTATTATAATTGACTGACAGATGAGGATTTGATAACTAGAGGTTTGAAGTGAAACCAGTCCCAACTGAAACCAGTTCTGACTGAAATATTGGGAATATTGACACTATCAACGTTGGCCAGCACAGAGAGGTTATAAAATCAGTGTTTGAGGGCACAAAGGGTAGGTTGGTGGCATGAGCTAAAGCTAAGCTGGAGACCTGGACGTGGTGGCTGGTTCTGAGTCTTCCTCTTGAACTGTTACACTCTTGCTGTCTCAGCTCCAGGTCTCTAATCCAGGCTGCCAGCAAATGATTTGTGATTTTGTTTAAGGATAGCTATCCATGGTAGTCTCGCTTGAGGCCACCAAACTCATTTCACTTGTGCCCTGCACCAAATTTGATCCCAAAAGTGGAGAGCTTGTGTATTAACACGGTGTGACACTTAGTACCTTCTTCTCCTCTGTGAAATCAATTTTATCTAAAAATACCTCATACAAAAGGCCTGCAAAAAGGAAGCCATACACAAAGCATTCACTAATGTTGTGATAAATGTTAGCAGTACACCTCTGACTTTTCAAGATGCTCCTGTGCTATGACCTTCTGTTTCACATAATGTAGTCTTTTTATTTATTTCCAATCGCTTTCCAATCAGTCAGCACCAGTGTCCTTTTTCTAACCCCAGATCATGGTCTCATAATCAGTTTGGGTGCCTTTATTGGCCTCAAAGGTACTTTGAGCTGTTAAAATCTTTAACAAGTTTCCTTTTGATAAGAGATGGGCTCCATATCGCTCTTACCCTTTCTGGAAAGACACAGAATTGTCGCTGAGACAGATCCTAACATTGTCTAACCTTGACATTAAAACTCATTTGAATGACATGCCCAGTGGAGTATCAGTTAGATCAGCCACCTTTGAAGGATCTCAGTTCACATACATCCCAAGGACCAGGGTTCACATCCTGGGTTGGGGGCAGAGGGGGACAACCAATGTGAACGACCAAATAAAAACTAAAGTGCTTCTAGGTGTGCCCTGGTGGAGCAGTGGTTGAGTCAATCGCCTCCAAAGGTTGCAGATCACATACCCTGGGTTCAAATCCCAGGCCTAGGGGGAGATAACCAGTGTGAGCAACTAAAATGGAAATAAAATAAAATGCTTCTTCCTCCTCTCTCTTCCTGTCTGCTGATCTGTCTTCATTCCTGCCCATACCTTTCCATAAAAAAATAGAGAAATAAAACTCATTTGAATGTAGCATCACCTAAAACTTCTAAAAATTCCTAGTCATATTAGATCAGGAATGAGAGCAGTCAATACCTATAATGAATACTAC
The DNA here is from genome assembly GCA_004363575.1 of Solenodon paradoxus. Taxonomy (NCBI): domain Eukaryota; kingdom Metazoa; phylum Chordata; class Mammalia; order Eulipotyphla; family Solenodontidae; genus Solenodon; species Solenodon paradoxus. The sequence continues at coordinate 150,286 of RJWH01001408.1, read as the reverse complement.
ATTTATGAACATCGCAAATGGCCTGGTATTCTGGAGACAGCATTTTTCCCATTGCTAGTTGGTTTACCTCTATTTGGGACATGGAAGAGAGAAAAGAGAATCAATATTTTATTTGTGTTCTCCATTTTATTTATATCTGTCTCAGTCTCTGCCTCTCTGATCCATTTTATGCCCCAGAGGCATAAATGGGGGCAAACGCAGTGTTTATCTGGCACTTCTGCAGCTGTGCTGTCTTGAGAGCACTCCTACTAGACATCCCGTTTTGCTCTTTTTTGCGTCAACATGTCTAACAGGCAAAGTCATCTGGGAGACCACTGAGAGGCGGAGCACACTTGCTTTTCTCTTTACTTCCTGCTTGCTTTCTATTGATTGTCCCTGGAAGAAAGGTAACTGATTTAGGAGGTCTGAAAATAGTTTGGATAGACTATCAAAGAAAAAAATGAGATCAGAGTGAAGTAGTCAGTACCAGACACCCTTCTCAAACTTGATAAAACCATTGATGTTCTGAAATATTTCAGGTAAAGGAATACATGTGTGATGAGAGAGGTATTTTAGAAAACCCAGGCTTCAGTTCTTCCTTAAACCCCCCTTTATACGTACCATGTGAAATGCTAAAAATGGAATTTCTGGCTGCTATACTAGAATAATTTTTAAGATTCGTATTTCTTAGAAAAATGTAAATCTGATATTATGATATTTGCCAGCTCAAGGAAATGCAGTTTAGAGAATGTCTGACCTATCTTAAGAATATTCTCAGTGGCACACCCTGGTGGTTCGCGGGCTAAGCCAGCAGCGGGGGTATAGACACAAAAAGCCCAAGGACCAGATTCAAGACGCAGGGTCTGGGAGGAACAACCAAAAATAAAATAAACAGATAAATAAAAGCGCTTCCCCCTCTTTTCCTTCCTCTGTTCCTTCCTTAAAATGCTTACTTCCTCCTTTCCCTTCCTCTCAAAAAAAAAAAAAAAAAGACAAGAGTGTTTACAATAGTAGGTACTTTGTACAAAGCTTACATAGAAAATGTAGTTCTTAATGCTTATCAGAAATACATCAGATGTTATTTCTATTTTATAAGCAAGGAAGATAAGTTGTAGTTTAAATTCACCAACAGGACATTGTCAAGATGATATGCCATTGAGATAGTTTAATTATAAATTCTCTTTGGTATTTTGTCCATAACATGCATTTGTTCCTATAAATCAAACAAAATCAAGTTGTGGCTGGCACCATTTTCTTCAGCATATCAAAGGTGGGACAGATTCCTCTTTGAGAAATGTTAAGCTATCCAACCACTGAAAAGGGGCCAGAATTCATCCTGCCAGAGAAAATATGTGCCTGATGTGCTACAAAGGTTCCCTCTGCAGGTTTCTTCTCTGTGGAAGTGATGAGAACCCAGAAACTTACAATAAAGCCACTTCTGGAAGGAGAGGATCCTGAGCCTTTGTAACATCCCTCAGATAATGCAGAGCCTGGAGACGGAATCAACAAAGCAGTATCCTGGGAGCCCATTACTTTAGTGCAGAGAAACTGAGCTGGGAGTGAAGGGCTGTGTCGAGACTGTAGTTAAGCTCAAGGGGCTTTTCTGAAAGCTAAGCTTGCCATGTTAGTACTCACCTGGCACATGGCGGAAGGAAAGGAGAACTGTCTCAAATAATAATCAGGGCCAGCTGGTGGACCTGGGGCCACCTCTGTCTGCACCCTGCTTTCCTGTTCCGGCCGTCTGTCTAAACCCTGATCTCATACTGCTTCCCTGTGGAGAATTCTCAGAACTGCAGCTTTCCTCTGTGGGCCCCTGCCTCTCAAGCCTGCCCAGTGTGGTCTCCAGGTTGTATCATCTGAGAGCTGTTTTAAAAAAATATTTATACATATGCACTGCTATTAGGAACCTCAGCAAGAAGAATGCAAAAACCACAAAAGACTTTTCATGTCCTGAATGCAGATGTGCATCTGACTGCAGGCTCATCTGACAAGCATACATTCTCACTCTTTCCTTTTTACATACCTTTTTCAAAAAGCCCAAAGCCTCTGTCTGCCCAGTGGTGTTCCTTCCGTTGTTTTTCACAGACCTATCTTCTGATTTCCACCCTTGACATTCCAAATAAATTGATAAATTGCCTACTATTTCTCTGAATTATTTTCCACAAATACTAAGTCATGTGCCCTAGCCAACATAGGTTCCCACACTCACCTTTGATGATCGCCATCATGGCTTTCTGCTAACCCTCTGTGCCCACCCGAGGGTATTTTAGTGGGAGATATTGGCATTAAGAAGGACATTCTCATTTCCCAGTTACCCTTCTTTGTAGGGCGTGTGAGCAATAAAATACAATTTTGGTAAAGATCTATGGCTGATTATTTCATTATTATAGAAAAATAGCTTAACAGTTTGTATGATTATTCCATTTATCCATTTCCTGACATCTTAGGAATGGGGTGGGAGGAGAACAGTTTCTCTTAATTAGGAAAATAACCAGAAGTCAATGGAAAGCTCTAATGATTACATTTTGATACTTTTTTAGGGGAAGAAAAAGAAAAGGGCAATAAGTCCTTGGGGCTGGTCAGTGGTATTTTCCAGGGAATATTTGAATCAGAAAGTAGAAAGGAAGTTGACGATGTAAATCACATTCCACAGAAAACCTGTCGCCCCTCTCTTCCTCTCCTCTTTACCCCTGTGGAAGGCTCCAGGGCAAAAGCTGTAAGTTGAAGAGGACAAGCCATCAGCAGAGGATAACTTATGATGAGAAATGAAAATATTTGGATTAGCGCTAATACCAAGCCAGTGATATTTACAAATTATTAAACTGCTGTCCTCACATCAAACGCATTTTCTTTTACGAAATGCTAAGCTGTATTTTCAGTTTGTTTCAAACTGTCAGGTCCATTATTTGATGTTCCTCTTTGTTTGTTTATCTTAATTAAGATGTTGAATCAATCATTTTTACTTTCTCTCCCTAAGAGCTGCAGCCGCCTGGGAGTCGGGGTGAGGACGGGCCACCCTTGAGCACTGCACAGGTGCTGGGCCCCGTTTGTTCACAGAGGGATGAAAAACACATTTGTTCTCTGGGGTTGTGTGGACAGAGTGACAGATTTATTTTTTTTTATTTTTTATTTTTTTTTTTGATAAGAGGAGGAAAATGTCTTCCTGTGGTGAGAAATGACATTTCTATCTAGAACAGGTAAAAGTGGTGGCAAATTTTATTCCTGTCTCAGAGCTGATATTCCTCCAGAGCATCAGGACAACTCAGCCCGGGGTGGGAAACCCAGAGGTGGGGGTGGAATTAAGAGTCAAAATGTGGTGTCCTGGGTCAAGCAGGAGGCAGGAAATGAAGAGCTCTGCACCCTACCCTAAAACAGCGACAATTGCTCTGGATACTGTAATTTTTTCTTCCATTCCTCATGGCACCATTCAAACACCATTCTGCTATGTCTCGGGCTCCTGGGAAGTATGGCTTATTGTTGGAGGAACCATTTCTTAGCTAAATTGCTTCATGTTCTCTTTGTATAAAGGTATGTCTGGTCCATCAACTCTGTATCAAAGCCTTTACAGGCCTTTTCCAGTGGTCAAGAGCTTAATTATACCGAGACAGCTCCTCTTTCCTGCTTGGTTCCCCTTTGGAGAGGCACTCGTCGCTCAGGATGAGAACCAGGGATGAGAAGTGATCAGAGAGCCATGGGACAGAATTTTACTCTGCACCCCCATCAGCCTATCTAGGGATAAAACGTATGACCTTGGTCTCATTAGCATCACGCCCTGTCTGAACTAACCGGCCATACAATTCAATCAGCTGGACAAATGAGAAACATAAAGAAAGGAAACTAGTCTATTGAATGATTTATGGAGATCAGATGGGAAAACAAAGATGTGTTTCACTTTTAAAACCATCCTAGTCATTGAAGCAATTCTAATGCAGACATAGAGTTAAAGAGATTTCGTATACTTTAGATCACATGCTCCCAGACTGGCATGATTCTGGTTATACTCTCAAATCAGTACTAGACAGTACTGACATATCTGTAAACTAAGAGTTATGCACTTGGAACCCTTAGGATCAAGAAAAGTACACCTTTTCATTGATCAGAATCCTTTTTAAACACATCTAAGCAGAACTTTCATGTGAACTTAGTATTAGCGTTTCTCCTCATTGACAGTGTGAGCACCAGCATCTAGTGTGGAAGTCTATGGTCTAAAATGCTATTCTGCTCCTGACAGAAAAGTTGATTCCAAGGACTTGGGCAAGAAGGCCTGCATTCCAGTCCTTTATTAGGCAAGAGGTGGACTTTCAAATCACATAATTCCAAGAGGAAACATAAATTTTCAAAAGACAAACCAAACACTTCATTTATTTGAGGCCTGTGTTATGACTCCTGGGCCAAAGATAACTACTTTCAACAAATTCTCACTCTTCATTAGCAGAAAACACTTTCCTCTAATCACCATGAATTACCCAACACCTGGACTTGAGCGGTCTTCTCTTACCACGCTCATTTGCTTTCTTTCCGGTGGGATATTCTAGGTTCATAAGGTGACCATTGGTACTTGTTTAGCTGTGCACAATTCCCAGAATGGCAGACTGCTGGCTAGGGTTCCAGTATCCACTTCTGCATTTTTAGATGGGCTCATGGCTGCCTAAAGCGACCCCGTGCCTCCTTATCTCCCTGGCAACTAGATTCAATTTAAGTTCTGACCCGTGGAATATAAAGGAAATGTGTCAACTTCTAGGCTCACACATAAGTGTCCTTAAGCAGGAAGGTAAGGAGTGATGCTCTCTTCATTGTACCTTTTCTCCTTCCTCTTGGCTGAGTCTGGAACCAAGTTGGACTCTGAGGAAGAAATCATATGCTAAAAGTGGTGGATTCAAGATAGAAGGAGCCTGAGCACATGGAGTGACCATCTCCAGATGCCTCCCTCAAGTCTTAGTATACACGAAGGAGAAATTATCCTGATCTGCTAAGGCCTCTATTATTATAGGGTTTCTTTCAGTGTCTGAAGTAATCCAGTGGATTCATCTGATAAGGGAGGATAACCAGGGACAACTGAGCAGAGTAAGACTTAGGGATCTCATTATCAGAAATGGGCTGGGAAAGAATACTACAGTAAGGAAAAGACTGCTGCTTCTTCAGCCACTTGAAAGGACGAAAGAAACCCAAACTATATAAGCAGAGATAATAACTCCTCTAATATTTCTTGAATGATATTATACAGAAGTCCTAACTTTCATCAATTAGTGTTGTTTCTTTGAATGTCGGTAACAGTACTCCTGGAGAGTTTGTCAAAATTGTGATGTGGACAAACTGTCTTGGTTCTGTTCCAGGGCACCTTTGATGAACTTGTTCTTGCCTGTCACCACCTGTCCCGGTAGTGAGTGTCCAGGCCCTCTAGCTAGGGGCTGCCTCATCAAAGGCCGTCAGCAAGACATCAGCTTAAGGTTGTGGAGCTCAACCCCGCCGAGCACCAGAGCAGCCACAGAGCTCTGTAAATGTGAACATGCCTCAGCCCTGCACACGGTGGTCCTGATCAGGTGCTTATCTAGGGTGCAGTCCAGAGACCTACTTGTGTTTTAAGGTTGAGAGATGGTTCTGGTTTTAAGAACCACTGATCTAAGATGTGCTAACTGATAATGGCTCAATGCATTATTGCCGCGTCCATACACCCCATGGATAAGAGACACTGCTGGACATACTTTTGTCAGTTATCTCGGTGTCTGCTGCACAGTTACACAGGACTGCGCCTTGTCCCTAGGAGAGCTGGAACCCTTTGCCTTCCTCTCCCAGTGATGGGTGATGTACCAGTTTGTTACCAGGCTGTGGAGAATGCCCACCTTATTGAACTACCTTCCCCAGAGGCTTTTGTATTTCATCAAGGAATAATGCTTTTATCTGAGGGAATGGGCCCATAATGGTGGAATTTCATGAATTAAGAAAGTCAGTTGATAAGATGTTTTGGAAGAGGGACCTTTTTCCAAGTTACTTAAATAACACTATTTAGGCAATACCAATTCCAATTGGTGTTACTTTAAAATATGTATGTGTATGTACACATACAAATATGTATGTGTATACATACATATATGCATTAAATCACTGGGCCTGTTGCTAGAGATTGGGTTTTTGGGGAAAAAAGGACCTTATTTCTCCATTTTTCCTCGTGGGCTGCCTGCTGCTCTCCTTGGCACTTGCTCTTGACAAGCGATGGCATTTATCCCTAATTCGGTCACCATGATATGACAAGAGATCTCGTGTTAAAAGAGTGCATGACACTATTCTGAATATCGTCTCATGCCTGGAATCTGATCTTAAGACACAGAGCAGGGGGTCATTTAGAGATCAGTCCCCTATTACAGCACAGAAACAGTCAAACCAATCAATATCTTCATACAGCTGGTCATCTTTTACAAACCTGACGTAATTAAGATTCTACAATGTCTTAGGTAATCTTCAATATTTCACTGACTTTTCTTCTCAACTGTTTAAGCTGTTTCTTTTTACTTTTATCCACTCATTCCAGATTCTGTAAATACCTATCTCATAGGGCTATTATAAAAATCGAACTAAATAGGAGACTGGAAAATGCTCTGCAATTTTCAAGCTCTCTAAAATGTATAATAATGTGTCTATGATAGGGAGTATATTCTGTGAGTAGGAGTACTTCAGATCTTTGATGGAGAGAAAAGGAAAAAAGATTGAGAGTTGCCAAGAGGCAGAGGATTTCCTTATTTTTGTTCCTGCCTTGTCCACTTACTGACAGGGAAACTTGAGCAAGTCACTTTAATTTCTCATCAAGAGAAACATAGTCATTTTTCTTATTACAGGTAATTATGATAGAGGTAATGGTGAGGATTAATGGATCAAAGTGTATTAGGAGACTTAAGAGTCCATAGATTTTCTAAATCCTGCAGAAAGAATCTGAATGGGCGCTACAAATACAGACCGAAGTGAATGATGAGTTGGAAGTGGAGCCCTGCCATCATGACATGTGATTCTCGGTTCTAGTTATTAGCAAGCTTCCTCTGCTAAACAGGATGAAGGGGGGATAAGCATTTGTTTTTCCTCATCGCAAAATACGTGGAATTGTCTATGGAGATTTTTTTTTTAAACCATCGCAGATTTATTGCCCTGGAAACAAGTATTCGAGATGAGGGTGTTCTCACACCTATGTTGGTGTAAAAGGTTCTCCAAGAACAGGCAGGGAGATCATTGGAACTTACAAGGACAGTGGAATGGGTGCAGCCTCCACTAATTCTTTATTTTCCTTCCAAATTGGCAAGAAGTTGTTGGAGTTTCATACTTCATTTTATATACAAATGGAGGTCCTGGGGGAGTGTATCCTTCATGTGAGCAGCTCTCCCAGTTACAGGAGAAAACTGAGTAACAATAAAACCCTCAGGGACATCATTTAATATTTGCAGCATTTCACATGAGCCTCTGACACTTAAGTCTTCAAGGGGAAAGCTGATTTATACTTTTAGACGTTAGACAATGTCAGAAGGTGAGGTCAGGCATAGGCATCCTTCATCCCTTTCCCTGGTTCTCACAGGTCCCTTGGGCAAGGTGGAATCAAAGCATTTCAAATGGTAGAGGTCACAGGAGTGACACTGTAAGAGGTAAGAGAGCACAGCCTCCTTCCTCTTCCAGTGGGTCTGATGCCCATATATCTTCATATTGCCACTGTTTCCACTTGAAAAATTACATGCAGTTGGTTTTACTTTTCCTTCCCTTCCTATTCTTAAAGCATGATTTCCAACCCCCATTTAAAGTATAATTTATGTCAAGAATAATGGTTATGTGTTTCTCATTATTTTTTAAAAAGGCAAAACCTTTAACATAAATGCAGGACAACAGGTGTCTTGTTTTATGGTCTGTACCTTTCCAACCCTATAAATTAAAAGAATGCCTGAGTTCTCTGTGTCTTTGCGCTGATCCGAAGTTGTCTTTCTAGGACAGCCTCGGAAATCTGTGCTCTCTGGCACAACACCTCCCACATAGTTGGTTCCACCTAAGTTTGTCTTGATTTGCTTTTATCTGCAGGTACTTCCTCTAGTTCTGGTCATGCCCAGTGACACAAGACTATTCTGTAAATCATAATCTAAGTTTATATTCTGGGCTCCCAACCTCAGGTTTCTTACTGGGATGGTTTGCCCTTCATTACTTCTGAAATAAAGAAGCTGGTCTCTGGTGAAAAGAGGCTGTGGGTCCTCTTGCAATGTAGGAAGGGTTCAAGCAGAATTAAATCCATGGCACAAGGCATAATATTAGAATTGCAAATGAGTCTTAAAATGGCCTAAAGACTACAGATTATTAAAATGCTCTTAAGATGATACCTAATTCAAAAATGATTTTGTGTAAGTGTTTTAAACAAAATATTTCTCTTTATTCTATATGGATCGCTTTCTCTTCTGGATTCCTTTACTATATATACACCCTTTAAACCAAGCTAAGGAATATTATATATTCAGCCATATTACATATTACATTTTACATCATTACATAATGATGGGTATCATTATATAAATATGGAGAGATGTGGCTTTGTTATAAAATAGTTGTAAAACCATGTTTTCCATTTCCTGATTATTGTTTTATTTTGCCAAATTAATATAGGTATAGAATTTTTAAAAATCAAGTAGCGTTACAGTCATCCCTTCCCTATCCCAGAATACTGCTCTCCAGAGGAAACAGCCTTTCAGTTCTTTCATCAACCCTGTTGTTTACATTTCTAAATAATATTACTGCATTGCAATTTTTTGATTGATCAATTTCAGCATCGTTTATCGATTTCATATTATGATGGAGGAGGATTTAGCACTCTTATCCCATCCCAACCCTTAGCTCATCTTCTATCTTTCCAATATGATTGATCATAATTTTTAGTTAGCTTCATTTTAGGTGTTACATGATTACAGCCAAAACCTATAAACGTCTATCACTGAATTTTGTTTTTTCTAGGGTTGGCGTATGTCTCAGGTCTTTCATTTGGTTCATTTTCTAAGTCACCATTCCTAATTCTTCCCAAGCTTTGTAGCAGAATTGTAGTGTTTCTCTGACTACTGTAATTTTCCACAGTCAAACACAAGGAAACCTGGAGACCTCTGCCATCCGCTAGTGTGGGGGCTGCTCTGGAGAACCATGACAGCTGTCCCCTAAGCCTTCCTCTGTCAGAACCCCACCTGATCCAACATCACCTCTCTCTTGGTAGACTCCCTCATCTTGGTGAAGCACCCTAAGAAAGGTTGTCTTGGGGATCAATTTTTTGAGACTCTGCATGCCTGAAAATCTCTCCTTTAACACCTGAGTGATGATTTGGGCATAGGAACCCCTTTCCTTTAGAATTTGGTATGTCTCACTTCAGTGACTTCTATTTTCCAGTGTTGATATGGAGAAGTTCAAAGCCATTCTAAGTCTTGATTCTTTGTGTATGACTTATTTTTCTCTCAGATTTAAAAGTTTTTAGGCGCTTCTTATCCACTGTACTTCGAAATTTTACCATGATTTCTAAGGTGTGAGTCTGTTTATTCATGACAGAGTATACTGGGGACCTTTCTATCAGAAGGCTCCTATTTACTTTAAGAAACTTTGTTGTTTTTTTAATCACTTCCTTCTGTTCATTTTCCGCGCTGTAATATTTTTCATCTCTTCTGTTATCCTTTTGCCCTGTTTCTTTAAGATTGCCTCAGTTATTCCTTCCAACTTTTCTATTGATTTTATTTTTAATTTTGACTACCAAGTATATAAATTCCAGCTGTCCTCATGCTCTCTGATTGTTCCTTTTTAAGCAGCCTGTTGTGTGGATACAATGTCTTCTGATCCCCCTGGGACTGCTAATGATGGCTTATTTTGTTTCTTCTTGTTTTTAACATTCTTTTCTGCTTCTTCAATTCACTGGTTCCTCTGAGTTCCTTTTTATCTATTGTGTGTCTTGGTCTTTGTCTTTCATGTTGGAAACTTTTCTGCAAATGTCTGGCTATATTTAGACCCTATGTTTAAAAGTGAGGCCCTACAACGCAGATGAAAACTTCTGTGTGCCAAGGTGGGGCGTGCCAATTGATGGGCTTCACTTTAGCAAACCTGAAGTTTGTAGTGATAGGGGGTAATCTGTTTTGCTTGGCCCTGCCAAAAAATAAATCAGTTTATATGGGTATTTTCTCCAAGGTCCTTCATTTTTCCAGAGAAGGATCCATGAATTTCATAGTGGTTTTATTTATGCACAACTACGAGGGTTCTTGGAACCAAGCAGTAGAAGGCTATAGGGTTTCAGGGTGCAGGACACAGACTATTACTTGATCCACCTATTTGCAGCCTGGATCCTCACTCTCCACTGTTTTGCAAAGTGTGGGACTTCCCTGTTTAGTTTCTCCACAGAAATTAAACCCCCTGTGCCAGATTTAGAGAAGGATTATTTACCTATGAGAGTAAAAGGCTGATATGATACTGAACTGGAGTCAGAAAACTCTTTTCTTCTCAACTCTTCAAAAGATTCATCACATCACTTACAGTGAGTGATGTCACATAATGACATCGTTGGGTAAGTTGCATATCTAGCTGATTTGCTTTTAACTTCCCTCATCTGCAAAATGAGTGGCAGGCCAGTCACAGCTGGTGAGACCAGGAACCTCTCCATCTACCAGTTCTTCATCAGGAAAACATGAAATGTGAAAATAGGTGATGAAATGATACCTAGAAGAACTTTCTTGAAAAGTATTACTACCTTCTTAAATTATGCGATTTGGGGGCAATTGGTCTTACTTGTGGAAATCTTAGCTTGGTCATGTGGGGTGTGCTGCTCAGACAGCCTCAGAGCCTCTCTAGTCCCGTCTTTCCTATGCTTCACAGAGCTTGGCACAGGAGAGGTCCAGCATTTCTACTCAGTGGATGGCACTAAACACCCTCTGTGAGCCTCAGCAGGACTACTCGGGTACCTGCCTCTTCTCTGGTAACCAAAGATCAGGTCCCATCTTAGGGCAGAACCTCCTGAACCAGTCTCATGTTCCACCGAGCAGACCTGGGACTGACGCCATGCTGAATGGAGAGGGTTCCTCAAAACCATGATGTTTGGGCTGGGATTCTAGATTAGAATGAAACATTCTTCATCTTGACTTTAGATTATATTTATGGCTACATATGCTTATTCATTGTTATGTAAAATGCTTATGGAACATAGTACAGCAAAGAAGTACTAGCCGTAGGTTTTGCAGACACCTGAGTTCATGTCTTGGTTCTTCTTTACAGCTGTGTGAGAAAGTCATGCACCTCTCTGAATCTCCTTTCAGCTTCTATAGGCTATAGTGGCAAGGCTTTTCTCTCTGTTCCAATCAAGCAGGTGTCATAAAGGAAAGCATTTGACAAACTCTAAAGTGCTATCCAAATGTGAAGTTTTATTATTATCATAATAAGTTACTATTGTAACTATTTGGTCAGGGAAGGCTGATTTCATGCTGCCTCCCCTGTCTGCTTTGGAACACCCAGGCAATTCCACAGTTAGAGTTGGCTTTCTCAAAAAGATGCTTTCGTTCTTTTTTTTCCCACCTCTAAAACAAATGAATCCGGAACCAATCTACCTTAGCCATCCAATATGTGCTGCCTCTTTCGTTCATGAACAACCTTAAGGTAATAAACTGGTATGCCCTGGTGACAGAGAAAAATGTTGGAAGGAAATGGGTTTCCATCTCAGGCTTCTACAGTGCTATACCAAACAATAACAAGCGAAAAATTATTCAGCTAAATGCACCTGACATGCATTGGCATCCAATATGCCAACCTCCTAGCCAGGCGTTATTACTTATACACCTGCCTCTGAGAAGGGCTGCTCGGAAGAGCTACTCTGCTTTTTTCAGGCATAGATTTTAGGGACTTTTAAATAAACTTATATAGCAATACCGAGCTGCATGTCTTCTAAACTTTGCTATTTCATTCGTCTATACCAAGGGCCGTGAAGCAAAATGGATGTGCCTTCAGCTTTCTGCAGTCCTGGAAAATGAACCAGTCCACTTAACAATAAATGGTGGTTGGTTCAAACACACATGACTGGTCTAGTGAAGAAGAAAAGAAAGTTGAATTTAATGAAGTCCAGTGTCTGTGTCCCTGTGCATGGACAGGAAAGGACGAGTGTTTTATAACTGTTTATTGGAGTTAATGTAATAAATTCCTCACTTGTGATGCATTAACTTTAATGTTTTCATTACTTGGTGATTTAGGTTTTCCCTTTTCACGCTGTAAATCATCTTGTCCCAGTAGCAGGGCAGGTCGTTTGCCTGCCGTAATACTCATAATGCTCGGTGTGGAAAGAAATGTTCTCTTTCTCTCTCCAGCAGGGTCTGACAAAAGATGCTTTGCCTCATCCCGGTTTGCTACTTTCTAAAAAAGCAAGGCAGACAGACAGACAGATGGATGTGCCTGACAGCAGCCTAACAGAACATGACAGGGCTTGGTTTAGATCCTAGGGATGAACAGGTCTCCATGGGAACTTTCCAACTGTCTTTGGTGCTGAAGTTTTTTTCTTTTTTCCGTTTGCTGAGTGTGATCCCTTAGTTAATGAGCTGTGCAAATAGATATTGAGATTTAGTGTTTTTATTTTGCAATTACAGACTTGGTGATTTGGTTGGAAACTTTTGGGTCTAGAAACATCACCCTCATTTCCCCCTCTCATTTTTTTTCCTTGCAAAGATCGGCTAACTGCAAACTTGCCTGAGTTTTGTCACATAGAACAGAAAACAAGAAGAAATATTTTTAAATCTCAAATGTGTAACTTACAAGGAAGGACAGTGGGTGTTACCCTCAAGGTAGCTCCTCAGAGTCATCATTTTTCTCCCTCTAACCCCATACTGCTGCACAAGACACCCAGGGAGCTGTCTGGTAGTGAGGTCTGGCTTGGGAGTGGCCCTTTGTCCAGTGGATGATATATACCAGGTCAAAGCCACATTGCTAAGATCATTGCATTCCCATCAAGTTCTTCCTGATGGGGTGTGAGAGTTCTCATTAGCTCACCCACCCTGAAATACCCCCAGAGAATCATGATAATTAGTTCCTGAGTCTTCTTTTTTATTTTCTGCTTTGTTTGCTTTAAAAAGTTTTCTCAATGCAGTGCTCTGATGCTATCTGAATGTCTTTTACTAGGGAGAACAGAGAAGGCGAAATTATTACCATTCAGTTCCTTCTGAAGATCTTTCTGTTTAGAGAGTAATGAAATGATGAGATAGACCCCTGGAGCCAGCACACATATCCCCCCAGAGCCTTCACTGTCAGCAGCATTACGTGCTCAGACACACGGAGGAGGTCTGCACACAGGAAGCAAATGACCTGTACCTGTAGAAGTCCAAAGAGAAAAATACCATTATTCAGAGAAATAAAAGAACATGACTGAAGAAATGCTCTAAGAAAAGGCCAAGTGCTCAGTCGCTCAAGGTGTGGTGCTCAGAAGTTGCTGTCTACAGCTGCTTTTGGAAGTAATCAATTATCCATTTGTTAATTGTTGGATTGACTCAATCCTTTGTCCACCATTGGCTTACCCCACACTCCATCCTTTGATGCTTTCCTGAAGATAGGTAAGACCTGCAATGAAGAGAACTAGTATCAGGATGACACTTTTGTGAAATAGGACTCTGAAATTTTGTTTTCTTCAGATAAGGTTCATGACATCGTTTCCTACTTTTTCCCCAAAATTCTCTTTATGCCACTTCCTGTCATTCTCAGTACTGTTATCCCGACTTTTACACTCCCCACTTCCTCCTGGCTCTTTTGGCTAAAGCTTCCTTTCTTTTCCTTTTTAATTGTATTATTTCACATTACCAACTGTAGGACTAAAACAGTAATACACAGCAAAACAAAAAATGCTGTTGCTGCTTAGGTGACAATAATTTCTCTAACAAATAGTTGCTCCTGTATGGCCTTCATAGACCACAAGCTGAATTAGATTAGAAGTGGTTTCAATTCAATTTAACAAACATTTTTGGGCACCTGCTGTCTGTACCAGGCCCCAGGAGATACAGAGAGAAACAGATACAACAATTCCTCGAATAACATCTTCTCATTCAATGTCATTTCTCTTAAAATCAGAGTTCTCAAGAACCTATCAAGGATGTTGAGTGAGGACTTACCATATATGAATAATGAATTGCACTACCCTCTATGAAAGGGACCAGATTTCCCAACAGCAGCTTCTCTTTAGGCTTTTAGAAATTAAATATGTAACACCAAGCTCCTCTATGTTCACTGTATATATTTTAAGGGACCCTTCTCAATCCCACACTAGTTCAGTAATTAAAGTGCAGTCCTGTTCTGTGATAGGTCTCATGTTCCATGTTCCGCCTCATTCTGAGTTTCACTCCCTCCCTAGACGAGTATGGTGCAAATACTCCTCCACCCTCTACATACACAGCTATACTCGAATCTTCTTCATTCCCCGTTTCACTAGAGGCACTGTGATATTTCGTTCACTTAATTTTTTCCATGAGGTCATCTCTATTCTTAAGAAAGCAAGATCTATTTAATTTTCCTTCCCTTTCTAGGCCGTCCTCCCTGCTGTTCCACCCGGTCCCACAGGTACATTCCTTTTCCCAGGAATGTTGTATCTCTTTTCCGTTTCCTCATTCAAGACTTCTGGCAACTTTACAAAATAACTGAGGTCTTAGTAAACCTCAGCAAAGAGGCAACAGTTAAGAATACTGGGGAAAGGTTTAGTGTCCCCGAGAGTCAAGACTATGTCATAATAATGTCCCATAGAAATAATGTCCCACAGAAGAGGGAGTATGTTTTTCTGCATCAAGGAAAAGAGAGTAAGAGGAGAGTGACATTTGAATTGAGTCTTAAAAGAGAATTCTCAGAAAATGGGGATAAAAGGACCCCCTCCCCAAATGTGAAAAACAGTATAAACAGAGGCCTGACGTGTGAAGTACGTGGCATGTTCCAGAAGGCACACTCTGTTACTTTTTGGTGCTGGAGTATTGGGGAGTATAGGAATTGGAAGAAAAACAAACCAGAAGGTAGTGTGAAACCAAATATTTTAGAGGTTTTGTCTGCTGAGTTTGCGTTTCATCCTCTAGGTAGTGGAGGACCATTCGAGGCATTAAGCAGGAAAGGTGACATCACCACATCTGTTTCAGAAAAGTTATTCTGGCCACAGTATGATGGTCAAGTAGATGGCAAGTGGATAAAAAGTGATTCCAAGGCTTTTGCTTTTGCTTTTTCCCCTTTTCTTCACATTCTTAGCACAATCCTATAGAGCAGTAAATATATTTTGAAATGCTATTTTGTCATTTATTTTAAAATAAATGCTCCCAAGTGGCACATGTTTAATGGTTATCTGCCTCAGGATGAGGGAGAAATAGAGTGATCCTTCAAGGTTTGTCAGAAGACAATTTGGCATTTTAAATCTACTCTTCCTCCTCCTTTTTAGAGTCACCAGAAAATTTGAAGCCTTGCTGTCTAGATTTGTTTCAGGAGTCTCACTTTGCAGTCTTGTCACTTACTATGAGTTGGCTACTAAACAGACTTCAGAGAGTTCGGATGTTTGTGGTTCTATGTTAAGAATAGATTCTTAATCCTTATCCCAAGGGGATAAAAATAAAACCAAAGGTACTGGATTACAGATGCATGGAATTAATAAATCATAAGGCGCAAGAGGTTTCCCAGGTTTAAACAAACCATTTGTGTAGAAATGACATGAATTCCCGACCTTTCTCCTACCGTAATACATTTCTACTGACATCCACATGCTCAGCACACTGCCATGGAATAGCCATGATTTTGAAGAAGCACAATTTTTTTCAACGAAATAATGCTCTGTAGGAATTCTTGATTGCCACAATTATAATAGTGCATCAAATATGTCTAGTCACCATAGCCTCTGGCACAAATAAGATAATCTATATGTATTTTAATTGATTCTTCTTATTAAAAGAGCCTATCAGAATGCAGTGAATGGCATCATAGAAAAACTTTGAATGTGAAAGCAAATCTCTGCTCTTTAGACCAATTCCTTCAACTGATCAAAAGACAACAATGTATCATGAAACTATGATTGAAAAATCACCTGGATTATTATATCCTGAGTTAGTCAGTCTTTAAGATGAACTATTTACACCTACCAGATGCTGTTGATTACTACCATTTATTTAGATGCTAGAATTAGTGCATCAAAGTTATTATACTTTGAGTTGGAAGAACTTTTTTTTAATGAATTTTGTTGAACATTACACCATAACATTGTATAGGTTCAGGTGAGCATCATTATAAATTAACATCTGTATGTGATACATTAAGTTTATCGTTGCCAGTCCAGTTCTTCCTTCACCCTGTATTCTAATACTTCGTGTAAGTAAAATCCCAGAGAAGCATTCCCTGAGACCACAGGCCTCATAGGCAATAACGTGGTTCTCTTTGAAGAAACAAGAATGTTCTTCATCCTCCATGAACATTTATGATTTCTGAGTGTTACCTTGTAGTTTGGCATGGCTGGTGGAATGTTTCAAGTAAAGAAACCAATTTGGATATTTCACTTTAAAATCATCTTTCTTTTTAAATGAAAGCTGCTTCTTCAAAGAGTAAGCAAATAATGTCCAAGATTCCTGTGTGGGCCCTGCTCTGGAATAGGACTTCATTTTTCTAGATGATAATACCTTTGTGTCAAAAGAGTCTTTTCAAACCTTGGTGACCAAGCAGCATTTTTGGAGGCTGCTTCCTCTTGTATTTTCTTTCTCTTATTTTTTTCTCAATTCATACTCATTTTATTTTTTCTACTTTTCCTATTAGTTTTAAACCAATGTTCATGTTTATACTATTATAAGTTACATAACCATGGAAAAAAATCACTTCACTGAGGCTGTTTCCTTAAGTTAAAACCAATTACAATCAAGAAAAATATTAAGAGTAATCTTAAAAATCTCCTGGTGTGATTATGACAATTGAATGTTATTAATTAGGCATTTGGAATAATCTTTTTTAAAAGTATTAGTTGAGGCACACCCTGGTGGAGCAGCGGTTAGGTCAATCTCCTCTGAAGGAGCAGGCCACATATCTCTGGGTGAGTCCCAGGCCCTAGGTGGGGGAAGCAGCCAGTGTGAACAACTAAATGACAATAAAGTGCTTCTTTCTCCTCTCTCTTCCTGCCTGCCTGCCTACTTGCCTTTATTCAGGCCTGCACCTTTCCTTCAAAAAATAAAGAAGGACTAATTGCATTTAAAAATAAAGTATAATAGTCCTTTTCTTGGCTTAACCATTTTTAATAGTAATACTTATTACTTCTTTTGTTCAGAATGCTGTATTTACTCTTTTACATTTTTGTAAAGGAAAGGTGCAGGCAAGAATGAAGGAGAATAGGCAAACAGGCCGGAAGACAGAGGAGGAAGAATCGTTTTATTTTAGTTTTATTTAGTTGTTCACGTGGTTGTTTCTCACCCCACACCCCCACACACACCCCCAGACCTGGGACTCGAACCCGGAGGTGTGCGGTCTACCTCTTCGGAGGCAGTCAACCTCACTGCCACTCCACCAGGACTCACCACTGTGTTCATTCCAGGATATTGAAATTGCGTCTCAGTCTACATTTCACACCACACCCACCTCCAGATTTTCAGTGTCCTTTACCACTGCCTCTTATGTTTTCTTTACTTTTTATATCCTCTTGTTACATTTTCATACTTTCTTTTATTTTGCTCTTGGATTTATTTGTGGATATCTTGGATTTCACACCGACTTTCCCTAGAAAGCAGTTCCATAGATTAGTCAGTCAGTACATTAAAAGGTAAATCAGGGGCCCACTCTAGTGGAGTAGGGTTGGTCAGCTGCCCTCACCCACACAGTCCACATACATCCCAGGAACCTGGATTCAAGTCCTGGGGTCAGGAAATTATCAGGATGAACAAATAAATTAAATACATACATGCTTCATCCTGCCTGCCTCCTGCTTGCTTGCGTTTCTGCCTGCACCTTTCCTTAAAAAAAAATGTACATAATAAATAGTCTTAAAATATTTTTTTAAAGAAATGGTACAGGCAGGAATGAAGGCGAACAGATTGCAGGCAGGAAGAGAGAGGAGAAAGCAGCACTTTATTAATTTTATTTAGTTGTTCATCTTGGTTGTCCCCTGTGGCCTCAGGAGGCAAACCCATATCCTTGGGATGTATGTGGACTGTGTCTGGCAGACTTAAACATTAAGACACCAGAGCAACCAAAATAATTTTTATATCAACCATTTGCATAGCCATACATTGTATCTGTTTCTTTTTCTGTATTTAAGAGTCTCTTGTGGAAAAGTTTGGTGGGAAGACCTTGTAATTATTTTGTTCATCATTTATCTGGGTTTCTTCTTAGTACTACCGGGTCTGCATCTATCATAAACTTTCTTTATCTTTGATCTAACAAGATATCTTCTACAGATTTTTACACCATTTGATCTGGATTAACAGAGTTTTTAAAAGACCTTTAAAAATTGGAGAGGTAACAAGATCTCCTGAATGTTGTCTCCTATGTTGGTTTGCTAATCAAAAATGTGTAATTTTTAATCTTCATCTGAGGTCCTTCAGTCTAGCTCAAATTGCTCTTGTTCTGGCTTCTTGTGTTACCACTTGTTAGAGCTTGATTAAGTGTGCTACGTTCACTCCTTTCCTTTCATCTGCTATCCAGTGTATTCCTCCATGAAGTCAAAGTTGTATGAATGACTTCTGTATCTTTGAAGCTTTTAAATTCTAAGTCTATTATTGACGGTTTAGAATTTTTCACCTTACATGCTTTGATCTAAATTCCTTAATAAGTGAAACACAAAGAGAGAAAAGTAAGAGGAATTCGTGTAAACTCATATGGAGATTGAATGGAGGCAAACAGGCTTAAGAATCATATAAGCTTCTCCTGGGGAACTAATAGAGGAAGGGCCATTGAAACCAACCTCCTGGGGACATCATGCTCAAAAGATAAACACCTCAAACCAACTATTATTATTGACTGGTTCCTGAAAATTGAGAAATAAGCAAAAGTAACCCGGAAATGCAAGAAGCGGAGGGAAAACAGTAATGAACTTATTAGAGAAGTTGGCAGAAACCAAATACAAAGGAGCGCATTTAATGAAAGGATTTGGGATCAACAACTACCAATCAGAAGAATATTTTCTTCACCCACCTTACCTTACCTTACCTGCAAGACCCTCTTCCCCCATGTACACTGGAGGTGTGGTGAAGTGTATGTGTGTGTGGTCACTGGTCTGCAAATGCACACACATGTATACACATGCACGCGCGTGCGCACACACACACACACACACACACACACACACACACATACACCAGCAATCTAGAGCGAATTGGAATTGCAGGAGGAACTTGGCCATTCCCAGTCTTCAAATATTGTATTTTCTCCAGCCTCATCCATTCAACTCCCCAGGTCCTTTATTACTGGCACTTTAATAAAGAAACCCAGTAAATGTCACCCTGCCTGAAATTCACTCCGAGTTAACTATCAGCCTGTGAGCTGGAGTTGGTTTGGTTCCTTTCTCTAATAATCCAAAAGAATTTGAATTGAAAGCAATGGGGGCACACCCCTGTGACTCAGGCGGCTAAGTTGCAGGCCACCTGAAGCCTGTGACTCAAGACCCACAACTGGAGGCAGCAGTTTAAAAAAAAAAAAAAAGGAGTGGGGAGATGTGGATAAGTCCACAATTTATGGAGGGAAGTTGAGGGAAGAGTCAAACAAAAGATGCTTTTAAAAAGCAATGATTTTCACTTTAGGTTGATTTAACAAGAGACCAAGCCAGTTGCCTACATGAAAGTTAGTGGGCTTCCGGCTTGTTCTGCAGGGCCCACTGCCTTTTTGCAGTGGAAATTGTGGGAACTCTTGTCCTATTAGACTTGTACTATGGTGTTGCCAACTGATTTCTCCAATTCTCTTTTCTCAGTGGGTTAGAACGCAACTGATTAAATAGGCCGTGACTCCCATAAGCTCCCGTGTCTTTTTTATTGACTGCTTTATGGAAATGTATCACACTCCAAAGGGTCCCCATTGTTGTGCTGTGCATAACTGACTGAGGAGTCAGGTTTAGCACAGAGAGATGGAGTCCAACTCTATCGTTTTTTATTGCAGAGTTGGGTATGGGTGGGATAAAAGAGTTTAAAGGAATCTGAATGAGGAGTGAAGGATGTCTGAGAATTTCTTTTATCTTCATCTGCCATGAAAGTTGGGTGGTCATCACTTCTGGGTAGCACACTTCTCTGTTGATCTTATCTTTATGGCCTCACATCCTTCAGCAAAGTGAATCTGTTCTTTATATGGGCTATTCTGAGAGATTTAGTTAAGTGTGGTGGTAGAGAGAAATTATGACACTAATGTAATTCTGTTTTGTGCTGATATAATGTGATACACCCTTAGATTTATCCAGGAGGGTCATTTATTCCCAATAAATCTAAATCATTTCTGCTTTTTCATTAAGATGGTGATATCTTTTTTCAGGTAATGGACAAAAATCCTCGATTTTTTTTTTTAATTGTGTACTTAAATATAGATGTTTTTGCCTTAAAATAGCAAGTCATGCAATTATTTGTGGCTTCTTTCATTTTTATTATCATTCAGCAAAACATTTACATACTTTCTATTACACGTGAAGAGGCTCTGCACATCTGTTCATTTGCCAGCAGGTATGGCTTCAAGCATACAAGACTCCTCTGACTCATCACCCCAGAGCTGTGGATAATATCCTGCATCCTCCGGGTCACCAGTTCTTGAGCAGTAAGACCGTGAGCAGATATTGAAAGAGGAGACAACTTGATGGCCACATGGCTCCCCATCTCAATTGTCTGAATTTATCTAGTACATCAAGGAGCTTCTGAAATTGAGTTGAGTCAACTTGTCATTGAGAACAACTCTGTTATTAAACTCACCACACAGAGCCTTATACATAGAAGACAATCAATAGAACAGAGATTGATTTGATTTGATGTCCTAATTTTTTTCCATAGCCATTCCAAACTTCACCTATAATCCTACTCTCCCTGCCCCAACTCCAGTGTCCAAAAAAGGAAATTAGGTAAGAAAGTTCATCTATAAAGATTTGTGCTACTAAGAAAACAGCATAACATATCTTTTTAAAATATAGAATGTTTAAAAAAAAAAATTTCTAGTTCTATTACTCTTCAGAATCTTGTCGGTGAATGACCAATTCCATCAGTAGCTCATTCAGTACCCAATTTCAGTAAACCAAGTGTGAATTCTGGGAGAGAAGGTGGTGATGGTGCTGTCCCTCGCCTCCCAGAGTCTGTGACTTGGAGTTCAGACATCTCTACTGCATTCTGGTTTTGTTTTCTTAGTGGTAGCCTTCTTGGGTTTCTGTTGGTGGGGAGAGAAAAGCCTCATGCTGATAATGTACTGAAAGTAAATGAAATTAAATAAGCGAAGCACTGCTCATCACTACTTCCTTCCCCCCTGGGTAATTCAATTCAAGCTCTCTCTCTGATGGCAACTCACAGGGACTGTCTCTGTCACCCCGCTGGGGCCTGGAGTCTTAACATCTAAATAAAAGTTTCACTCAAGCATTTTTTATGCTCCTGCCAGCAGGATCAGTGAGCTGGTGTGGGCACATTAATGTAATATTCATATGCACAGACTCTCCCCGCACACGAGGCAATGTCTTCCCATTTTCATAATTATAGATGTTCCATAAAATGGCATTTAGATTTGCATTAAAAAAGGAGGCTTGAATTCTAATAGAACGTTTAACATGTCTTTTATGATTCAGACTCTCAGCATCTTTAACAAGAAGCTGTGTCTCTAAGTTTAACAAGGCCTTAAAAAGGGGGAAGAAAAACAAAAAAACTGGAGAGATGGAAACCACAAGCTTAGGGATCCTGTTTTTCTTATCCCCTGTGTCCTTCATTTAATTTTTAGGCCTCTAGGAGCACATTTTTTACAGCACTGCAGAGAGGATGGGTTCTTCTTCAAAAGGCCTTCTCCACCATACTTAGTCCTCGCCCAGCCTGCAGTAGGATCAGTTTCTGTTTCCTTGGAGAGCATTTTCAGAGATACTAGAATTTTCAGAGAGGTGGGAAAAATGAAAGGTTCACAGACAATCGAACTCTCCTTTGCTACTGTTCATCTCATGTATGCACCCTGAGACCCATCTGGGAGGTTTTATAGCAGCCACAGAGTTTGCTCGCTGCTAACTTTGTTTTCTGCTTGTGTTAAAACACATACGTGAAAATAGTCCATAAACAAGGAAATCGACAATAAGGACAAATCGGATAAGGAATCAGACCCTTAGCTATACTAAAAAGAAAAAGAAAGAAATTAAAAAGAGAAGCCCTTCTGATCTACATGTTGAAAACTAAGTTTGAAACAGCTTAGAACCAAAAGGTAATCTTAGCTATGTTTTCAATTATCTTAAAATGCTGTTTATAAGCAAAAAGTATGTAAAGCACATTACCACCCCTGAATAAGTGTTAGCTATTATAAGAAATGTTCAAAAGCAATTGTAGGATTGAAAAAAGAACGAATTCAAGTCTGAAGACATCGTATAGGTGACTCCCTTGATTCATGGGTGGTCGTGCCTTCCTTTGCTTTCTACGTATTTTGGCAAATCAAACAAGATTTGGGCTTGGGAACTAAATAGAATAAATAGTAGTGTTGTGCCAATCCACTCTTTTCTCTCCTTCTGATGAAGAAAGTTGTATTTTTGTGTTTGTTTTTTGTTTTTTGTGGAGTCTTGGTGTGGGGGGGGGGTTGTTTTATTTTATTTTTTTAAGAGTAAATTGCTTCCTCTTTGTCTCTGTCTTTTGCTCCCCCCCTTCCGTAAAGTAAGTATAAACCCAGCAGTGAAAGATGGATTACTATCCTGACTTCTCAATAAATTTGTAACTGACCAGGCTAATTGAAAGTCAAGAATGTGAGCAGCATACGGTTAAAGACTGTCAGTTCCAGGGTCTTCTCTTTGGAAAGGTTTCTGACATTCTTACTCACTTTCCCATACTTTACAAAACCAAAATTCGGCAGTAATTGTCAAGTTCAGCTGGCATAGCCCTTCTTTGTGTGAACTTAATAAAACTTATGTTCAGTAAGCTGGTTTTCTGTTTGTTAGCAAACTAAGTGGTGGTGTACCCAGTAGTGGTTAGGTCCACCACCTCTGACTGAGCGCAGTCCATATACATCCCAAGGACCCAGGTTTGCGTCCTGAGGCCAGCAGAATAACCAGTGTGAACAAATAAATAAAATGTTTCTTCCTCATCTCTCTTCCTGCCTACTTGCCTTCCTTTCTGCACCTTTTCTTTAAAAACAAAAAATAAAGTGAGTGTGTGTTTATTCCTCCCTCTGAGGTGAGTGTTATAGTGGTGGGCTCTACCACTCATTAGAGTCTGTCTATGCTGGTAACTATTCATTTGACTTTTGTTTATTTCAAGGTGGGTTATCCAATTTGGAGCTTATATTAATAGAAATTCTTAATTCTCTGGAGACTATTTCTTGCCAGTCAGTACATATTTTATGCTATACATACAAAAACAATGTATGTATAGGTCATTTTAAGCAATCTGTGAATTATATATAATTAGGAAGTTTACTCTATCTTCCCCATCATAAAGAAGTTATTTTCTTTTGTGCTGTGTTTAAGTAATTGTCTTTCTGTGCCTTCTTATTAATGTAGATTCCATAAAGTAGCCTAAACAAATGAAATTCCAGTCAGATTTTAACAAAGCATGCTACTATTGTCCCTTTGAGGAATAGAAGATATCACAAGAGGAGCTCAAGAACTTGACAACATCCTCAAGCAAGGATACTTGGAGAAGAAAAGCAAAGGTACTGATCAGACAGATCTCAGAACATTCCAGAAGGGAAAGGGAAATGAGGAAAAGGAGAACTAACATAGCAAGTGCTTTCTCTATGCCCAATACTATGCTGAGAGGGTGTGAGACAAAAGGAAGGTGAAAGGAAAGAATCTGGTGTTTGTGTATAGGGACATGACCCATATTCTTCAGGAGACTGCGAGCTCCATCAAAGTATGGACTTACTTTGCTCACCTACTACATAACAGGTGCTTCAAGACACTGTTGGATGAATAAATGATATTGGTCTTGTTCTTGTCTTTAAATGTGCTCCCAGAAAGAGTGAAATTACATTGACAAGAATGTAGTTATTATATCCTATCTGAACAGCTACTTTCAAGTTTCAGAGGAGTCCAGATCTTTCCCTTCCATTCATTTGATTAGAATAAATACTAGTAGGGTCAGCCTCCCAGGTTTAACACTCAATAGGCAAATTGACTTAGCATGAAGAAAGCCTTTCTCATGCCCCTAGCCTAGAGCATCATTTTGGTTTGCTATAAGGCAACGCAAAGATATGGAGAATTTGGAAAGTATAGCATGAAATTAGAATCTGAAAGATACAAAGAAAGATGGACAGTTGTGAAGAGATATAGCAAATAAACCCTGTTTAGAACTGGGATCTTTAACCGAGTGAGTCCTCTGGACTCTGAGTCAATATGGGATAACCTGTGGGAGTGGAAGGGAGGGTTTTACAGTCCATTAACCTGAGAAATAAAACAATAACATGCTGGACTGTGTCGTTGGATTTTACGGACTCTTCAGTGGCTGTTGTTACCTGAATTTATGTGCCTTTACTGCTGTTCCCTTTAGATCATAGTTTCTTTGGATCAGAGTGGCAGAAGCGATGGTGTGTTGTCAGCAGAGGCCTTTTCTACTACTATGCTAATGAGAAAAGTAAGTGTTCTTCATTTGCACAGCAGCATCTCACTCCTGGAAGCAAGCACTTTGTAAATTCTCAAGCACTTAGATCTCAAGATAGCAGTCCTTAACTAACACCCAGATGGGTCCTGCTTAGGAAAGAAATAGGCTTGGGTAAATAAAACCTTGTCCATGACCAAAAACTCAGCACTCACTTAGAAATTATTTCCTCTTTAAATACTAGGATAGTGTGTGTGATCCACATATATAAGTTTATCTTTTATTATGACAAATAACACATTATCAAGGTTGAACACTTTAGTATGCTTTAAAAAACAAAGAACATCAAACTCTTTATAGACATGAATAATATAATTTCAGTGGTGAAAGAGCTCATCTGAGGATGATTTAAACAGTTTAAAATGGAATTAATAGAATCCAACCCCCAAAGTACGGGCTCCCAACTTTATCCTTCTTACTACTGGGAAGTAGTTCAATGGACATCCCTGGAGTCATGGATTTTTGAGACCCAGATGGTTCCTATGCCCAGGAGACACCCTTCAGCCAGATGGCAGTATCATCAAAGTGTTGACTCAGGCCAGACACAGCTTCTTAAAAACCCCCACTTACTCAGTCAGGCACAACACTCATGAGCTGTCCAGCCTTAGAAGACCTCCCATCCATGCTTAACATAGTTGCTTAGTTCATGAGAAAGAATAGAGGACAAAAGCACGCATTGGAAGCAGGTACAAATAAACACCAGCTAAAATCTATCATTGCGGGTGACTGAAAACTTTCCAGTAAGGGCTATCCTTCAGCGGGTTTGGGTGACCCCAGGAGCAAATCTAGATAGAAGGGGGGAGATAAAAATACAGCCTTAGTTCTTATGGGAACTTTCCCTCTGTTTTGCTACCTTCCTATAGAGGTCATCTGTCCAGAGTTAGATGCTTCCCTTTCCTTTTAATTATTTTCTGTTTCTCCTCTCTTCCGCCTTTCTCAAACTTATTCCTCTCCCAATACCTGGATGTCCATTCTAGAGAATAATCAGATTTTCACCCAGTTGCCTTTAGACTTTCTATACCTTTGGTCCTCATGGAGCAGGAAAAAAGTGCTGCTTTGCTAAGTGACTTGTAATCCTTAAGATTTGCCCCTGGCCTTCCAGACAGGTGCTTCGCCATGCCCCTCTTCCAACAGGTATCACAGAGCTTCAGATGGGGTTCACCATTTTGGCTTCCTCAGAACCACCCAGGGGCAAAATGTGAAGTCCTACTTGAAAATGATAGCATTATACTCAAAATCTGCATAGCAATCCCCATCAGTCTTCTAACCCCCAGCCCACTCTCAAATGCAGCAACCACAATTTCTCCCCTGAATTCTCAGCATACAAGTCAGCCAAGTAATATTTTCTTTTAAACCTTCACACTAATATGACATTTGTGTCATTGTAAAAACGTTTGTCACAATCATGCCCTGGTGGCTTAGCAGTTAAGTCTGCCGCCTCCGGCCAGCACAAGCCACATTCATCCCAAGGACCCAGGTTTGCGTCCTAGAGCCAGGGAGAACCACTAAGGTGAACAACTAAATCCAATAAACACGTGCTTTTTCCTCCAATCTCTCCCTGCCTGCCTACTCACCTTTATTTCTGCCTGCACCGTTCCTTTAAAAAAAAAAAGTTTTGTCATTTCCTTTGCGCTTAAATAAGTGGTTGGCATATCTGGATATAAAACTCTTTCAGAATGCTTTACACTCAAGGTGAGGGAGGGAGAGCCCACACGAAAGACTTGGAGACTTTTATTGACCATTTTGCCGTCAGAGTGAAATAAAATCTGGTAACCAAAGAAACAACAAAACATTTTAGTGGCCAGTTAGAGCAAGGAGAGATACTTTAACAAAAAAGAGTCCAGTGTCAAAAAGCACAGTTGCATGGCTCCCTTCTCACCAGTTATTTCTTATTGTGCCCAAGACATTTCTCACTAAGTATAGAATGTTGGTGTATTTCTTTTAGCTTCAACCAGGTGAGAGCAGAGTCCTTTTCTTTTCCTTTCTTTCCTTTTACTGTTGTCACCCCACTGCTATTCTTTTGATCATCAATATCCAAAAGCATTTAGTAAGCCATTCATTCCACTTGGCTACACGACACAAAGCACCACCCAGACACCGTGGTTCCTGTCCAATGTGTTCAGCCTGACCCACACCGCGAGGACGCAACATCTCTGGGAACCGCCTCCCCTTTTCCTGTTTCCAATATTTTATCTTTTGAGAAGGGAGTCAGAGGCAAAGTAGTTTCCCCTTGCCCTCACTTCGTGTCCCTTGCCTTTAATCTCCTTCATCATCAACTAACGATACTCCACAGTACTCTCCCACCTCCCAACTTGGCCTCTTGGAAGGCGGATAAAATACTGGATTTTAATTATTCTCCCACCAGCATAAATTCCTACCTGACCTGCAGGAGGGGAAGCACAGTCTAGCCTAAATGCTACAGCGGGCATGGGAGGCGATTCCAGGAACTTATAATGCCCCCCACCCCCACCGTGCTGCTGTCCCTCCCCTCAAATATGAGCTCTGCTAGCCCTGGTAATAATGTTTCAGCTCTGTAATAGCCTGCAAGAGCCTCACGTTTACAGCCATGCTCTCCCTGCTATAATAATTCCTTCTTTCTGTTATTATAGATCTCTTAACATTCTAATAAATTCTCTGTCTCTGATGTACTCTTTTGGCAAAATAACCTTTCACGTTGCATTTCCCTAGCTTGGCAGTGATAGCTGCCTCCCTGTCGCAGTAGCCTCTTCTTAAGCTTCCTAATAACCTTTTCTCTACTGTTGTGGTTCCTCAGGGATGTAACAGCTGTTTCTGTGCCTTTATTTTACATACCAGAGAAGATGCCTTCCCTTGGCAGTTGCATCTCTCTAGGGATACAGGGAGCTTTCCTGTCTTGCAGGCAAGCAGCCCAAAGGGACCTTTGTCATTAAGGGATACAGTGTACGGATGGCCCCCCACCTGCGAAGAGATTCCAAGAAAGAATCCTGCTTTGAACTGACCTCCCAGGATAGGCGCAGCTATGAGGTAGGACAAACTGAGAGATGGTGATCCTCATCAGTGTTGCGTGTGAGCTGTGGTATCTGTGCTGGGTTCTGTCCTTTCTCTGTTACCTGCTCCTTTCTTTCCAAGACCTTTCTTGATGTGTCCTCACCTTTGCTAGGGTACATTCTCTCTTCTCTTCTCTGATGCCACTCATCCTAGATACAGGCTTTGCTTGCCTCCGTCTCTTCATCCCTCCCCTTCTCGGTCCCATTCCATAGGTGAGTCTTGTCTCGCAGCACACAAGCCAATTCCTTATTCATAGTCTCTAATTTCATGACTTTAATTCTCATTCTCGTTATTTTTCAACTGATTAATCTTAACTCCCTTCCATGAAATCCAGAAAAAGAAAAATCTGATGTCAGAGTGAAAAATAATTTATTTTTCCATATTCATCGTGCTCTCCAAAATAATCTTTCTCTCTGTAGATGCACACTGCAGATTGCTGGAAGGATTTCTAAGATACTGTGACAATGATTACTGAGCAGGAGCAGTGATAACTAGAGACTAGAGGAAGTGGGTGGGGGTGAGAAAGACTGATTCTTCACTGTGTTCATTTTTACATGCTTTGATATAATAGGTGATACATTTATTACCTATCTAAAATTAATTAGAGCAATAAAAAATTTCTGACTATGAGCATATAGTGCCTTCCAACAAAAAAATTTTTTTTTTGGATGTGTGTATGTATCTTGTTTCTGCTTGCTGGCAATTTTTAATCTTATCCCAATTTTACTAAAACAATTTAGAAAAACTTTAGCTAATTTATGTAAAGGAGAAAAATCATGCTAAGGTTAATATTAACCACTTAAACAGCCCCTTGACTCTTTATATTTTTCTCAGCATTCATCCTTTTATGTTCTACAGTTTCTTAGCCTTTATTCTGATCAAATGACTTAGGTCTTTATTATGCTGTTTCAAACTTTTTGCATTTAAACTAAACTTTTCTATAGAGTCCTTTATCAATGTATATAACATAGATGTATGTCCTGGAAATATTTCTGAGTTGTTTTTATTATTCAGTTCTGATTGTGTCTCATCCAGATAAAAATTTCTATGACCAGTCTAAATCATTTCCCTAGATATTTTTTCATAGAAATGTGCTTTTAGGACATAAAAAATGGCCATATCTATCAACAAGTATTAAGTAAGAATCACAGCACCTATCTTTATCTTACACTAATGGCCAAATAATAAAAAAAAAAAAAAATTCAGGAACCATCATTCCAAGTTGATTCATTTAAAATAAAAAATTACTAAGGCTTGATGCTTGACTGGTCTGTTTTGTGAATCAGAATCTAGAGTTTGTTTACTTCTTCTTTCTTTGGCCCATTGAATCCAAGTCATTACCATGGTCTGTGAATTCTTTCTCTACAATATCCTTTAGATCGTTCCCTTTTATTTATTCCCACAGCCCTCGCTATAGTTAAGTCCCTATCACTTACCCAGAGGGCTAGTTAAATGGCCTTCTAGTGGTCTTCTATCTCCAATTTTTCCCTATTCCAATCCCCCCATATCCACAACTGCTAAAAGAATCTCCCACTCCTTTTACTAGAATTTACAGTGACTTCCTATTACCTACATTTTTAAGTCTGAATTCCTAATACTCAGAGTCCTTGCATCAATTCTTCTCTGACCCACAACTCTCCTGCTTCATCTGTTATTGTTCTCCAGTCAAGCTGATCTGCATACCTTTCCCATGCATGGTGGTCTCATTTCTAATCTTTTGCAGATGTTTCTCCTTACCTGAAATGTCCAACTCTCACCACTACTCAGTTTCTACTAACTCTTTTTTTTTAAATCCAGCCAAAACAGTATTACTTCAGCAAGCCTCTCAGTTTGACCCTAGGTAACAAGTCCTCCCTGTCTTCTCTCAACAGCCAGGAGTTAGCAGATGCACCTATTTCAGGTGTATTTGTTGTCTCCTTAACAGATGCATTGTTCTTTGAATTCAGGAATGTGTTTGCTTTTTACTTTTTTCTTTAAAAGTTTTCTCAAGTAAATGTCTAATGAATGACTAGATAATCAAATATGGAAATGCCTATGGACATACATGTCTAGACTCTAGTAGTTGCCAACATTGAACTTGAAAATTTGCTGAAGGAAAAAAAAAAAAAGCACTTGAAGTGAAATGTTGACCTTTCTTCTAAATATTAAGCAGGCAGAGAACATGGGCTTTCAAACTGACTCTGCAACTTGGTTTACAAGTTCCTTTCCAATAGGATTCATGGTAATTTTAGTAAAAGTGATGAGTTAATTTCACTCATTTTTCTCCAGTTTACAGCTACAAGTCCAGCCGAAGCAAAAGACTGGGTGGGTCAAATAAGTTTCTTATTAAAAGGTAAGTGCTATTACAGAACCAGTGCTTGAATTAATTTGCAGTTAAAGTTACATTGCATAAATATAATCCACAAACTTCATATGTATTCTTTCTTCCCATTCTCCTTACCACATTTCTCATATTATAACAACAAATAGTACCATGTATGAATCAGAAGATAAGGAAGCCATAAACTTGGAGATGACCCCTGATGTCATTGTAACTCACTCACCTACAGGCAAGTCTGTAATTCACAGTCATGAGAAAAGGAGATTCTGAAAACCAACTCATCTCAATTCAATGTCTCCTCACCCCTTATATTTTGGAAAGGAAATTTATATTAAACGTAAAGTCATCAAAGATGTGATCTAGGTCCAAAATCTTCTTGTCTTAGTTTTAGTAGGAAGTAAAAATCTAAATTCATCTAGGCGGCCTTCAAAAACATTGGACATTAAAAACAAACTGCTATTTCCCACACCACAATAAAATGTTCCTCGCTTTGAATACAGCCCTGCCTAAAGATGTTAAATGGCTGCTCTTAGAGTACCCTCTGCTGGCCAGCCTGCAGGCACAGCATAATAATGGCCCAGGAAGTCTTGATTGGGTGGCCTGGCAGGTGGATGTAACCAACTTTGAATCTATTCACTCGGCATCAGATCACCCGCAGATACCATCATGGCAGGACCCTGCCTCCTCCGAAACATAGAATCACATAACCCAAGATATAGGGAGAAGCACTTCGACCTAAAAACACCAAGCCTTTTCATCTCCTCTTTTTTATTTTGCTGTGGGATTTTATTGCAGATAAAAGGAAGAAACACCAGAGCTTTAATTACAAGAATTGCCTCTTTTACTCAGTTTATGCCTTTGCTATCACAAAAACAAACTTTAGCAGCTACCAAGTGCGTCACGTATAATCGACTGGAACTAGGCAAACATGAACATTGATGGCGAGGCTACAGGGTACACTCTCATCTAGGTGCCTTGGATTTATGCGTGTAATATACCCCTAAGTGTGTAAACCTCAATAAAACTCAAAGCAGCTTTATTGAGCTGTACCCTGTGGTACTTTCAGAATCCCACATTGAAGAAATTATTCATTCCATTTTATTTTAAAACAAACAAAATAATAGCATATGGTTTAAGTCACAAATGTGTCTTTGATCCCTTCTCATATGAGGTGGCACCAGAATTCAGATGAAAATTGTTGCAAAATCTTTATTAAAAGCCTAATCCAGCCAAACAGTTTTATTGTGTTTTGAAATGAACATCGGATGTCTCTCCATCCTTCTCTTCCCCCGAGTTCGCTGACGGCACTCGCCCAGCCTACGGAGACCGCTCAGTAGGATTTCAGAGATCACTATGTGCTGCTCTCAGAGAACAAACCTTCCCAGTTCCCCATTAAAATAAAAAACCAATCTCCCTCTCCTGCCCTGTGCTCCCCAGTGCTGTAATGGCTCAACAACCTCTATGCAGTGACCCACTTTAAGGTCAGCCAGACTGTACTGTTGTAAAAGGACATAGTAACCGCATCGCTCAGCCCTTCCATCTGATCTCCTGTTGCTGTTCTTTTATTCCGTCTCCCGCCTTCTCTTCCTCTTCCACTTTGGCCTGTTTTCCTCTTCACAAACAAACTTGTCTGGAATTCTGCAATGAGAGGTCATAGGGAAGGTGAGCTTCTGACAGCTTCCACAGCCCACGGAGCCCACTGTAGCTCCAGAGCCCTAGAGAATCACAGGCCATCACTCACCCTCCCAGTTTTCTACTTGACAAGCAGTGCGTGGCAGGCTGGCATTTCCTCTTCTGGCCTATTTTCTTCCCTTCACCTCGTGTGCTCATTCGCACACCCATACTTTTCAGGGCTGCTTCATCCTGATCAAGTTTTATTGCGAGGAAGGATTTATGTTGATGGTTTAAACCTGACGCAGTGCTAGTCTGGCCTTTTCTGTAGATTTCCTGCCACAAAGGCCCACATTAGAAATAACAGCACTTAACCTAGTGTTTCATTTTCTTTTGACATGTTTTATTCTCATGCCTCCTCCTCCTTTTCCCGCTTCCCTTTCCTGCCTTATTCTTTTCTCTTCTCCCTATCTTGATTCATTTTTTTCTTTGCCCTGGCAGATCTGAGCTCCTTAACCATTCCGTATGAGGAAGAAGAGGAGGAGGAGGAGGAGGAAGAGGAGGAGGAGGAGGAGAAGCAGGAAGAAATGTATGACGACATTGATGGCTTTAACTCCCCAAATTCTAGTTCCCGGTGCAGACCCGTTCTCTTGCCTGGGAGTACAGGGCTGAAAGAGGCCACAGATGAAAAAGAAGAAGATATTTACGAAGTCTTACCAGGTGAGAAATTTCATCTTCTATTTATCTTCCCCTAGTTTCCCAAATTCTTGACCGGGTAGAAGAATATAACTTTGAAAACTCCAGAGGAAGTCAAATCTCAGGAGAGAATGTAAGGAAGTTTCTATGGAGCTTCCTTAATTGCATTCCGAAGTTCTTGACTTTGAGCACAAGATCAGGGAATCTTCCATCTGTGTTATCTGAATTAGCTTTTTATATATGTCAACAAGGTTAAGGAGTCAAGAATATTCAGGTGGGTTTTCATTGATTTACTGTGAGTTTGGGGGTGAGTCATCAAAATTCTGGGTTCTACTTCTTTTCTGTAAAATTGTGAGCCAACTGGAAAGGTGCCTCAAAGTGATGAAGGACATCCAAGTCTAAAGAAATATGGATAAATGCTGACAAACTTTTTCAATAACCCAGCTAAACCCTGATCGAGCAGAACTCATTATTACCAAGTTCAGATAGACCCCGAATCAAATCTCATCTCTTACAAATAAGCCTGACATGTTTCCTCTGCCCACCATTACAAAGGGTCATCTGGACACATTTCCTTTTTCCCAAAGGCACGATAACTGGCATCTCAAAAAAAAAAAAAGTGTAAGTCATCACTGCTCCTACACAGCCACTTCTTGTGAGGGTGGCAGCAGCTGTTCAACAGTGCAGAGCACAGTGGGGGTCAGACTGTGGAAACCCCAAATCTGAGCCTTTTAATTGTGAGGTAGCTAGACCACAGGAACGCTGAATCTTCAAGTCCATTCAGAAAGATCACTCCTGTGGAAATTTGCCAGGAGTTCAGTGTTCTGCTGAGAAATTCAAGTTAAGCCTAAATTTATAGCAATTGAAACCTCGATCCCAAATGAACCTCAGAATTAAGGTGCCTCTAACACTCAGGGCCCTGAAGACGGGGCTGGACACTAAAATGCTTTGTCAGTAGACAATGTATTCTGAGGTCTCCTAAGAAGAGGGTCCAGCCCTGTCCATGCTGCATTCATCTCCTCCCTGAGGGAGAAACCCAGTGATTGCTTCCTGAGTCAAGGAGTGAGGCTGTTGGCCACATATCAACTTCTGGCTGGGACTTCACGCACCCACCAGCGAGAGCCTTCTTCTCCTAGCACTTTCAGCCTCTGCCAGTGCCGACTTCACCAGCCTTTTTGTTGTGTTTTATTATGCAAATGATATCTTGGTTGAGGTCGAGCCATTTCTTGTGTCTGAAGTTAAAAAAAAATGATAATTTCCTCAGCAAGTCATCGTCGTTAATGAAGTTTTACAAAAACAGATACAACCAAAGGAAAATAAAATTTCACAGGTGATAAATTTTTCCAATTTCCCTGGCAGAATTCGATAGGATTGTTAAATTAAGAGTGAAGGTGTCTGTTAGAAAGCAACGAGCAGTGATGGGTAATTTTATAGAGTGGAAAATTGAATCAAATTGCTACATTAAAACACAGCTCCTCTGAGAATCTTCCCTTTCACAGTCTGCTCCACTGCGACAGCAGGGCGCAGAAATGGATCTAATTCTCAACACTCCCTAAAAGGAGATGCAGTCCCCAACTTGGCCAGAATCTGCCTGGTGAGCTCACATTCCTCTCACTCCTGCCCAGGCTTGGGGAAATATCCGGGTGACTCTCTCCTTTGGGCTACAGCTATGGGAGAGTGCTCTGGGAAAACCTCAATGAATCACTCGGCCTTCTGGGGAGCAAAGAGGGCCTTTTCGTGAACCACGTTCAGTTCTCAAAGGAGCTAGGGAGAAGGAGGCTGCTGCCCTGAGTCAAAGAAGAGTAAAGGAAAAGACATGAATTTGGGACCCTTACCTTCCCCCCATAAATTTATGTCAATGAAATGTATGATTGACTTTTTAAAAACCATCCTTCCTGCCTTCCTAAACTCTTACCCCAGCCACTGGGGCACTGCCCAATATCAGGAGATTCCTCCAAAACTCATGCCAGTTTGGATGTTGAACTATCTTCCAAGAGCATGGAGACGTTCTACTTTCTTGAGGAAAGTCAGTTAACCTGTGTTCACACTAGCTGTCCCTTAGAAGTGAGGAAGCTGGCCTGCTCGGTGGAGCAATGGTTTATTCAGCTGCCTCCAGCTAAATCACAGGCCACATACATTCCACGGACCTGGGTTCGTGCCCAGCCAGGGAAAACAACCAAGATGTACAACTAAATAAAACCAAAAGTGCTTCTTCCTTCTCTCTTCTCCTGCCTGCCCGACTACTCTCCTTCATTTTACCTGCACCTTTCCTTAAAAAAATAAAAGAAGTGAGGAGCCCCACCCAGTAGGAGAGCTAGGGACTCTTTCTGAAGTTTAGGGAAATTGCAGTTAACTTGCCCATTATTTTCCAAAGGATAATGCTGTGTCCAACCAACAGGTTCTTTTCCAAAGCCTTCATCCATCATATTTTTATTTCATTTTGTTAATTTGGTTTAGTTGTTCATCTTAGTTGTTCTCCCCAGCCCCAGGATGCAAACCCAGGTCCTCGAACTGTGTGTGGACTTCTCTTGACCATAGGTGGACCTGACCGCTACACCACCAGGCTGCACCTCCATCACAATTTTTAGAGACAGTATTGGAGGTGGGCAATATTGGCATTTAATTATGATACGAATAGTTCAGTCACACAGCCCCATCATTCAGCTACCCAGCCAACCCTGCTCCACTTGTTGCTTCCAAAATTGCTGTTAGTTTTGCATGTGCCACGCTGCCAGTCCAGGGGAATTGAAAGGAACTGTGAGGGGAGGCCTGACATTGTCTCTCACAAGACCACCTACAGAGCCATGACATGTGAGAGACAGCATGGCAGGCATCACAGGTCCAAGTGCTGGCTTTGGGTCAGGATGTATGCGCTCCTGCTGCTGTGAGACTGTGCAGGCTAGCTGCCCTGTCTCTGATTTTCCCGCCTGTGATGTAGGAATAATAACAGTAGTTATCTTTGAGAGATGCTGTGGAGAGCACTAGGAACAGAGCCCTGGCATGCCATAAATGCTGGGTTTTATTAATCTGATGGTGTTTAAATAGAAAGTGTCACCTCCTTGAAGAGCTGGGGGATGGCTAGTTTCCCTGCCTCCACCGACCAAAGATTGTTCAGTTGGATGTTTTCAGATGTATGTATGAAGCAGATGATTCTGAAAACCCTGAGCAGATGGAATGTGGAGTGCACCTTCTGCTCAGGTCCATTTTACTGAGAGGACAGGTGCTGAGTGCAGGGACAGCCAACAGTAACAGTGGATTGCGAGACATTACATCCCCATCGACAGTCAAATAACTTGAGCCTCCAACATTTGTGTTATTAAAAGAGGAAATATGCTTTGTGGAGAATATTTAGCGTGGATGGTTCTGCTAGCCTTCCTCTTTGGGAAGGTTCCTACACCACCCTCATTGTTTCAATGGGGAAGGTTGAGTAAGTGATGTGTCCCATCCAGAATGTAATTTCAATGGGCTTCCTCGTCAAGAGAAGAGTGCCTGAAACACATACCAAGTCAATACAAAAATGTTTTTTCCTCATCAAAATAATGTATAGGTCATCAGATTAAATGTACTACATCACATTAATCATGGGATAATTAGCATTTCCTACAAGGCTCACACTCTCCTTCCCACGAGGGAAAACCAGAGCACTCGAGGTTTTCAGCCCAGACCACAAAAATGTTAGTCCTGGCTAGCATGGTTTCAAGGTTGGAATCCAATGGGACTTCTGAATATCCGTGTTGAGAATTTGGGGGGCCCTTGGTTTTTTAAGATCTCATTGCAGTAGATTAAACTGCAGGGAACTACCACAAGGAAATGCTAATGCAATACATGGAAAGCAGAGGGCTCTCGGAGCCCTCTCTCACCCTCCTTGAAATGACTTCCCTGGTTAGCACAGGCCGTTTCATCATTCAAGATCCCATAAAAGGACAACTTTTATCAGGTTTCTCTTTGTCTGGGGCCAGGACTAACATTCTGTGTTCTCTGGAGAGAGTGGAGAACAAACAGGAAGAAACAGCCCTCCCTGGGAATTTCTGTGCGCATTCTGACCTGCTGGAGGATTGTTATAGACCCCCAGACCAGACTGCTTTATAAGAAAGCAAACAACTGTGTTGGGTTTCTTTAATTTGAGTCAAATAGAAAACAGCATTCTGTGGAATCATTTTTCCCCCTATTTCGTTGTCCAGACCCACAGGACGAGGGAGTGGTGTTAATGGGAGGTCTAAGGAAAGAAGAGAAACAGACACTAAAAATGCAAAGTTTGTGAAGAAAGCAAATTCCCATTTCATAGAAAAGCAACGCCCAGGGGTGGTCATGGTGGGAGGGAAGACATGGACCAGCTAACCTGAACCCCACTATCAGTTCCCCTCAGACTCTCTGGGCTTGTCTCCGTCTTGTTCCGGTGCACGCTGGGCCCCAACCACACAATGCTGTTTGGCCAGTGCCAGGTTCAGAATCATGCTGTTTCTTCCACCTGCAACACGCGTTCTGATCTCGGCTGGTGAAACCCTATACGTTCTGCAGAAACGCATCTCCATGCTGTCATTCTCCCAGACGCTCAACAGAAATTGAGCTCTTTTAGCCCTTATCACGGTCATTTGTACTCAGGGGTTTCTCCCCCAATTAGTACGTGCTCAATTATTACTTGTGAAATTAAATTCTCTGCATTTCAAGTGTTGCAGTTAGCTCGAATGGAGTTTAATATCTTGCACATCAAGATTCTACCTTGGAGATAGGAGGCAAATATTTTGAGGTAACAGTAGAGATTACAAAATAC
Source organism: Solenodon paradoxus (assembly GCA_004363575.1). Classification (NCBI taxonomy): domain Eukaryota; kingdom Metazoa; phylum Chordata; class Mammalia; order Eulipotyphla; family Solenodontidae; genus Solenodon; species Solenodon paradoxus. Next base: position 113,163 of record RJWH01001408.1, on the reverse strand, counting down.
ACAACAGAGGATTAAATGTGCTATTAGTGTCTTGCTCACATTTTCCATGTTGTCTGAAGAGGTGCTTTAGCATCATGGATTTATAACTTATCCGTGTGTGCTGTGGAATGGTTTCTACTTCCCACTTTTCTGCAGGGTCCCTTAGCACTTGGAGTCTGTCAGTATCTCGGCTGCATCTGTCACCAGAGCACCTTGGCATCTGGTTGCACATTGATGTGTTTGGCATTTCTGAAGCTTCTGTCGCTCTGCTTTGTTTGGGGGAAGTGATTTCCTGCTTTCTGATCTAGTCATTTTTTGAATGTTACTCTCTCTGCATCAGTTTAGCCGACATCAGAGCAGCACTTCAGAAAAGAGCCAGGTGTCATGGGAAGCTGGTTCCTCCCTGTGCCTCTGAGGGGGAGTCAGTGTCCTGTTCCTTTCATTACTATCCCTGACATTGTGCCAAGAGTGTTGATTGAAATCATCTCTCTGGATACTAATGCTCATTTGCGATGCCCATGGCTCCCTTACGTGTTCACATAGTTAAGAGAATCTTCCTCCACTGTTTTCCCAATTGAGATGAGATATTTGGGAATCAAGTAGAGCATTTAATGTAATAAGTGGACAGTAATCTTTAGAGGTTAATTTGTTTAAAACCTATGTACGGTTGGGGTCCCATATGCCCTGTTAGGAGCAAGGACCGTTATAATCTATTACTGTTTAAAGTTGAACTAGCACATAAATTTTAATTCTCTGTTAAATGAAGATGTATTTCAGTAGATGTAATGCTAAAATGCCTAATAATATTCTTATAAAGAAGTTCAACATGCTCTCTAGCCTAAAAAAAGAAACTTTTTTCAAAATCATCTCTTAAAACACAGATAAATAAATGGAAAATGTGGCTGTTTCGCCCACCCCTCTTTTTTCTGTTGCCATGTAGTCAACATTCTTCATCTTGGAGTTTGAAAGACGCCAATCTGATTTGATGAAAGGGTCTAAGATCAATTGTATGCTTCTCTGGAGCTAGAAAGGGGCCTACATGTGCCTTTCACAATCAACATGGTGGAAGACACTTCCTTCCCGAAGTGATGGGCCTCCGTATTCCTCTTTCAAAGCCCCAGAGGCACAACACCCAGTCTCTCCCATCAATAGTCAGGCATCTTGACTTGACCCCAATTCTAGTCACCCGCAAAGGACAACCTTGGATAAAACAGATGTGGAGAGTAGAGCTTTCCCGTTCATACCCATCATTGCAGAGTTTCACAATGGTGGTGAATGATACCTAAGATCTATGACCAGCGTTCTGCTCTCTTTCTAGGTGACTCCAAAGGCACCCTGGAAAGCAGAGCATCTGGTCTGGAATTGAACATCATAGAACAGATTTTTTTTTCCCATTTTTGTATCATGACTAGATGACGTGCTTTTGCCTGAAAGGATAAAGGGAATCAAGTTTTAGTTTTCATTTTTATCATTGCAAATACATTTACGTTCTTCTATTTTACAAATGCAAAGAGCAAGCAAGCCACTTTCAATAATTTATTTTAAAATCAATGCTAATGAGGTTATGTCTCGTCAGTGGCCGAGTTTTACAATAAAGTCTGATTTATTTAGAAAAGATCTTTGGTGTAGCTTCCCATCTAATGGTGGTGGGAAGGAGGTGGAGTAGCAGGCACAGTGACCCTCCAACTTCAGATCCAATTTGTAATTCACAGCGGAGATCTGACCCAATTTACATTGATTAGAATTGGGAGGAAGAGACATCTGCACACAGACAGCAAAGGTAGAATAAACCCTCTCTGCAAAAGTGCCTAAGCACAGCAAATTATTGGTCTTTGTGATGGAGTTGTTTGATATCAGCAAAAGGGCTGCTCTCTGTCCAAATTGTTGGGTGTCTCTAGAATTGAAGACATACCAACTCTTCGTTCAGTGTTCTCAGTCTTGTGAAATTAGTCCCACATCAAAAGGGAAAGCCTCATAGCTGAGGAAGGAAGTGGGCAAGTAATAAGAAGACAATGTGCAAAGAATGATATTTAACATGATTTATTTCAGTGTGATCTATTTCCGTGATTTGATTTTACACTGCCATTATCTCATATCTTTATTCCTAGTGGTGGTATCAGCAGGGGGTGCATTCCAGGTGGTGAGCCGGGAATTCTCTGCTACTAGGTCACAACATGGAGATAAGGAGAGTTGAATCAAGGAGTCTTTTCCTCCAACATCTGGTAGGGCATATATACATGTTATATCTTAGCAATATAGGACACATTTTCTCCAGAGTATCAATATCCTAATTTTCATTGTGCAGGGGAATTGTGTCATTTTGTACGTGAAATCGATTTTTTAATGTTCAATAGTATTCTAGTGTATTTTATTGCTGTTTCTTACTTATGCTTTTTTTTATGTTTACTTATGAGCTTAGAGTTTACTTGCCCAATCTGACATACCAGAACTCATGTTCGCTTGTAAAGTTTTATATAAAAAGTGGGGTGTGGTACTGTTCCTAGACCATCACCTTGAAAACTCCATTTAGTGACATTACTATGAGGAAGGAAGGAAGCAAGGAAGAAAGATAGGCTAGTACGTGAAGCCCCAGAAAGGGAAAGGAAAGTCTGTGTAGCCAGAAGAAACTGAGATTTCAACCCACAAAGAAAAATGTTGCTTATTAAGGTGAAATTGTACCTTTTGCAACAACTTGGACAGAACTAGAGGAAATCATGCTAAGCAAAAGCAGCAAGAAAGAGAAAGAAGTACAGGATGTTTTCACTCAGATGTGGACTAGAAAGACATAAAGCAAACAAATGGACAGATCCCCAACAAAATTTATAGGACACAAGATATGGCTAACATAGATGTGGGAGTGGGGAGGGGAGGAAGGCAGGAACTAGGAAAAGAGCACTGGAACCTTTGTGGTGAGTGTGGTATGAAACACACACAGACTGAGATGGGATTAAATATACTAAAATGCATACAGCAATGTAAACAAAAGAAATAATGAAACATGTTTAATATTGCTTATTACAATTCCATTCTGCACTGTATATGGGGTGTGTGTGAGAGACAGAGACAGAGGACGGTGGTACTGGAAAAAAAGAATAGCAAGTATGTTTTTGCTCACTAAACCCCATATATAAAATAGTTATATATGATTGTGTACTCATGTTTTTCTTATAAAGACCTAATTCCCGTATTATCAGGTAGTATGAAATCTGACATGGAACAGGTTAATGCGGGTAAGAAACTTAGGCCAATCATGTTATGATTTTGACCATATAAACACTTGACTGAAGTTAGACAATAGCATTGACTTTGAACCCATTGTGTACCTGCAGCAATTAATTTAAAGACCATTGCAACTGCCCTCAGGAGCTTACACTCAAATGAACAAGGCAGGCTAAATAGCAACAGTAAAAAAGATAACTACAAGCCCCAAGTACTAAGAACATAAAATTATGTACATGACCAGCTTCTGCTACAGCTGAACAAAGCTTGATACATTAAGGACTAATTAATCAGGGAGGGTTTAAATATATGCTTAGACACACACACACACATACAAAACACTGGATACTTACATGGAGACAGTACATTTTAAAAAGAATTCCAGAAAGAGAAGAGAAAAAGAGTTTGAGGGAAAGGATTAGGGTTCTAGTGCTAGGCACCTAAATAATCCAGGGGATCGGCAGCTTCACGAGGGCAGGGACCCTGCCAGCATTGTGCCTGGCTCCATCTCCAATTCATAGTGCAGCATCTTGCATATAGTAAGCACTTTAAAGTGTTTGTGAAAAGTGAAAATAAAAATAAACTGCTTGTGAGTGAATGAATGGCAATGAAAGGCAGAGAGGGCCAGTTTGAAGGTAAGAGATGATTTAAAAAAAAAAAGAAACTGCTAATTATTTTCTTTAAAAAGAGAGCATGATGAATTCAGAGTAAGTAGACCTGTCAGTACAAAGGACATAAGACCGCCTCTATGGACCTAGAGGGAATTATGCTTAGTGAGATAAATTGGAAGGAAAAACACATTGTGTGCTTTCACTCATGTGTGGTATGTAGAGAAACCAAACAAAAATAGACTTTCAGTCTATTAGACCAAATCAGTGATCACCAGAGAGGGACACGGAGGGACTCAGGTAACAGATAGATAGATACTGAACTGTTGATAGTAAAATTGAGGTATTATATACAGATGTTGATTTCCATTGATGCTCACCTAAACCTATATCCTGTTAGGCTGCAATGTTCCTTCAATATGTTGTGAAGGGAAATATTTCAAAGTGTGATACACAGCAGCAACGAAAAGAACCTAAGACTATGGACCAATAATTGCTAATGTGATCATATTTATCCCCTCAGATGAAGAGTATGATCTGGAAAACGATGAGGGTGGCCCTCGACTGCGAGAAGGTATGAAAGCTTCATGAATGTGGAGTATTCTGGCTCCTTTCTCCAGACTTCAAACCTTACTGGGCTCACTAATTAAGAGGGTCCGGCTGAGTGGAACTCAAAAGCCCCAAATGAGATTACGGGATAGAGAAATATCTTAACTTGAAAAGCAGCCACCCATCCACTTTAATTAATGTTCCCAAAACAGCTAAGATTTATCCTAGAGAGGGTGGGAAGCCAAACCAGATATTTATTTTTTCCTATCAGTATTTCTTAAATCAGTACAGTGAAAATAGAATTGCCTCATCTCTAAGAGATCAGAGGATTGAGAATGGAAAGAATGGAAATGTCTCCTCCCTGAGAGGCCCGGAGATTGCAAGTTCAGAGGGGAATGGAAATGTGTCAGATCTGAAAAGTGAACGTGGGGTGACAGATAGAATTGCTTGGTGGTGCTGACTTCTGATGGCCCGGTTTGATTCCAGGCACATTTGGAAATGAATATGTAACAGGTTTGTGGAATACAAAATTACATCTTATTCATCCCAGACTGTTAACCATGCTTCAGGCTGTTAGGGAGCCCATCCTTTGTGAGGTCAGATGCCCCTCCAATGCCTCCTTAAGTGGACCAGGGACCTAGTCTGTACTTGTCAGTAAAAGAATGCATATTGCAAGGGCCACATCAAGGGCATTCATTCCATCAGCAGAGCCTGAATTGTGACTCTTTTTTTTTTTTCTTAGAGATTCTATGAAAGTCTTGATCCTAGGAGCTCTTTCTCTCTTCCCCTGCCTGCTCTTGTTTCTCTGGCCCTACATTTTCCATTTTCTCTCTTCCTTTTCTTGTGCCCTTTCTTCTCTTTCCATTCAGCAAAGCCCCCTTTCTTTGGTTCATTTTCTACAGGAAGTAGGTATGTAAAAGATTTAGTGAAAAGACCCCACTTAATAAATGCACAGCCTCTCCCAGGGGAGAGATAAGTCAGCCAAGTCATGTGCCAGAATGAGAGAAAGAGCTGAGGTGGGTGTGATGCAGCCATGTTAGTGGAGTTTCAAGTATGTACTTCGTGACAATTAATACATGTGATTAGTTCCATTCCACAACCTATTTCCTACTGTTTTCTACTTACTCTGCAGAATTCCAGCGTAAAAATTTGTGGGTACACCCTGGTGGTTCAGTTAAACCAGGTACCTGGGCCTGGGGAAGCAATCAATGTTGACTAACTAAATAAAGTCAGTTCTTTTTCCTCTCTCCTCCTGCCTGTCTGCTAACCTGCATTCCTGCCTGCACCTTTCCTTTAGAAAAAAAGAAAGGAAAATCTGTTTTCTGACTAACCCATGTCCAGGATGTGTCTTGTCTCAGCCATCTTCCATCAGTGCAGGAAAGGAACCCAGCATGTGGACGTTGTGTCTGGAATAACTGGAAGCTTCCTATAGCCAACATGATAGTAAACTCCATCCAGGAAGTCTTCTGGCAAAAGTCAAAAACTCAGCTTCAGATTCAACTCATTTCCTCCTTTTACCTCTCTTTCTGAAGTTCTCTCTGGGAAGGTGAGAGGAGACTTCTTTCTTAACTGTTCCAACACTTCTCATTCAAGTGGGCCTTTTTCAAACCTTTTTGTTCCCCATGCTTCCTGCCTCCAAAAAAGGTGTTGTTAGAGTGTAGTGCACTCTAAATATGCTTCTGTGGTTTGTACTTCCCACTGGCTATAGTGACTGGTGACTTCGTGATTAAAAAACAGAGGACTTTTTGCTCCCTCTGCAAAAGCTGAGGCAGGAATTTTTGTGATTCGTGTTTACTGATTTATTTATTGAATTTATATGGTGCCTTTCTCAAAGGAACTATGGAAACCGACATATACGTAACATCCAAATGTCATAACTTAACTTTATAACTTTATAAGGGAAGAGTAGGCAGCCAGGATGAAGGCAGATGAAAGACTAGGACAATGTGAATTCTTATGTAACAGAGAAACTACAAAAGTTTGGTCCTTTTAGTTTTTCTCAGGTGTCACATACCTTTTTTTTTTTTTTTTTTTTGGTGGGGGGGTCGAAGGATATCTTTTCTCCTAAAAGATACTATAGCTAGCAAGGTTACTTTTTAAATCCACATACTTATCTCTTTACTACTCCAAGGATCCTGTTCCCTGTGCTTTTTCCTGATGGACTTGCTAATGTTTTTTAAAGCCCAACTAGATTGTATCAGAAGGAAGGGTAGGAATTCAGTTTATCCTTATTGGGTGTTAATGACCCTGTAAGATGTAATTTCTTTTATTTTATTCTGTTACCTAGAAAATCTATCACAGACTTGTAGTATTGATTGTTCAATCTATAAAGAGCTCGGTTTACAGCAGGACTGTTAGTAACAGGGTTATTTTAATGAGTGACTCTTCAACACCTCAGATTCTCACTAAATTCTAACCTCTCAGGGTAGCAGTCTAACACTCTCCATGGTGATGAGCGCTTATCTCCCTTCCCTCTCATGCAAAGGCATTGCCCAGGTAACCAAAAATAAAACTCATTCTGTGCTACTGATACTAAAACGACTGACTACTTGCTTGGGTGTGTCATGGCAAATAAAAACAGAGCTGGAGACACAAAGTATCCATAGATAGGTGGAATCTCTGACCCAGGAACATCTTGAAACAGGTTGTTTTTGTTCTGAAACTGTCTGCAAACTGAGCCAGAGTAACCCATATCCAGTAATTTCTGCAACGCAGAAAAATGGTTGCCTCTGAGCATTCCATCTCTGAGGCACCCTCTGCACCTTCCGTGCCTGCCCATAGAGTGAGCGACGACATGAAAGAAACAGAGGGAAGCCACAGAAGTATTTGCAGCTCTGACTTTTTGAAACTTATTTCCCAAGACCAAGTGTGAGTTGATCATCTGCCAGCTACAATTCTGGCCCAGTGAAAGGAGCACAGAGTGTTTCCCCACTGCAAGATCATACTTACAACATTAAAAGCTAGTAATTCCAGAACTCAAGATTAAAGGGCTCTGAAAATAAACAAATGACACTGTTCAGTGGCTTTTCCTCTTCTAGTATCATAGTCAGTAGAACGTGGCAAAGGTCTTCACGTTTTTCCTTCTGAATTAGCTAATAAGGTATCAGACTGGGTCTGCTTTGATGGACAGATATGGTTACCTTTTCTGGCCTGGCCTGGGAAGCATTTCAATTCCTTCCAGTGGGCCACTGCTTTGATATTGTTTGGCCTTTTCTCATTGACCCATGCTCTAAAAAGAACTGTTGTCTTCTCATTTTGTCTCTCTTTCCCATAATTTGATAATACCCAATCTCAAGACTTTTTAGTAACTTGAATTCTGGAGCTACTCAAGGTCACCAAACAACAGCCCAAGGCGATTGAACTCTGGAAAGAATGCTGTCAGGTTCTGTGGTTCCTAAGGATGGGGAGAAGCAAAAGCAGTACCTTAGAACTCTCCACATCACAAAGGCCCATTGTCAAGGATCGACTCTTATCAACAGTAGCACCAACATGGTCTCTGTCACAGGAGAAATGACTATCGCTGTTTATAAAGAACCTGATGTGGAATGACAAATGCTTTGCAATAAATACCTAGAAAAGAGAAAAAACCTTTTTTTTTTTTAAACAGGCTGCTATCCATCCACTGACATTTTGTTTGCTTAGAGCTTAGCTTCTCTTATGTGGGGAAAGAAGAAAATAAGACGCTGCCCTTTTTTTTCTCTAGAAAAAGTCCTTCTCAGCTCTGCTAGCAATTTAAATGCAGTGATCATACTCATTAGCTTCTCTATCATTGTAATTGTTGTTAATTGTTATAACTGTTTTAGTTATTAGTGGTGTCGTTATTGCTCTAGGTCCTCTGTCTGTTTTATGCTGAATATATTAGTGCTTTGCTTTTGAATTACCAGGCTTTATTTAGTGCAGAGTTACGTTTTTTGGAGAGACATTGAGAAATGCTGGCATTAAGCTTTATTCTTTTGTTTTTCATTCCAAATGGACAGACTGGAAAAAAAAATAATTAGATGGAATAATGTCCTCAAAATGAGAATGAGGATGTTTTGAATTAATTAAATGGTCAGAATGCTGCTCCATTTCTGATCTCAGACTGCTGCCAGAGGAGGGTAAACCTAAAGGAACCTAAAGCCAGTCCACAGAGGCAATTCTCTTTCTCAGGAAGCCAACTCCTCTCCCTGGTCTAAAGAAATCAGTCTCCTGTGCTTTCACTTGTTTGTATATGATGTGGGCAAGTTTAGGGAGCTGGACTATCTGCATAGACTTCCAGGCCTTGAAACTCTTCCTGGGGCCAACCTTCAGGACCCAAGCCCTGCTCGGCCTGCTTCCTCCTCTCTTCAAGGGCTTCAGGTAGTAGCAACCACTCCCAGGTTTCTATTATATAACTAAAGCTTCAGGAAAGTCTTCCCAGACCCCTTAGACCAGATTAGATTCCCTATTATACACAGCACCCTCAGCTTCTCTCTTTTTTTCTTAAAGGAAACCTACAGGCAGGAATGAAGGTGAGCAGGCAAACAGGAAGGAAGGAAGAGAGAAGAGGAGGAAGAGCTTTTATTCATTTATTTTTATTTAGTTGTTCTCATTTGTTGTTCGCCCTAGCCCCGGGTCTTGAACCCTGGACCTTGGGATGTACATGGGCCTGTTCCGAGGTGAACTAGGGTTCCGAGGTGAACATGGGCCACCAGGGTGCACCCTCAGCTTCTCTTTGTAGACATATCACAGTCATAAATAAATAACTGGATGATTATTTGTTTCATGGTGCCTCCCCCACCACCCACCATGGTAATTTGTTTTTAAAGAGAGAAAAGACAGGAGGGAGGGAGGGTTAGAGGGAGAGACAGATGGAGAGGAAGAAGCATTTAAGGAAAGAAGGAAGAAACATCTTTATTTAGCTGTTCCTTTTTTGGTTTTTCACCCTGGCCCCAGGTCTCAAACCTGGCTCCTGGGGCTGTATATGACTTGCACACCAGAACAAGGGGATGCCCAGTAAATTTAAGAGTAGGGACCATATGTGACCCAGGCAGAATCCCTAGTATCTAGCACAGTCCCTGGCACTTAGCAGTCACTATGTAAATTTTTGTTGAAGGTAAAGGAATGAATGTCATGAAATTGTGTGCACACAAACACAAATACAAGTCACATATATATCAATAAATAAGAATAACAGAGATCAATCCTGTTCAGCTAAGGTGTTCTTAGAATTCCTTGGTCAGATAGCAGGTCCATCCTTCCCCGTTTTTTGTACTTTGTTCTACCGATTCTTCAGAGCTATCGTGATGTGGTTCTAGTTCTGACGAGTCCAGTTCTGAGGCTGGCCTGACCTGCTTCCTGGATTCCTGAGTTCCGTCCTCTTTAGCCTTTAGCTTATGAAGGATGGAGACATTTACTATGTTAATTTTTTTTTTGGAAGGCTTTTGATTTCCTCCTAGCTTCTTGCTTTTCTTGTCATCTGCTATGCCTGTAGCATGGGTCTTTTTCCAGGTGTTCTTCCCAGGCAGCTTATATATCCAGTATCAAATCACTTTTTACATATATACCAAAAGGTACTCATAATATTAGGAGCTATTCCACATCCAGGCACCTGGGGAACAATCCCCCCACCCCAGATCATCTGCTAGATCGGAGGAAGCCAAGATAACTTGGTTGGTTTTATTATCATTCAGAAGTATTATGTTTTTAAAATCTATTTTTATAAAATGGTTTCCTCTACATATATAAATCCAGGAAGGGTATTGACGGCAATATTCTTTTCATGCCTAATTTTGTCAAAATCTTGGGTCGATTAATCAACTCCATTGCAACAGAAAATATATTAATATATCATCTGGGAAAACTTTCCACTTTTCAGGGATTGATAATGCCATATTATTCAATACAATAATATTTATATTTATATTTATATTTATATATGCCTTGTCTTTTCAGTAGTTTGCATTTTTTTCTCCCAATGTATTTTGCTTCCAAACATATCCTAACTCAGTGGCAGAATGTTTCCAGTGTAATTGTCTTGTTTGCTGCCCTCTGTTGTCCACTGAATATACAAATGATTTTCTGTGTAAAGGAAGCATGCCTACATTCCCATATGGTTAAGATTCTTACTTCTCTTTGCAATATATGAATCTTAACTAAATAGCTCTGCCCCGCCTCTGTTGCTGTGCACTTTAAAAATCCTACTAAAGCTCTTCTCCAGAATCATATAGGGATTTTGTTCCACTGTGCCTTCATAAGTTAGGAACAAGCAGAAAAAAAATCAAACATCACACACACACACACACACACACACACACACACACACCTCGCCTGCTTACCTCCCATCTATTCCTATCCTCAGGTGACTAGCACTGTCACCCCTCATGGGAGGGGCAAGACGAAAGGGAAAGGTTGAAACGAGCAGAATAGGATCACCCCCAAATCAATTGAATTCTAACTAGAACACAGGATTTCCGACCCCCATCACAGGGGTTTCATCTTTGGTGGGTGCTTTGCTCACAGCTCTCAGTGTAGTATCCTAAGGAATGGGCAGCCCTGCCACATTCTCCCTGATCTGGTGGGCATTAGCCCTCCTGCCATTCAAATCCCCAGCTCCTCTCCCGCTTTGTACGCCAGTGTTTAACCTTTCCGGGTAGAAGAAGATCAATACAAATTCTTCATTGTTAAGAATCGATGGCTGTCCTGTGGCATCACTGCCATCTACTCTTGCTGAGAAGCCTAGTAAATCTCTCCAGCTGCTTCTAAAGCTTGGTTTGTCGTCTTCAGTTGCTTTCATTTTTAATGCAGATCACTTTGGTTTCTGTTCCCCTGGGGGCTTGCAGATAAATCTTGGCAGACATGTTCAGGGTCTACAAATGAGATGCTGGAAAAGGGCCAGCCCACCCAGAATTTAGTTGTAATGGATGAGACACCCCTCTGGTTCCACTTAAAGACTGGGCTATTTGTTTCCAAATTTATTGGTGATTACCTCATATAGTACCTAGGTGGGACGTGCCCAGGATGAAGTTCCTGTGTAACAGAGGCCAGCACTTGAGAGCGTGATGCAAACACATGCTAACTGACTCAGCCTCTCGTAAATAGGCTGACATGGGAGACTTACCCCTTCTCGTGAATCAGGAGAACACTGGAAGTTCAGACTTCCTGGTTCAGAAGAGTCTGGCATGATATCTATCGGTGCTGGTTACTTACCAACCAAGTGAAAAATTACCTACCTAATTTTCTTTTATTAATAAATGAATATATTTATCATATTATTGAAAAGCATCCGACTAAGGGTGATCTGTAAATATTTAATGTTAGTTAATGATCTCCTCCCACAGCCCTTTGCTCCTGCTGAGTGCTTAGTTGTATCTCATGCCACCCCACCCGCCCGAATCGTAGATTTCCTAGGGTCAATAGAACTCTGGTTTCCATTTGCAGCAAAAAATGTGGGCTCCATGGAAAAAGATGGAGTCCTTTTAACTTTGATTTCTCCTCTCTTTGATCAGTGGACTATGCCAGTTATTACCAGGGCCTGTGGGATTGCCATGCTGACCAGCCAGACGAACTGTCCTTCCAGCGTGGTGACCTCATCCGAATTCTGAGCAAGGTAAGGACAGAGTATGGGACTTGAATCAAAAGGTGACTTTTTTTTCAGGCGTGATGATGTGGTCACCTTAACCAGATCATTCCAAGTTGTAAACTTTTGTGTATTACATGGCTCTCTCACACACAGAGTAAATTCCCAGTGATTTATGATTGTTAGGGAAAAATTTAATTGAAAATTCATACTCAGGAACCAATTTTCAAATTTAAAAATTCAATAAAGTCGATTTAATATTAAAACTATACCAATCAAAATTTGATCTTTTAAGGGTCTTGTGCTTAAAAGGTCATCACTGTGTACATAATTTATTATCATATAATGCTCTTGAAAACATTTTGGCTAGGTCAGCGGCCTTCTTATTTCATTTATAGATAAACAAGACTGTAATATAATAATGTATGGGGGAGGAGTCAGAGCTAGTTAGCTCAATTGGTTTGAGCAAGTGCTGATAAGGCCCAAGATAGTGAAGCCAACCCAATACCAGCCGGCTCACTTCATTTTCCTCCTCGGTCACAAAGCAACCATCTTACAAATAGTGCTGTTGATCATAAAATAACTTGAGTTTCTTTTTTTAAAGCTGGATTGTTACACACCCATCACCAATTGAAGAAGATTCAGAATTTATGGGCTCTGTGGTATCTCGTCTTTGTAAAGTGTGGGAGAGAAAGGAAATGTTTCCCCATTTCACTGAAGTTCTTCACAGGCTGGACAAGTGAACAAATTAACATTAGATGTGATTAGTAAGAGAAAAGAGAAAATTTAATAACAAACATATGGAGAATTTACGTGGCGATAAATTCTGAGGTAGCTGAGGCAGACCCACATTTTTATCTTGAGCTGAGGCAAGGAGATCTCAGGGGAGACAGGAGGTGGTCTCCACATGGCAAGGAGGACTGACCCTTACTCTTGGTCTGAAAATAAAGATAAGTAACTCCCCTTTCTACATTCTTCTAGAGAATAGGGACTAAAGACCATTTCTTTCTTTATTAAAAGGAAAGGTGCAGGCAGGAAGAAGAGGAAGAAGCACTTTATTTTATTTTTATTTAGTTGTTCACACTGGTTGTATACGCACGTGTGCACACACACAGACACACACACACACACACACACACACACAGACCCAGGACTTGAACCCAGGGGTTTGTGGCCTGCACTCCTTCAGAGGTGATTGACCTAACCGCTGCTCCACCAGGGACACCAAAAGATCATTTCTTGATTAGGACAAGGGTAGAGGCTTAGCGGGTGGTAGATGGCTTCTTTGAGTTAAGGAAGGACTAAATATTTAGAAGAATTGGAGCTTCTCCTTTGCCTTTGAAGTGTCCTCCACTGTCCTTGGTTCTTCATGTCAGAGTAGGGCATGTACAGGAGACCAATTTTGAGAGACTTGGGGTGTTCTGTTTTAGTTCCATCAAAAGAAAGACTACACCTGTTCTTTAAGTGTGGTGGGTCAAGGAAATACGTTCTGTACCTGAAGAAATGTATTAAAAAGTTCTCTTTATGAAGTTAATCAATATCTACAAACACATTCTTTAAATAGGTGCAATTTGCTCTTTAATTGTTGAGTATGTGAATTCCATAAAAGAAAATTGGAAATCCATTGTTACTAACCCATCATTTGCCACTTACCTTTATTCTGTGAATGTTACTGCTTGACCAACAGTTTGTCTTGGTTTGAGATATACCATAAGCTCCTTTGGAAGCAGACTAAGGCTGATCCAAGTTAGTATTCAGTGGTTCCAACGGGTCCCCTTTAAACCAAATTCGGATCCAACCCTTTTTTGAGAGAGTAGGAAGCCTTCAGATTCTACTGACGAGATCACAATCTTCTAGTGATTTCTTCCAGAGCCTGAACTCTGCCCCACCCTAGTGCCGCTCCAGTGTAGCTCCAGCACCCCAAGAATAAATTGGAAGTAAAGAAGGGAGTGGACATGTGCCTGATTGGTATTTCAAATGCCCAAAAGCAAGGTTTGTCGTGTAATAGAATTTGTGTACATTACCACGCTGGCATTACAGTTGTAATCGAGTTATCCACTCAGGTGTGACCAGACCTGTTTGCCCAGAGCCTGCAGGTGAACAAATTAACTGTTTACATTGTCTGAGGTGCCTGCAGCAGGAGGAGGGGAGAACAGAGCCAGACAGGCTGCTGGCCTCCTCTCTCGGTCATGATTATTTTGTTTGTTTTGCATGTCTTTTGCCTTTGTTAATGACTTCCCACTGGGGGTCCCTTTCCTCCATTTAGAAGGGGTTGTGCGGTGACTTGCCTGCTGTACACAGTCTGCGGTACCACGGTGGCTGTATTTTTAAGAGATGCTGAAGAACATGGGGAGCTACCTTGTTTTTAACTAACTCTTCTTTCCTTCCTCCATTACTAAAATATAACATAGTAGAGTTTCATTCAGTGAGAATACCAGACTGCCCTAATTCTACTGGCTTCTTTCTTCATTATCTAGAAAGTTCTGAGACCATTTTCATCCCGTACCATTGTATGTACGTATGTATGTATATATATCTATATCTATAGATATAGATATATATATATATATGTCTCTCTATATTTATATAGAGAGAGATAGATAGATAGATAGATATTCCCCCCAGTGCTGCACCAGTGCCTCCCTTCTCCATGTTGCTAATCCCTGCATGTCAGAGGAGGAAATGAGGAGCTAAAAGCTCAACTGAAGATTCCCTCATAAAGCTTCATTCCAGTTAACGTTGGCTTGGGGAGTATTTCAGATTGGATTTACCTTTATTATATTACCTAACTCAATAAGAGTCCTTGGACTGAATGGAACTTTAAAAGGCCACCCAATCCATTCCCTTGCCTCTAAGAATCATAAATGAACCAATTCAGACAGATGAAGATTCTACTACCATTCTCAGCTGTCTATTTAGATGTTCAGTTAACTCCTACTCACTGGAATTTTCTTTCATCTGTATCCTACATTCCCTCCACTTTAACCCCTGCTGACTTTCTTTGTTGAAATCAGCTATACTTTGTAACCTGCCATTCACACCCAGAACTGACTCAAACTGAGGTTAGTCCAGGAAAATGGTAAATAGAAAATTCCATTTTACTTTTCTCTTTGACCAATAGAGGGAGGTGGGTGGGGTCGATAACAGTTTCATTCTTTGTCAAGCAAGATAGGCCTGCTGTTTCGGAATAGAGAGAAATCTGTTTCCCTGAGAAATGCAAGAGAAAGCATCACTGTGTGCTGCTCAGCTTCCAGTTGGACCAGTTTCCTTACCTGTAAAATGAAGGAGTTATGTCCCTTCATAAAATGAAGGTCCCTTCCACCTCAGATGTTTCCTTCTAAACATGGTGAGGCTGCCACTGCAAAACTGCCAAAGAAATTCTGCACAGAAATAAGTTTTAACGTTAGCTATTTATTCAGGTTTAAAAAAAAAAAAAACTCTAATTACAAATTCTTTTATTTTTGTCCCTATAATTGCATCTGGTTTCCCCCTCTCTCTTTGATAAAAGAAATATTCTGAAGGGGTTGGGGGATAGGAAGTAGCCCCTGGGTGGAGGCGTGGCAGAGGGGAGTGAGCAGCTGTTCCATTGTTGGGCTCCTCCTGCGCTGCTGTTTCTTTTTCTTTTCTTTTTTTCTTAAGGAAAGGTGCAGGCAGGAATGAAGGTGAGTAGGCAGGCAGGCAGGAAGACAGGAGGAAGAAGCACTTTATTTTTATTTAGATGTACATCTTGGTTGTTCTCCCTGGCCTGGGATGTGAACCCAGGTCCTCGGGATGTTTGTGGACTGCACTTTGGCAGGAGACAGTTGACCAAATCACTACTCCACCGGGGCGTGCCTCCCCACTGTTTCTTAATAGTTACTTAAGTATGACCCAAACTTGAGTCCTAGAATCCTCAGTCCAGGAAAGTCTCTTAGGTGCTAGCACCTCTGAACAGTAATGATCCCGGAGTTATTTATCCTTTCTTTAAAGATTTCCAGAAAAGATCTTTAGTTTGGCAGGAAAGATACACCCCATAGAAAACCAAGGGCCTAACATCATCTCTTGTTCTATTCTTAGAGAAAAAAATCGGGAATAGATGGGTTATTTAGGTGACCCTGCGCAAAATTGATTAGCTAATCCTCAGTTTCCTCATCTGTCAAAATGGGGATCATTTCTATTCATAGGGTTTGTGATGTTTTCATGAGAGAATTTGTGTAAAGAAGCACCTGGCAACTAGGAAGTGGAACTGTTATTATCTTCCCCTCTTTTCTACTAACAATAAAATAAGCCTTTTGGGTCAATGTTGAGCGCATAACTTGGAGTTTAGTAAATTATTGGGAAATTGTGGGGGGCGGGGGGTTAGGGGGGAGAATGACCTGTCTGGCCAAGAACTCATAGAAATACTCAGAAGTACAAAAGGTTCTCAGTGGAAGCTAAATGACCACCCCGTGGAGAGGCCTACATGGAAATGCAGCAGGCACTTCTAGCCTGGGAGATCACATCACTGATAAAATTGTTCAGACTTCTGGTGTGAGGAGAGAGGCCAGAGCCATGAATCCAGGCTCTGACGCAGTAACCATGGCTCAGTCAGCAGGACTCCCCGACTTCCCAACACATCCAGACATTCCTAGGCCCCATGCAGTTTCATGCCCACTTAATTGACGGAGTTCCAATTTGGATCTTAAAATATATTAAAGGGAGATTGTAATAACGAAGTAGAGCTGTGCATCTAGCGGATGTTCCTGCCTGCCTTCTGGGCCCAGATATTTCTGAACAGCTTTTTCTGGTGCGGGGACTGAGCTCCACTTCTGCCCGGTGCTGGGATGCCGCTCAGGCCACAGCGGGGTGTTTAGTGCTCTTCAGTGGCTCCAGATTGTGGCGCCGGTGCAGGTCTCCTCAAACGTAACCGATGGCTCCTGAGAGCCTGCCTCTCATAAATTACTTCCCAGGATGCTTGCGACCACCGCAGAATTCAACTTTGAATGGAGCAGGAAAAAGGTGTTTGAAAGGCCTGTTCACTCAGCTGCATTTTAATTTCCTTTTCAATCTTGTCCCAATTAATTTCACAGAATTAATCTCACAGAAGCAAACTCGGCAGCATCTAGGCTGTGGTTTTAGTGTGGCGGTCGCTCTGCCTGAACATGAAATAGGAGCTAATATAAAAATCCATCTGCTGTGTTTGAAATACACACCGGCTGCTACTCAGTCCTGTCTGACATTCCAAACATCAACAGCGCGGGGCGGGGGGGAGTGATTGGGGGGTTAGTGGCCATCAGTACTTGGCAGGGGTTCAACCACAGGTGTCCTCCAAAAATCCATTCAGCCTGGGCACCAGGCATGACAGGGCAGGTGCTGAATCACCCTCCATGCAGTAACGCTATGCCCTGGCTTAACTCCTTAGATCTGAGAGTCAGGAGGCCCTTCTGTGGACCAGCACTTAGAGGGGCATTTGTTACAAGTGGGAGAGAGGGAGGTAAGAAGCCTCTGTTCAGATAAGACAAGTCACAGTCACAGCCTTCCTGGCTCCATGTTCTCTCATTAGGAATGTTCTTTTTAGATAATAAAGGTACTTGTTCTACTTATGCACAGTAACTTAAATAAACGCCCATTTAAAAGTAGGCCTCCTATTCCAGAAGTAGTATATAGTAGTCACATGAGCTGTCCAGCAGATAAGGGCAAATTAAACAGAGGAAGAAAGAGAAACTCTTTCTCACTTGACTGGAAAGAAGAGAGCCCCTGAATGAGGGCTCTCATGTAAGGTAAACCGAGTAAGTAGACGGCATCCCTTGGGCTTGTGTTGTGCGCCTCATGAACTAGCCTTGGAAGCCTCCAAGGTTTGTCCAGCTACTTATTTCCATGGAAACCGGCCTTGGAGCAACAAGTTGGGCACCACATAAAGTTGATACGAATGCAGTGGCCTGGCTGGGGGCGGGCACCGAGCTTTGGTTGTCTTCTCTGCTGGTGTACTTGCTGTGGAAACAGGGAGCCTTACAAGCAAGGTCAAGTTTAACATCCAACACGTGATGCTGTCAGAGGCGGTGGATCTTATGTGGACGTTTAGATTTCAGCACTGTTTTGGAGCTACTTAAATTCAGGCTGGATCCTGGCTCCAAACCCAGCTTCTAGTTACCTGAACGCAGCAGGAACACCTGGACTATTTAACACAGCGCATGTCTGTTATAGGGGATTCTTTTAAAGCCCCTTGCTCTCCACCTACTCCCTCAAAGGACTACTTACAGAATGTAGACCTTTCCCCTCCCCTGACCCCGCCTTCTCCAAAGGAGATTTGTATGTTGTAAAAATGATCTGTATGCAGACGTCCTTCCTCTTTTGAGAGTGCTTACTTGAATGTGACAACAACCCTCATAAAAACAGAGAAGTTAATTCCTTCAATTGCTTTAAATGAAGGATTTTTTTTTTTTTTTTTTTTTTTTCCGGGCTCTGAGGGAAAGGAGGTGTTTGGTGACATCTAGTGTCCATTTAAGACTTCCTCAGGCACCAGACCCTCTGCTTGGCAGCGTTGGGGGATGGGCAGGGTTATTTGGGAGGTAATTTGGGGGTAGTAAGTGAGGAAGAATACAGGCCTGGGGCACAGGCTGCCCAAAGAGTGTGATGAAACTGATCAATGCCTGTCAAAGAGCTATTATTCACCTCTGACCTAACCAAAGGGGGCGGGCGAGGGGGGATACCATTGGAAAATATCTTTTCTTATTTACGATGATAGGAAAGAGAAGCTGGCGCTGTCCCCACCAACCCCATTGCAAGCTAACAAGCCGGTCAGCACTGTGCTGTGATGACGAAGATGATGATGATGGTGGTGTTTTCTCTCATTAATAACCCCTGTGGGAGACTGTAGAGTTAGGAGGATGGGAATGGGATTTGGGGTCAGCTGGAAGGCAACGGTCATACACCGGTCAAATTCAGTGGAGGCCATTCCTTTCCCCCAGACAGGAACCAATCGTCTAGAACAAACCCTGGCAGCCTCATTCCTTCCAGGTAATTTTTATAAATGAGGAGACACCCATTCCAAGAGAGGACAAAAGGGAGAGGATGTTTGTGTGTGTGTGTGAGTATGTCTCTGTGTGTCCATGTGCATATGCATGCATGTACGCCTGCTGAGGAGGCCTCTTGCCTGCTAGACCCTTTCACTACAAAGAATAAAGTTGTCGTTTGCTACTTTCCTCTCCTTAGTCCTAAACGCTTGTTCTAGACAGGACCTTTCATTTTACACACACACACACACCCCCACCTCCCCGCTGTCAGTCAGGTGGAAAGGCCCACATCAGATAATTAACTGTGAAGCCCAGACAGAAATGTTTACCTAGAACCACGTAAGCCATGGCAGGGTTAGGTTAATGCTCAGAATCGCCCGACACTTTACAAACTACAGTGTAAAAAAATTCCAGCCATTTATTTTGCAGTGAATTTATAACAAATGCTGTTAAAGTCTTCGTCTTTTGACAGAGGTAATAATAAATTCACTGTTAAAGACGGTAGTTTAATTCCTTATACCTCCAATACTGCACAGAATAAACCATATTCATCACTGAGTAATTTTTTACCACATAAATCT
Organism: Solenodon paradoxus; assembly: GCA_004363575.1. Classification (NCBI taxonomy): domain Eukaryota; kingdom Metazoa; phylum Chordata; class Mammalia; order Eulipotyphla; family Solenodontidae; genus Solenodon; species Solenodon paradoxus. Next base: position 93,719 of record RJWH01001408.1, on the reverse strand, counting down.
TTAAAACTAACCGGTGAAGGCTGTTGAGACTGAAATATTGTGAATTTATTAGATCTGCCCATGTAGTATTGGATTCAGAGGTTTCCATTCGAATATATTATGGGGAAAATTTGTGTCTTTAACTGTGACATTCCCTCCATTTCCCACTGCCAGTATTACAACATGCAGCTCCTCCAGCATCAACTGCACGTTTATTAGACAGAGATTTAGTAATAAACTCCTCACTAATCTGCCAAAGAGGCTGGATGACATTTCAGTAAGATGCTCTATTTAAAAGGAGTCACAAAAGCTTTGTTTCCGGGTAATTATTTTCTCAGAAGGAACCCAGCCTCCCCACACCTCTGCCAGCCAGTGTTTCTTGGTAGTGTATGGACTGAACTCTCCAACCAAACTAGCGAAATGCTGAATTATAACCTCATCACAAACATGCAGGGAGTAACTTCTATACATTTTATAGGATTAATTATGGGGGGAGGTGCGGGTGATTGGTTAGAACAGAAAAGCTGCATTGTCAGATGTATGGTTTTCAAGCTCAATAAAAAAATAATATGGATTCTCAAACTAGAAATAACCATCTTTTCAGAAAACTTGCTTTTTAAAAACTTCCATCTTGACATACGACACATTTAAGATACAATTAAATCCTCAGATTTGAGCAAAAATCCTTTCACTCCGCCATATTAGTTTTGAGTAAAAATCTGTGCCTGAAAAGCTGTGAGACAATTCTGAACCTTTCTCATGATTTGCTAGTGAAGTGACATTTAAACTCACCAATTGATTATGTCACATTGTAATGCCCTCTCCCATTTCATTAAGGAAACATTAATTTTGCTGGAATGAAAAATATTTTTTTTTCTTTTCGATGCAGAAATGTGTATCATCTTTTTAAGGAAAGATATCAGGCAGTTTCTCTGTTCTCACCAAGATGCTGGATTGGGAAGAGTTCCAAATACTAAAAACTTCCAAGGATCATTGTTAACTTTCGGAACCTTTTAATAAAATAAAACATGTTTCTAACTATTAAACAAAGGAGAAAAATTTCTGGCACTGCAAGACTGCAGCCCATCAGAATAATTGTTAAAAGACAGAACCCGGCTAGAAAGATAAGCATAATACCAGCAATTAATATTCAGCATTTCACATTATCGTCAAGAGGATGTGTTTTTCTTTGTGATGTGGTTCATAAGCTAAGAGTATCGGGAGCCAGACTCTGAGCTCTGTCTTCTCTCTGCATGAGGACTAAGGAGGAAAAAAAAAAAAAAAACAGCGAAAACAATCCTGCTCCATCTGTAAATGAACAAACATCTTGATTTTATAGCTATTTGCTTTGTAAAACTGAGGAATGAAACAAAAATTACTGGATGCCTAAGTAACACTTTAATTCCGAATTCATTTACGCTATAGCTATGTAGTTGTCACAAACCATAATGCAGTATTTAATTAAAATAACAGAAGTGCATCTAGATATGTCCTGGGGTAGCTATCACCAAATTATAGTCTGTGCCATCCGTATTTTATTTATGAAATGGCAGATTCTAAGGTGCAACTAGGCTCAGACAAAACATGTTAAACCTGCATTTTTATAAAGGCTCCTTTTTTTTTTCTGTGTCTTTAAATTTTTTCCTCCTATCATTAGAGTTTTGGGGTTTGTTCTTTTTTAAGTAGAATTATTTTGATCTCAGTGAAGATCTCTCTAACTCTTGCTTTTCAACTGTCGACCTTCTGAGTCTCCTAGCTGTGAAATGCTCCCGTCTATTTTCATGGAAAGGCTTCTGAGGTTTCAAGGGAGCCATAGCAAGCGTGGAACTTCTTAGGCGGAACTTGGACGTGGATTCCAAAAGAGGGTAGGAAAAAAGCAAACCTTTTCAGGCTCCCTGTGCTTGTTCCCATACCATCTTCCTTGCACCTTTTCCCCCCATCTATAAATAAATACCTGTTATAGTTTACACGCTTGCCTGCCTACTCTGTGGATGTTCACATGCAGACATACTGCTCCTTTTCATAAACGCATAGCATCTATCTTGCACGCACCCATCATCTATCTCCTCGTTCACACTGGCTGTCCCATCCACCTCCTCGTCTGCAGAATTATGTTCAGCGAGGTCCCGATTTATAGGAAATAAATAATGAAAATGGAACAGACTGGGAAAGATAATCGAAACATTCAAATTGTTATTTTTCACTGTACTTTCCACAGAGTATCTATAAACACCTAGTAAAGGTGTTGGCTGATTCCTAAAAAGTAATGGCTTATAGAACATTCTGACCCGGTGGGTTTCTACCTTGTATCTTTTCTGGTCTGTCTCTCTTGCTTTTTAATGACCCAAGATCTTGCCATTTTTAAATAGCAAATGATGCCTTGTTATTCTTTTCATTCTCTCTGCTTCTTAGTTAGCCTGTCTAGAATGACAAGTTTTTGCCATCATTTGTCCTCTATAAAATAATCCTAAGAATTATAAAACAGAAAAATAATTACGATAACCTTTTTAGAGAAAATTGCCCTGGCAATTACTGCATAAAGATATTCTGACAGTGGTATCATTGGATCACAGCCTGATCGGATCCTACGGCAGGGTCTTTTGGAGAGAGTCTGGTTTCTTATACACACTTGTAATTATTTTAGCCCCTTTCACAGGTCACATAGAAAGTTAATTTCAATCGCTGCTAATTTCCGTCCAACAAGAGTGCGGTACTTTAAACCACCCAAAATAATTGGATTCAAAACAAATTTAGGAAATTGACTGTGTTAGAAAGCAAATAAAAATATCCTTTTGGTAAAGGAGGAGGGTGAAAGTAGTAAAAATGGCCTTTTTTTCTCCCTTCTTTCCCCTTCACAACTTTGCCATTAAAGTTGCACCTACAGCTAGAAGTTTGTCCGTGAAAAATGGTCATTTTGTTTCTCTGCTCAAAGAATGTTATTAAAATGCTAATTTAAAAGAAAAAGGAGTTAAATATCTAGCGATGGTGCATTCTAATTGCAACCATAATGAGCTCTCTAAATGTGCGTGCCCCTGACACACACAGAGCATAAACAGCAGTAAACAGATCATTAGTACCCGCGTTCATTTATTCTGGCGACCTTACCATGACCCCACCGAGGGTAGGGTGAAAAGCAGGTGGATCTGGCTGTGACACCCCCTAGAGGGATCCAGGAAATGAAGCTATAAGCGGTTGTCATGGAAACGCCTATGTGTGCAGATGATGTAACACACCGACAGGCTGTAGGGCTTCGCAACTGGGACGTTGCCTTTCCCTCGCCGGAACAATCTTGAGGATTAAATTATTCATTTCTTTAATTCACAAAGCAAAAGGAATCCTAATTTTCTTGGTGATGTGCAACTCTTCCATTTGTCTAAGGACTGGAACATGGTGACTTGTCATCCCCTCTTTCTCTGAAACCTACCACAGCTTTCTATATTCTAGCCCCAAATTGCTGAATCTGGCACACACACAAAAAGTGAGTAGGGGAAGGCAGCAGAAATCTAATATGCAACCTCTGTACTTACAGAGGAAATCTAAGATTTTAAGCTAAAATGAATGTAGATAGTGTCCCTTCTGATGAGCGCCTGTTGACCAAAGAGCAAATGTATACCCGTCCTGAACAAGATGGCTTTGTTTGGAACTGGGTAGGGGCATGCCGGGCCCCAACGCAGAGTGCAAAGCAGAGACACCAGCTTCAAGTGAACACCTCACCCTAGCAAGTGCAGGGAAAGGAGATAAGAGAAAGAGCATCTGCTCGCCCCCTCCCAGGTCCAATTGAGGGAATCGAGATTAATAAAAATAATTCTTTGGAGAATGTTTCCACTCTATCCTACCCTGTTTTGCACCAAACAACCTCAATAACCTTACGGCAACAGTAGAATAACTTTTCTTCTTTTTTTAAAGGAAGCAGAAAAGAGGATCTCTGGAAATTATTTTAAAATAAAAAATACCCCGGTCTGCGTCTCCCCCCACCCCCCTCCCCATTGCACTTGAGATGAACCTGTGATATTGTAGCAATGGCCCTTGAAGTGCAGTGGGGAGGTGATTTAGGAGAATATTAAAGGCGATGTGGAGATTCAAGGCGCCTCTCTCAGGGAGATCTGGAGAAATACGCAGCACAGATGGGCCGAGCAGATTAAACATTTCCGTCACATTGTTTCCAAATTGTGTTGTGGTGCCTGAGGCTGGTACTGCGGTCAGAGCAAAACAGAGCGGTGCAGAGCTGCGAGCTGCACAGTTTCTGGAATACATATTAATACGCCGGTCTCACATGGTATCACAATTCTATCAGCTCTGAAATGGTGCTGTCTCTATTGTTTCTAATTCTGCACTTGGCACCTTGTTTTCTTGCATCTGCAGAGTGTTTACCTTCCCTTTATCCTTTCCCTCTTCTTAAGATAAAGTTCAAGTTGTGTGCTTCTTTCTGTTTCTTTTTCCTTACAGGCCTATTTCACTTTCCCTTTTTACCTTCACAGCTTAGGACTGTCCTGTCGCACACATCGTGTTTTGCACACACCGACAATGTGTGATGTGTGCAAAGGGTCAAAGGGTCTCACATCTCCCTGGCCCTGACTCGATCATTACCCATTCAGGCCCGTAGTTGATGACATATGCTTCAGTGTTGAGGCTGAGAAAGTCCCTTGCCCGCAAGTGCTCTGGACCCTCCGTTAAGCTCACGCATTCCTCTTCTCAAAACACTCACTTCTTGGGGTGGGGATGGGGGTGCAGGAGGTGAGCTGTGTAGAGTAGTTGCATGTGCCCCCAACTACTTTTGCTGACCACCCCAGTGTTTTCTTGTTCCCTTCTTTGCTCTCATGTAACTCCCCCTCTTCGCCTACCCAGGCCCATCCATTCACGTTCAGGTTAGCAAGTTCCCTGAAATGTAACCATAAATAAAACCAGTTCAATTTAGGACATTTTAATGATTTGTGTTTATTATGATTTATAGTCCAAAACTAAATAATGGGAAAAAAGATAAAATGATTGCCAGTAACCTAAAACACACTGTGAAATAGCCTGGAGAGGCTGCCAGGCTACCCTAGGTTTTAACCCAGCACTAAGCTTGATCTTTCACATGTTCCAACACCATTAATGTACTGTCCACCCAACTGACCACTTCCTTTCTCCTGCAAAATTTCTTCATAAAAGCAGTTGTCCTGAACAATTCCTGTCCTCAGTCTTGTTTTTCTCAGCACAGTGCTGAGTTACAGCTCCTGTTTTTCCTTTTAATAATTTATGATGTCCTAAGAAAGCATTATATTGGGCGCACTCTGGTGGCCTAGCAGTCTACTACACCCTGGCAGCAGTCCCACATACATCCCAAGGCCTCAGGTTCGAGACCCAGGGCTGAGGGAGGGGAACAACCAGTGTGAACAACTAAATAAAAATAAAATGCTTTTGCCGCTCTCTTCTTTGCTGCCTGCTCATCTTCATTCCTGCCTGTATCTTTCCTTTAAAAAAAAATCATAATTCCAAAACTGAATTTTAGGAATAGAGAAATTGTGGGCCAATCCAAGGTAAAACTATGATGTTTTTGACTGACCCTGGAATATTACAATCTCCTCTGCTTAGGAATTCAAATTTCCATCTTTACTAATGATTGCATATGATACACAAGCACTAATAAAAGAAATACGCAGTCATAAACCAATAATTATTTGATCGATTGGCCTTCCTCCCCCTCCCTCCTTCCCTCCTTTCTCAATAGATAGATATAAAGCATTTATTCATTTTTCATGTGAGAGTCTAATTGTTCTCTTGAAGAGTTCTCTTATTTACAAGCACTGGTATAGTAAAATGTGATGGTTAAAAGAACAAAATATGAGACATTTTCTGGGAATCTTGTTCCACAGAGGCTTATAGAAGTACAATTCAATGTGAAAAGAATGTTTTTATTAGACACACTCTCAGGAGAACTGAAAGTGTCAAGTAGCTTGCTCCAAAAGCCATCATGTGGATTTGAATGGAAGTTATGAGAAGATAATGCAACTTTTAAGTCACAGTTAAAGAGAGGGTTCCTTCGAAGCTCCATCAGCTTTTGAAGAAACTAGAGCTCTGAAGGCTTGGAAACTCAGCAAGAATGGAATGAGGAGTCTTGATTTCCTTCTAGGGTGTTTTTTAAAAGGGGAGGGTCAGGGAAAGGGAGATGGCCACACTACGCCAGTGTGCAGATCCCGGCCATCAACACCATTGTATTTTCTTCCTAGATCCCTTGTCCGTAGACTGGAGGGTTCAGACACCCTCGGAGACTCTGATGAAACGTCTGGGCCTCACCCCAGGCATGAGACACATGTACCCGTGCACTCAAAATTTTACAACAAATTCAAGGAGTTCACAGACCCCTTTACGTCCATCCACAGACAGGCCAGAGGTTCACAGACTCGAGTTTAAGAATCTGTTCCCTAGAGGATGGTGATTTCCTTTTGTTGGAATAGCCTAGGATTCACTGAGCCTAGAAATTGAATTTCATCCCAAGACAGGATGGTCATTCCAGGTCATGTCTGTGCTACTCCAGGGGAGCCATGGAAGAGCTTATACAAATAGGAACCAGCAGGGAGGAGAGAAATTAAAATGTAGCAATCATGGAGTAGGGGTATTTAATCTCTTTTAAGGCTTATGATAGGCGCCTGCTGGCTTCCCCCCCTGATATCCCCTGACACCTACTGACAGGGTATTTGCAGCACCACACAGGGACTCAGGGCCCTGTGACAGGAGGAGCGCCGAGGAGGTCCATGATAGTCTTGAAACCATAAACAGCAATAGGAAACCACTGGAGGCAGACTCAAGCTGTGTGACGTGCCCGTGGTTGGTGGCTATACTGCTTTTTGTTTATAGAATTTGCTGTTCCTTTTATGGCAGGTTTGGTAGGGTGTTTTTTTGTGGTGGTGGTGGTTTTCCCTTCTTTGTTGATGGAGAGGAGCTGCATAAATCCTTTCATGGCGGTGTACAGTCCTCCATAAGCACTTTTGTTTGCTGCTGATGGCGAGCGGTTCACGCCACGCGCAGCTCAAGCTTCTCCAGCCAGATAATGACGTCCAAAGAGCCAAACTTCACTTTTAAGACTTCTTCACTGTGGGGAGGGGGTGTTGAGAGAAGCAGATGTTTAATTGGGCCTAGAAATACTTGTGGTAAGAATGAACCACACGTTACAATATCTTCGAGTGAAAGACCTCTACAAAGACGTTGTGGCAAGAAGTAAATGACTGATGTGAAGAGTTGGTTTTTGGTTTTTTGTTGTTGATTTTTAAGGAAAGGTGCAGGCAGGAAAGAAGGTGAGTAGGCAGGCAGGCAGGCAGGCAGGCAGGCAGAGAGGGGAGGAAGCAGTTTTTATTTATTTTATTTAGTTGCTCATCTTGATTGTTCTCCTCAACCGTGGGATGTGAACCTGGGTCCTTGGGATGTAGGTGGACTGCACCAGCTAGAAGCCATGGACTTAATTAACCATGACACCACCACGGCTCAACTTGGTTGGGTTTTTTTTTTAATAGCATTTTAAGAGTCTTATCTAAAGTATCTTGAATTAACGATGCTGTGTAGTTACTGTCTTAGCGCTGCCACAAACAGGATAGACAGATAAGGAGTGGGAAGCCTGTAACGTTGATTCCCTAACATTGTCACTTGTAGGTATGTGTAGTCCCACTTTGAAGATAGAAACATTTCCCCATTGAGGATTTCAGGTCTCCTGGGAGTGTCTCAGCATTTTCTAAACATCTGGACAAAAAGAAGTCAAACTTTATTGAAAACGTTGATCCCAGAAGTTCAGTTCTCTCTGCCATGCCAAAAGTAAAATCCAAGAATCAGCAACTTAATAAAAATGCAGTAAATTAGCACCTCTAGACAAGAGCAGAGTTCATTCAGAGCTTGGGTCTGCCTGGCTGAGCCAGTACTCTCTCCATTTTAATAGTTTAATAAAAATTAGCATAATTAACGAACATCTGTATGATCCAGAGTGGTGCAATTTGGCACTTGGAAACGAGGACTTAAACATGATTGCTGTGAGTTTAATGTTGTTTTAATTCTTTTTGGCACTGTGCAGTGAAATAAACGTTTGGTGGTGATAGTTCTCGGCCGGATCTCATTTGCATTTTTCTCCCTTTGATTATGAGCAATTGTGGACTCCCCAGCAATTCATCAAAGTAGAAATTATTTTAAAATACCTCGTGGTGTTCAGACTGGGCTGGAGCAATGCATGGGGGGTGGTAGTGGAAGGGAAGGCTAGAAATTTTCCATTCATGCTTTAAACCTCTCAGCCCTGCAGCCCTTTTCAGATATCCAGCCAAGGGATGAAATCTGGAAAAAGACAGTCAGAACCCAAGACCTGTGGGTGCTTTGATTAAACTTCTAGGCTCCCCCAGCAGGATGCATATGGTCTCTGAGACTGTGCCATTCTCCTTACACTTCCGCCTGCTCTTTTGTTTTGAAGGGCAGAGAGTGGATTTTGCTCATTTGGTTCTCACCACTGTGGTGAGACTACGTCTGTGGTCGGCAGGGTCAGTGTTCCCCTCCAGCAAGAGCACACTGATTGGGAGACCAGCCTTCGTAGGTCCTCTGCTGAGCCTCATTTGCTTCCTGCTTGCACCCTCTTCAAGTTGGCAGGGACACCTTCCCAAGGCTTATCAACCTCCTCCTGGCATTATGGCTAAAGAGGGGTGCGAACCACGTGTCAAAGTCAGGAGTCTGCACTCCTGGTCGGTTCCCAGGGGTCGAATGTCTGAGCCCCCAGGTGAAGACGACGACAACATCTAGCAGGTAGAAGCCCACACATGTGTAAGCAAGTTGACTTTGATCAAAAGACGGTGCGGCAACGTGGTGCCCACCCTCTGCCTGTGAGATAGCAGAAGAGCAAAACTGACTTTTCAGGCGTGACAGTGAACGAGGAAGAGGATGTTTCCCCTTCATAGCGAGGCCCTGTAAACATGGCCACGTCAGCAACGCACTAAGGCAGATCGCTACTAGGAGAAGACTTAAGGCAGAAACTGAGAACTTCAGTGTTTGAAAGTGGGCAATGTCATAACTTGTACCAAGAGGAGTTTATAAATGTCCTGACATGCAACGGCTAAGAAATTCTCAGTTATTTCTCCTAAAGCAAGTGGGGAAAAGTTGGCCTGGGGGAGTCAGAAAATGAGAAGGTGTGCCAGAGACAGCCAGGAGGAGGTGTGGATGTGCTCGTTTGCATAAGACTGCTTTTAAAAAGGTAATGGCCTGCTCCTTTTAGGATTCACTCAGTAGCTTCACTTATTATGGCCTTTGAGACTCTCCGTGGTATTTAGGGAGCCCTTTGGGGTAACCGCCTCCAAAGGCAGTTGCTCTCTCCCTGCCACAGTCAGTTCAGTCACCTGGGGAATACCTTGGAGTTAGTTGTCACTAAATCTGCCCAGCTGAGAGTAAATCCCCACCGCCCCCTTCATTTTTCTCGTGAACTCATTTAACAAATGTCATTTGGGGGCCCAGACTTGTGCCGGGTAGTGTGCTGAGCGCTGGGACTGCGACAGCGAACAGAACCAACCAGCTCTCACAGAACTTTCCACCTCGCTAGAGGCACTGAGACAAAGGCAGGCAGGCACCAGGCAGTGTGAACGCACGTCCAGGAAAGCCCGGGAAACAGTCTGTGGACTACAGCTGAAGGTCAGCAAGGAGAGAGGGATTCAGGATTGGGATCTGGGGCTGCTTAGGAGCAAGCCTCACAAAAGGGAGGAGGGAAGCAGAGGCTAAACAGACAAAGGAAATAGTCCAAGGTGAGAGCACCTGTGGCTCAGGGCAGTAGCTGAGACAAGTTCTGTTTTACTAAGGGACCTTAAGGGGTGACTGACAGTCCTGGGCACAGACAGGACCAGGTCGTGCAAGGCCTTGTTCACCTTTAGAAATGGACCTGGATCACGCTTCTGTGGCTCAAGCAGCTCAGTCATCATTTTGTGGACCATGTAAAACCCAAGGACCTGGGCTTACAACCTGAAGCCGGGGTTCTAAGCCATGATAGAGTCAATTAGATAGAGCTCCTTCCTTGCTCTCTCCCTCCCATCCTTTCTGCCTCCTTCCCTCCTTCCTTCAAATGCTCTTTCCTCCTCTCTCTTCCTTACTTCCGTTATTAAAAAAAAAAAAAAAAAAAAAGAAGTGTGCCTTCATGGTCTAGTGAGTTTATTCACTGCAGCACAGTCTACATACATCCCAAGGTCCCTCGCTCAAGACCTGGGTCTAGAGGAAAACAACCAAAATGAAAACTAAATGAAAAATAAAGTGCTCCTTTCTCCTCTCTCTTTGCCTGCCTTTACTCTGGCCTGCTTCCTCTTTAAAAAAAGAAAGAAAGAAAGAAAGAAAGAGTCAATAGAAAGCAGGATGGTGAGGCAGTAATTAAACTTTCAATAGAGTTTGACATAAACATATTCCTTGAAAGACACGAACTACTGAAGTTCACTCGAGGAAATACATAGGTGCGCCCTGTAGAGCAGCAGTTAGGTCAGTCATCTCCAAAGAAGCAGGCCACATACCTGAGTTCAAGTCCTGTATCCAGGGGAAGTAACCAGTATGAACTAAATAAAAATAAAACGTGCTTCTTCCTCCTCTCTCTTCCTGCCTGCCTGCCCACTTGCCTTCATCAAAAAAATGAGAAGAAAGTTTGATTATGAATTAGAAGCCAACCTAGAGTAGTAGAAATGAGAAGCAGACGTGGTGGGAATTGTTTTCAAAGACAAAAGAAACTTGAACACACTTCAGTACTGATAGAAGGAGACATTTACATTAGAGGTCAGACTTCACAGAACCACCGGCCTTAAGTAAGAAAGAAAGAGGGAGGGTTATAAATGCATGTTATGATGGAGAATCTTCAATGTAAGTACACTTTGTGGAGGGAGTGTTAAATCACAGAGAGAAACCTACCTCCACTTTAATGGGAAAGAAGGACAGTCGTCAATACAGCTACATTCCTGTTTTGGTGGCTTAAAGACTGACAAATCTGATGGCTTTACTTTTCTCTGTGATGCTGGAGAGAAGAGGTCATGTGCTGAGAGGTGGGGCGAGGCAGACTGTGAGAAAGGGAAAGGCACTAGTCAAAAGAACCAAATAACCAGTTGACCCTGAACTGTCTCGCTTCACCAATCTGGCTCTTCTTTTCTTCTTTCCTTTTTCAAGAGGCAGAAAGCAGGTAGTCATGAAGGTGAGTAGGCAGGCGGGAAGGGAGAGAGAAAGAAGTCTTTATTTGTTTAGTTGCTCATTGTTTTGATTGTTCCCTCCGACAGCAAATCACAAACCGAGTTCCTAAAGCTTTCTGTGGACTATGAAGCTGCAGCCACAAACTTAACATCTGAGTCACCAGGGTGTGCCTCCACGTGGTTTTTCTTTTTTTTCCTAGTAGAACGCCGCAAAATGTGCCCAAAAGTGAATTCCATGGTAGCCCATATCAAGTTAAACACTAAGAATACGTCATATTTCCCATTGTTAAAGTTTCATCCTCAATTGTATTTCCTTCCAAAGAGAAGACACTGGTGTTTTCAGGAATAGTTCCATAGTGTTTAACATCTGCTGTTCGTTTGAGAAGTTCATCTCTATTCAAGGACCTCCATTCTCAATCCTGTGACTGCCCCCTCTTTCAAATACTCTAAAGTCCCTTTCTTGTTTGCCTCTCTATGGCTAACATGCCCTGCCTGTAATTACTGATTTATATGTCAACTTCCCACCTCTTAAAGGAGAGAATATAACGTTGAGAGTACCTATTATGTATTAGACACTTTGAATTGTTTTCACTTCTGCAGTTGTCTCCTGTTACCCCCACAACATGGGGTGTGGGAGGTGGATATCATTCCTGCTCTGGCAGAAGAGGAAGTTAAAGCGAGGAGAACCTAAGGTCACATGGCTACTAAATGACCAAGTGGGTATTAGGTCCCAGTCTGTCTGACTCCAAAGCCCATTACTCTCTGCTGGAAGCTCCCAGAGAGCAAGTGCCGTTGATTCATTATTATACATCACATGGGAACTCAAGCAGCACTTTGCACATAGAAATGCATGGTAAAGATTATTGATTTGAACTGTGACCTGACTCCCTGAATATCTTTAGTGTTCTGGCATCTTAGGATGTGCCCCATTGTCTCTGAAGAAGTCATGCCACACCCCCTGCTAAGAAGATATGTCCCCTAGGCTCAGCAATGGCATCAAATGTGCTAAGTTCATCATTTAAATAGGAATACAGTAAAATGAAAGCAGAGTTTGATTTTCTCCTCTAAATGACTTTTTAAAATTTAGTCCCATCGGGGGTGTCATACAGGTAATATCAACAAAAAACTGCCCAACAAAATCTCCCATGCACCTCATAAGAGGTGAACAGAAGCACGAGCTAATTCTAACTAAAACCAACCTTTTTTCATTTCTCAGGAGTATAACATGTATGGCTGGTGGGTAGGAGAACTGAACAGCCTCATTGGAATTGTTCCAAAGGAGTATCTCACCACTGCCTTTGAAGCAGAAGAAAGATGAAGCCCAGGTATCAGAACTATCGCCAGTGAGTGTGTCAGCTGTGCCTTCATTTCTCTCTGAAGGATGGAAGCTGCCAATGAAATAGCTTTTCTTTATTTCCAAAAGTGATGCTAATTATTTACCATTGAAAGATGATGGGTCTGGAAAAGTTTTTCCTAAATTGGTGGACTATGTAGGTTAGACTACAAACAACTGGAAAAAATCAAAATAATGATTTATTAATATTCAAATTTATTTTTCCCATCTGTAAAAATCTGGAACTGGATGTCCCAGGTGTCCAGGTCTTGATAACTTCTCTTGTTTACTCCACTGCGTTTGATCACCATTTCCAAGGTTACCTCATGACCCAAAATGGATGCTTCAGCTCTAGCTAGCACATCTATGTCCTACTCAGCAGGAAAGATAAAATTAAAGGGCACACCCTTTCCCTTTAAGGATACCGCACAGATGTTGCTCACACCACTTCTGCTTACATTCCACTGGCCATAACTTGGAAACCTCAAACTGCAAAGGAAGCTTTATTCTATGTAGCCCTGTGTCCAGCTTAAAAGCAGAGGGAGGGTTCTTTATCAAATAAAAGTGGGAGAATGGATATTGGAGGATAACTAGGAATTTTTGCCACAAGGATGGAGCTGAGTTTCTCTGTCTCCAGCCCTCAAATCCAAGGCAAAATTTTCCCCAAATGACCATATATTCAACATGATTGGCCAAGACTAGGAATCCAGTAAGGGGATTCCTCTGGAACATAACCAGTATTCCTTAGGAATGTTTAGATGGTAAGGAATATGATTCGCATTTTATGCAAAATCATCGTATTTTAAAACAGTGGAGTCAGTGCGTATTTTGGGTGTGATAACAATGGGAGTTGCTGTGTCGCAGAGTGGGTTTTGTTTAGAATTGAGACGGAGGGAGGACAGACAAGGCTATCTCTATCTTCCTTCCTGAAATGGGAGCAGCCTTTACTGCGAGGTGATATGTATGACAGTGATATGACCTGCCCTTGGATCTTCCAGGCCAGGGTCCATGCTAGTGTGCAGCAGCAAGCAGCTGAGTGGATTCACTTAGGAAGATACATAAGGACATATTTTACTCTCTACTGCCTTGGTACAACCATAAAGCATCAGCTCAGGTCCATCACGCAACGTTTGATTTTATGACTTTCCCAGTGAAGACTCCATTTCTTAATCATGAATGCAAAGGGTTGGAATTTTTCTGTCAAATCTAAATAAATTTATTCTAGTGAAGTTTGACACTTAATGACAAAGTTGTCTATCTCCTCATGATCTTTAATCCAGCTGTTCCACATGTAGTTTATTTTACAACCACGCTTGCACACACACAAAATGATACACACACAGTATTACTCGTCTAAAATAACAAACCACTGAAAATGACCTAAACATTCACCAGAGACCTAACCAAATAACTGTAATGAATTCATAGAATTGAAAACTATGCAACAGTAAAAAAGAAAAAGGCATTGTCTACTTCTGAGATATGTGGTAAGTATAAAAAAAAAGCAGCAATGAAGGGTCGGTCTAAGACAGTCCTTTGTGCAAAAACAGAGTCTATGGTTGGTTATATATGTGCTGATATCTCTGGAAGGAGAAAGAAATGGTCCTTGATTGCCTCCAAGGGCAGAGAACTTGTCTGTGAATAGGGTAGGAGGGAGATAATTTTATTCTGTCTCTTTTATAGCTTCTGTAGTTTAAATCACAAAAGCAAATTTATGTGTTATTTATGTATTTTTCTTCCTTTAGGACACATCTCCTTCTCTCTACCCTTTATGAAGAAACCGATCATCAGTAACTCCCACACCTCATCCCTGCTACGACCCCACCACCACGACTCTATTGAAGAGAGCCAAGTCTCCGACACCTGTTTTTAACTGTAAACAAGATATACAAATAAAACAAATTGAAAGAGGCATATTCCACAGACTTATTACTAAACCTACCGTGTTCTAACTCATCCCATCTCTAAATGTGCCCATACATCCATGTCTCCTTTTCCACAGGCTTGTCACAGCGATGGTGAAAAAGAAGGAAACCCAGGCACATGGAAGTTACTTGTTGTTTTGGCTGGTTTGAAAAGCACAAGTAAACTTCAGATGTGGTCCTAGCCATGTGTGATGGTGGGTGTTGAGTTTCTTCTTGTAATGGCATCAAAATGCTGGTTCTAGGCATTGTTGTCCTTTTAAAGTGGGAGGGGATAGCCAGAAAGAAAGCAAAAGCCAAGACAGAGAAGGGGACTTGCAATTATCTTTCAGGACAGAATCATCTCTGGAACCCAGGCCCGCCTGGTTTCTGGCTGACTTCTCAGACTTCCTCTGGTTGCCTACCTGATTAGTTTTTCCTATGTGCTGACTCTGAAATGAGACAGGTCTCTAGCAAGTCCTTGGAGTCAGCACTTTGGAGAGTTCCTTTTCCCACCTAGTGCGTGGCCCCACGGCCTCCGGCCCCTAGAGAATCCCAGAGAGGGGCCGGGAGGTGCTCTGCAGAGGGCTTGCATCTCCGCAGCCTGTTTCCTGTCCCTCTTGCCTGTACCTAGCACTCTGGCTTCCTTGTTACCTGTGCCTTGAAGAAGCAGGAAAATACGGTGGCTACAAACATAAACTCTGGAACCAGCCAGCCTGGGAATAAATCCCAGTTCCCCATTTACTACATATATTCTCTAGAGCAAGTTCCTTGACCTTTTATGCCTCACTTTCCAAGGTGCTAACATGTGGAACATACTTGGAACAATGCCTGACATATTACAGCCACTCAGCAAGGATTAGCTATGATTATCATCGCCTCAGTGTACATGAGAAATTTTGAAAGATGGGCAGCTGAGCACTGTAGAGATTTTGTTTCCAAAAGTGCCTATTCAGAGCAGGCCTGGATCAGCAGTGCCTTCTTCACCTCTGTAACAACCATGCCATAGCCCTGGAGTAAGACATGCATTTCACAGCACCAAGAGAAAACCAGGAGTGAACAAGGAATTCCAAGTTTCTTAAAAGATCCTGTGCCAGCTCTTCATTTCCAGATCTTCTGACCCAGAAGTAAGAAAAAAGGAATCTCTCTGTATATGTGATGGCTAAAGAGGTAAGAAAGAGGGATCATTTAAGTCTAGGAGACAAAGGTGAGAGAGAAGCAATACAGAACTTTGGTAACCAGCCCCCCACTTTCTACGGGGTGCTAACAGAGAAGGAACCACTAGGTGGCAGCATGTGAGCAGATGAACCAAAGAACCAGTGGCCTCCAGTTTAGGAACCGCTGTACCAATCCCAACACACAGGTGTGGACAGTGAGTGCTGTGCAGAGGTGTTTAACCGAGGAAGCAGAAAGGAACCCCTCAATGCCTCCGAAGTTCCCTCCGTGGAAAAGAGGCCCCAGGGGCCCAAATCTGGGAGAGGAGAAAAGAGCTCGTGCCATGGGCTCTGTCACAGACACCCGAAGAGGAGCAGGGAAACAGCCTAAGAAGGAAGTGAACAAAAAGCAAGGTCAGGATAACTTGCCACTCTGCACACTTCAAAGTTCCTTCAATGGCCCAGTCACTGGCTTCCAGCCTTTACGACAAAATCCTCTTCCTGCAGCGGTCTGCTCCACACCTGTAGACGAGAAACCCGTTCGCCAAGCCGCAAATGGCTCCGTGCCTCTGTCCGCTGCAGAGTAGACCATACACATAGCATCTAGCTATAAAAGGCGGGGTGGGGGGCGGAATTTAAAGGCCAGGTGCAGGCAGGAACGAAGGAAAGCAGCAGGCAAGAAGAGAGAGGAGGGAGAAGCACTTTGTTCTTTTATTTAGTTGTTCATGTTTGTTGTTCCTCCTGGACCCGGGACAGGAACCCTGGACCTTGGGATTTATGTGGACTGTGCCCAACTGCTACTCCACCAGGGCGCACTGGAAAAAAAAAAATCTGGCCATAAAAGCTATTTAAAGGTACACCCTAGTGGAGCAGTGGTTAGGTCAGTTGCCTCCAAAGGAGTGCAGGCCATGTACCCCTGGGTTTGAGGGGTGGGGGGTGGAGGGGACCACCAGTGTGTGTGAACAACTAAATAAAGTGCTTCTTCCTCCTCTGCCTTCCTGTTGTCTACCTACTTCATTCCTGCCCGCAGCATTCCTTTAAAAAATAAAAATACAAAAGGTGTGCCCTGGTGGAGAAGCAGTTAGATCAGTTCCTCCCAAAGGAGCACAAGGCCACATGCCCCTGGGTCCAGGGGTAGCAGCCAGTGTGAAGAACTAAACGAAGTGCTTCTTCCTACAAACCCAGGTTCAGGGCCCAGAGCTGGGAATAAATAACAAATAGGTATAAAAGAATATTTTTTTAATGTTAAGAAAGTTAAAAAAAAAAAAAATCAGGAATTTGGTCCATAGCCACCTGTTTGTTTTAACAGTTACATGCAGAGACAGAAAAATCTTGATGAGTTGATGAGACTATCTGCAGGTTGAAGGGCATTTTCTGTTAGGAAAAAGTTCTAGCGACCTTTTAGAAATGACAGATTATTACAGTCTGCCTGAAACTGAACCTCACCCAGCAAAACTGCTCCCCTGCTCAATCCAACAGCCACTATTTTAGCCAACAGCCTCAGACAGCAACTGGCTAATCCGATTACCACCTCTGTCTGATTCCACTAACCCGCCCCTCACTGCCTGTGACTAGCTGGATGGCTAGGACATTAAAGCACTTAAGTAACTGCATTATATGTAGGATGGCTCCTTAATAGCCACTAATTGCTCTGGTATGTGAAATAGGAGAGGTTAGAGGTGGCTTCCCCCCTCCCTTTCTTGATTTTCTGTAAAGGAGGCAAAATAAGACCTCTAAGGACCCTCAATTTTTTTCTTAATGTTTCACAGATTTGCATGTCATCCTTGCACAGAGGCCATGCTAGTCTCTTTATGGTTCCAATTTCAGTATATGTGCTGTCAAAGTGAGTACTAGGATCCGAAATTTAAAAAGCAAATATCTATTTGCTCTTTACAGAGAAATAAGAATTTGCACAGAACATCCACTGGATGATGTGACCTGGGGCTAGGACTGCTGGGTCTGCACTGTCCAAGCTGATATCTGAAAATACTAAATGCTCTGAAGGCATCTTTCAGGTACCTTTTGTTTAAAATACATTTTTTTCTAGTGTATTTTCTCTGCCATTCAGATAGTAAAACAGCATAGACATTGTTTTGCAGTTGTCTCAATATTAAATTTTCCCGTATGATGGGCTGTAATATCTTAGAAATCTGTATCGAATTCAAAACCATCTAAATCTCTCCTTCTGGTGAATGAAAATAGGAAAAAGAAGAGAATTCCTAGCAATTCCCTAAACCCAGACAGGCTGATTCCACTTCAAGTGAGAGTGATGCCAAGAGGTGCGGCCAAGGAGAAACTCCCTCCTATTTAAGACAGATCCCTTATCTAAACATGCTGTGTGAGGAGCCACCTGGATTTCAGGTTTCATCGCCTCTGGTTTAGCACTTTCGCTTGCTCACCGCACTGCCTTCCGAAAACCAGTTAGTCTCCGCAAGCAGCGAAAGTGAGAGAGTGACTTGGGCACAAATCCCACAAAATCTGCCGTGGAAAAGGAAATGAAAGATTTTTAAATTCTCGGTCTGCTGCTTTGTTTATTCAATCACTTGAGTTCTGTCGCAGTTAGACACCTCTAGTGACACATTTTCAAAATTCGCTTCTCATGCTAGTCACACATGTCACAAAAAAAAGCAAAAAGCAAGACCAGCTTCTAGGGCTGGTTTTCACAGAGAGCGTCCTGTCCCACTGTAGGGACTCTGACCCTGCAACGAGGGCCGGGGTGGGGGGCCATGGGGGGCACTGCCTGCTTCAACGCCAGCCTGAGAAAAATGGAGTTGAAGAAAAGCAAGCTCCGGGGAACACGGAGAAACAAAAACATGGGGGAGGGAGTTGCATCTGAAGAAGAACCACTCAGATGTCAGAAATAGAGGTGCTTTAATCTACGGCTAAAAGGAAGCTCCCCACCCCTACCCCATGCCTCTGCAGCAGCAGAGGCTCTGGAAGGATAAATCTTGAGCAGCGCTGATTTGTTAATTCCCAGAGCAGCAACAAAATCTGTGGAGCTGACTTTAGAAAAAGCAGCCGACTACGCAGAGGATTATCCCTGCTACACAGTCCAGTGACTCAAACTAATTTTCTAGTTTGTGGATTACCAGTCCCTGGCTCCTCCCCCTTCCCTCCTGCCCAGCTATTTCATTTCCCATTAGAATGGAGAGAGATTGGGTAGGGAGTCTGAAACTGAACAACTGAAGAGAGATTTTTCTTCTTCAAGGGATTTGAATTATGCTAGTTGCCATCACAAATGAACTGTTCAGATAACATCCTGGGCTTTTGTTGCTGTTAATATGCACTGATGGCCATTCCTTTGCACGTCTACGAGATTTAATTGATACATTTTAAAATGTAGTTCATTTTGTACAAAGAGCTTTTATAAATATAGTATCTCCCCCACCCCGCACCACAAAAGAACTCATATTAGAGGAAACTGAGGTACAGTAAGGTGACCGAATAATTTGCCAACCAGAGACACTTTTGAGACTGAGCTATTAATATGATGCCCAAACCGCAGGTATGACTCAAGATGAATGGTCACCCTAAAACTAAGGCAAGATGAGTGGCCCTGTTGCCAGGGGAGCAGGCAGTAGAGAGATTTCCTGGCCCTCCTGGCATGACGCTTGGCAACATCTCTTCTAATGAAGTCCTCTCCCCTCCAGGCCTGGCTCCTAGGTAAACCCTGCCAACCGGGCTTGCTTTTCCTGATGCCCAGGCTGCTCTGAGGCCTGGTGTCTCTGGCATCAAGCGGCTGTGGGGATGGCTGGTTGTCAGCAGCTGTGTGTGTTCATTTCTCCCAGGGGACCCCATCACAGCCCGCCACCCCTCTACCTGGCAGCTCGCCACTGAAACATTTTTGTGGCACTAGGTAATAGTATGCCACTTTCCCACCTCCCGGGATGGGAGTGAGTTCCAAGAGGCTTCTAGTGCTGGTGCTCAAAGAGGGCATCTGGAGCCACTGGAGATGCACTTAACGTGATGGGGGGCAGCTGGCACCTTTAATCCCCTACATCCTGTCACAGAGCAGGAAACAGGCTGCAAGCACTTCCCTTTCACCCAGACACTCAACATCACCCTGCCTTGAACAACCAAGGGGGCACGAGCATGTCGCCCGCTTTTACTGCAGCCTCCTGTGGGTGGGTACCCTGCAGGCCCGTCCCTGACAGCCCTCCCCTGGAAATCACCTGGCATCTGGAAATCTGCGATCATTTCTTCGACGACATCTCCAAGGCAGCGTAGTGGAAGTTTGGGGAGCCGAACTTGGAGCTTACCATTGCATTCTGTTACTGCAGGATCTCAAGACCTCAGCACGCTCTGCATTTTAAGCCATATAATTTTTATGTTGCTGGGGCATTGGTCTGACCACCAAAAATGTCTCCAGGTGTTCCCAGATGTCCCGAGAGCAAAACTGCCCCCGTTGAGAATCATCACAGGGCACTGGGGCATGCTTACAGCCAGGCAGGCGCTGCCTTGCCTTAGAAGTTTGTACTTTAGCCACTGGGTCTGGTAAGAAGTTTATGGCTGGGTTGTAAAGAGTATAAATGTCATGAATTTCTCAGGGTTTAAGGACCAGCAAGGCAGCCCCTATCCTCCAGAGCACCTGGAGATCTGCCCCCCACCAACTGCTGCATTTACACTACAAAAATATCACGTGAATGAGCCCTTTCGTGCCAGAGTAAAGGGCTGCAGTCTCTCAGGTCTACAGCTGTGGTTACTCTCCTGGTCCCCTTGCTGTGGCAGAAATCTAAAAGGGAGCCCTGAAACTCTTGATGAGGACGTAGTGACATGCTACTTCAGAGAAAGAAGCCCAAGTTTCTAAGAGCACAGAGCAGAAGGCACTGGGGACCGCTCTGGTCTGCTTTGTGTTGGGTGGGGCCGATGCCGTCCCCACGTGGAGGTGCAGAAAGTCAGGACAGACTGCCATCTCACCACTGTGATTTTTCTGGTTCTTCATTTTAGTTTAGGGGAAAGTTTTCTCCTACAAAATGACTCCCAGGAGCTCTATCAAGAACCAAAAATAAATAAATAAAGCAAAATACAACCAAAACTCACTGCCTTCTCAGGAGGCCAAGACAGGAGGAGGGGTTCAGTGCCTTTGTTGTCTTTGCCGGCTTAGGCCAGGCAGACCGGCCATGGCTGGCCCCGTGGCAGCCAGAGCTCTGTTGATGCTGCCTCCCATGGGCCCTGAATCCGAGGCACCTGGAAGGGTTATTAGCAGGATTGGAACTCATCCCTCTGCTGGGACGAGATCATAATTACAGTAATTTTCTAACAGAGCTCGGCAGTAGGACTGTTTAATCAGCATCCGACTCCCTTGTGCTCCCAGCCCTCATCACTCAAGGAGGAGTGGGATGGCTCTTAAAGAGACAGCGCCCGCCTTTCAGCAGTGTGAACAGATGTGCCCTAATTGGTAGAATATATCTAAGTCTCGTAGCTTATAGCAGGCAGGTTGCGTTGCCTCCAGCAGCCTTGGGCTCACACTCTTCTGGGCCTGCTGGAGGGATCTGGGTCAGCCTGCTGGTGGGCCCGGCTTCCCCCATCAACATGGCCCCCAGGGGAAGGGACACATGTGGCCGGAGCACTTATGGACTCTATACTAGCTGGTCCCTTCAAGACAGATGGGATGAAGGAAAAGTGCTTGCCTGAAGGACAGAGAAGGTCTTGACAACCACAGATATGAAATTTTGGCTAGTGGTTTCCCATAACCCAGTGAATATAGAACACCTTGTTTTTTCAGATAAGGAATGAACCTTAAAGACTCTGAGGTAGTCTCTTAATTCTCTCATTTTAACTTCACCATCTCTCCCTACTTATTCATGCCGCTTTCACTGCTAACGCAAACACCTCTGCTTTTTCTGCTCCTTTGCTTGTAGCAGTGGCCAGATCTCCCCTGAACACAGGGAAGGAAAATGATTCACTTTACTCATTGAGTCAGGAGCACTTTGTCTCCTAAAGACTGTGGCTCTCACCCTGTTGAGCATAGTCTGTGTTTATACCTTGAGTCGAGGTACCAGTTTTCCGCTCCAAATCCAGTCATTACTAAGGTGAAACGGGGTTTCTAAGAAGATACTAGGACTGGCTCCTGCCAGCCTGTTGGGAAGCCAATCACATACCTGGTTTCGGCAGCAGTTCCCAAAACAGTTCCTTAGAGAGAACTGGGCGGGAGTAGATGAGGTGAGATGGGAAGGGGGCTTTCTAAGCAGGCTGAGGAAACCCTCAGGAAAGAAGGCAGAGTGGTATGAATAGCAAGGGGAACACTCATTTACAGTTCAGAGAAAGGTTACCTTGAGCTAGGCACCATGCCCTCCAGAGCTGAGTCCCTGCTGGCAGAGGGCTGCCCAGGAGGGGTGGCTTAGGATCAGTGCCCAGGCTCGACTGAGGAAGTCACTATCTCATGCTACAGTGTTATCTGCTTGGCTTTAGCTGTGTCTCAGCTGGCTGCTCACACATAAATCGCAGATGCCACCTCGGCCTGACTAAATGCTGCTGCTGCCTTTATAAGGCAGGCCAGGAGCTGGTATGTTTCAATTTCTACCTCCAATACCGCTATGCAGCCCTCCAGCCCATGGCCTGTCCATGACCTGGGTGTTAGCAATATTTAGCACTAGCTGAAGCATGCAGGCAAATGCATAAACACAGAACTCACCTAATGTCACATCATATTGTTAAAAAGTGATGACAGCCTTCCTAGCAAAGCTCCAAAGAGGGTACCAGGTAAATAGGACTTGGTGGTGTGGATCCAAGGCCTCCTCATCAGAAAACCGAGGACTGTGGAAGAGCACTGATTGCTGAGAATACTGAAGAGTTCTGTAGGGGGATTTTTCTCCCCTTACATTGTGGTGGGTTTAGTTTAGTTTAAAAAAAAAAAAAAGTTTTAAGGAAAAAAAGAATAAAAAATTCTTATGGAGCTTGGAATCAATTCTACTATCATCTAAACATATGCTTTTTAAAAACCACACTCAGCCTAGTTTCCTCAGTTAAAAACTGAATCCAATACGTGCCCAGCTCTCCTCACTAGGCACTGAAGTTGAATAAAAGGATGCATATGAAACTTACTATTTTCATACATCTCACACACACTTCCTCGCACCGGAACGAAACACAAACCCAGGAGCTTGGGAGCACTTATCCTGGGTGGGCCGTGGGGAGAGCTGTCAGAAGAAAGGTGACTATCAAGCACACAATCTACCTCAAACCTTAATTCTAAGCAAACAATATTTTAATTTTACAAAACAGCTCAGAAGTCCCCCACCTTCCATACAGAGGTCATTCATCAGCCATGGTGGCTAGACCTTTGTCTACACAGGGACAGAATAAAGCATGAGAGGCAAATGGCACTGCCTGGATGAAGAGGCTGTCTTTCTCTATTGTCTTTCTGGTGACTTCAGGCCCATATTTTAGAAAAGCTCTTCTTTCTTAAGACGTCTCCCATGGCCTCCACTCAGCTCTACACAAGACAGTGCAGAGAGGTGCCTGGCCTTAGATTAACTGAGGTACTGTTGTATGCAGTGCTGGTAATGGATCATTAAAAAAGCCAGGAGTCAGAAAAATCGCATCCGTGTCTGCGAATGGCTCCTGCTGTCCCAGCAGCCTACCCTGCTGGCAGAACTAGCTGCTGAGCACCGACTCCAGGAAGAAAAGGAGTGAACAGAAGACGACCGACCCAGCTTGCTGTTTTTTGGCTGAGTAGGGAATTGACACAGACCACCTCCGGCTCCTGTCTGGAAGTTTTGAGATCAGAGAGCTTCAGGCACAGCTGGGTTCACAGCTGCACCATTTGGAGCATTGGACTTATTAATATTCATGAGCCATCCCCACCAATCGGCAGAGCGGATGCCATTAGCTTAGCATCTGTCGGGTTTTTGTGAGGGCTGTGTGTGGAGTTTTTTTCCCCTCTTAAATGAACTTCTTTTGACATTTTGGATTTGCCTCTGTGGGTTTTCTATCCTCGCCTTGCTCTGCTGCATCATATAAAGGAGAGACCCAGGGGAGGCGGGCAGGAAAGAGGATGACTCCCAGCCAGGGCTTTGCATCTGCCTGTTGACAAACTTTATTTCCCTTTCAGCACCTGGCACCTCAGACAGGCTGCGAGGATGCAAGCAGCATCAGGTAAATTATACCTAACAAGGTTCAAGCCCATGACTGTGAGAAGAGCTGGATCCTGGCTCTTTGGAAGACAACTCTTCCTCCAGTGGTGAACTTGAGCTGCACACACAATGCAGGAGCTGCAGTGCACAGTTCTGAACCATTATTTCCACGCTGATAAATTCATGATTTATGAAAGTCACTACTGCCAGCCCTCACTCCCTCCTCCTCTGCTACAGCTTGTTAGACACAAATTGCAACAACAGTCTTAAATACTTGAATTTTATTTCAGGCCAAAGCCCCTCAACTCTGAACTAAATGGCATGACAGTCCCACTGCACAGGCTGGGAGGAAAAGAGCCCTCAGACAGGAGGAGGCCAGAGTGGCCAGAGCAGGAGGTATGGGCGAGAAGAACACGCACAAACCCAGGTGCAGAGCAATGCCGGCCAGTGGCACCCGGCTCCTACCAGCTCGGGCTCTCAGCAGAGACGAATTATGGCAGCAGGAGGGCAGAATGCCTCATTGTCTGAAGGAAGGCATGTTATTCCTCATCCCCATCCCCAGAGCCCTCTCTCCAGGCAGAAACAAAGCCCTTGTGCCCCCACTGAACTGAACATACTGCCTCCCTGCAAAACAGCAGAGGGACACCGTGGTGGCTGAAACCCTGGGGGCAGGGAGCTGTTATGAAGAGACAAGAAAAGGACTCCAAGAGAAAAGAGTCTATTCTCACCCTGCTGTAAAAGGAGTCACATCCCTACTTTATAGCCAGAAGAGATGCTGACAGGCCAGAACAGCCTTTTCCAAAACGAAGCCCCCTTGGGCTCTTGTCTCCTCTGACAGGGCCACCTCTCTTTCATGGGCGGCCATGAGCTACTACCTGGTCTCAGGCGTCACTCAGCCAGTCCTGAAGATGCAGGAAACCCCAGTGACAGGAGTCGCAGCACCTGCCATTCAGTGGTATTAATGGAGGAAAAGCAAGGAGGTGGGAGAATAACTATTCCCCACCTGTCCAGGCATGGAGGCAGGCAAGGGGCCGGGCTTCCAGAAACAAAGCGCTTCAGGGGCTGCAGCAGAAACAACTCCATTCGCATTTCTGTTGGGACAGTATTCGATGTGGCAACTAGGAGTCTGCCATGTACAGGTCCCCAAAACCAGTCACCTGAGGCAATGCTCTGAGCCCATAAACAAACATCTAAAGAAATCTAGCTCTCGGGAGAATAAATATGGGATCCTGTTCAAAACCAACATCCCCTGGCCTCAGCGTTAGCTCCTACGAGGAAGCTTGAGGAGCTGTCATACCCAACTCTGCGACCAACCCCAGGTCGAGGCGACTATCAGACACTAAGCAGTCCAACCTCCCCAACACCTGCCCTGTTTCCAAGCCCACCTGAGCCAGTCTCCTTGCCTGCATCCTCTCCATCAGCCTCCGAGCAGGACCAAGAGCTCAGGCTAGAGCTCACTTTTCCAAAACTGCTTCTAACTGAGCAGGGTTCCAAAGCACAGTGTGGTCCCCTGCCAGGCCTTGCCTCACAGGCTGAGGAGCAGAGATGTCCTCCTCGGGTCTTGCAAAATCACAGTGTGATGGCGAGGAGGAGGGTGGGAGAGGGGGGCTTTCCAGGGAAGCAGCCTCAAAGTCAACAATAGGAGCCCACACTTCGAAATGGTCCTTTTCTTCCCCAGGAGGTGGTGAGGGAGAGGTCCTGCTGCCAGATCCTGGAAGAAAGCAGCAACTGGAAAAGAGTAGGAAAGGGACAAGAAGGACATGAATGATAAACCAAACTCCAGGAAGAAACACAAGCAAATGGACAGACAGAAGCCGGTGTATCCAGACATACAGAATGTTACTCGGTCATAAAAAGGAATCAAGTATTGATACACACTGCAACATGAATGAACCCTGAAAACATGGTGCGTGCAAGAAGCAAGTCACAAAAAAACCTGAAGTGTTATGACTCCAATTGCATGAAATGTCCAGAACTGGGAAATCCTTGGGCGTAGAAAGAAGATTAGTAGTTGCCAGGGCCTAGGGGTTGGGGGAAATGGGGCATCTGTTAATGGGCACACTGAGGTGATGAAATTGTTCTAATATTGACAGTAGTGACTGATGGTCACATGACTTTCTAAATAAACTAAAAGCTACTGAATTATACACCAAAAGGGTAAAAATTTAGGGTATCTGAGTTCTCTATAAAGTTGTTCTTAAAAAAGGGTGAGCGTGCCCTGGTGGGGCAGGGGTTGGGTACAGTTCACATATATCCCAAGATCCTGCATTCGCATCCCAAGCAGGAACAACCAAGGTGAACAACTAAGTAAAATAAAAGAGCTCCTTCTTCCTCCTCTCTTCCTGTCTGCCTGCCACTGCTCGCCTTCATTCCTGCCTGCACCTTCCCTTTAAAAAAAAAAAGAAAAAAAGAAAGGAGTAAATAGGAAAAACCAGCACAGACAATAAGAAAGGCTTCTCCCTTCCTCCCCATGTTTCCATAGGAGTCCCCACCACCCAGGGGTGGGTTAACATACACAGACCCTTGTACCATGAAATGAGAGAACCATGCGCAAGGAGAATAAGGCCACTGCTGAAAGGTTACTGATGCTGTGACATGACTTTTATCACATGGACTGGCTCACTGGCCCAGATTACAGTAATGATAGGCCTGGGTGTCTCAAAAGAGAGCTTGTTACCTCTTAGGGTGGTCTCCTTTAGCCAGGTGAGAAGAACCCTGCCTCTCTTCCTGGGCCCAGCCACAGTTCGACATGGCATAGCGAAGAATGGCATCAGAAACGCTCATGGGGCTTCGGCCCTGGACACAGGCTTCTATCTCAGGCACTGAGAGCTGACTTTGCAGGAAGAGGTGCAACTGACTGTCGGACAGGAGCACCACACTCTGCAGGACCCTGCGCAAATAAAGGTTAATAGCACAACACAGAGCATCACTCTGAGCAGCTACTCTCCCCACCCCAACCCCCTGAAGGGGCTCCGGCTTGAGCCAGCGCAGGAGGGTGCAAGAAAAGCATCTACTACAAACATGCCAATGTGCCAGAGGGCCATTCTGCCTGGCACCTTCCTCGGGCCTTACCCCCACCTCAGACAGCCAGTGCTAGCTGTCAAATCCACTCACTTTTCAAGGAAGAGCTGCAGACCTTGTCGTCGCTTTTCGATGAACTCATCTGAGCTGCCAAAGAAGGTTGACTTACCAGGAAGTTCAGGTACAGGCCTGTGGGATCACATAATGTATCACCCAAGGTGATTATTCCAGAC
The DNA here is from genome assembly GCA_004363575.1 of Solenodon paradoxus. Taxonomy (NCBI): domain Eukaryota; kingdom Metazoa; phylum Chordata; class Mammalia; order Eulipotyphla; family Solenodontidae; genus Solenodon; species Solenodon paradoxus. The sequence continues at coordinate 66,876 of RJWH01001408.1, read as the reverse complement.
CCTCCCTAATCAAGGAAATTCCCTGAAAAGAGGCTTATATCAATACAAATAGCTTGTAATAAGGTGAGGAAGATACTCTAACACTGACTGACTATATACCATGTAACCATGACAGTGACATAGTCTGTGCTAAATGTTTTACCAATTTTATTTCATTTAATCCTCTCAAAAACCCCGTAAGAGAGATATTAGTGTCCCCATTTTAGTAGGAAGGAAACAGAATCAGACAGGTGAAGGAGATTTCGCAGTGTCACACAGCTAAATAAATAGCAGAGCTGCTTTCTGAACCAAGTCTGACTTTAAAATTCCATGTACTATCCTACACTGTTTAGAAAACCCACTCCCACCATGAATTATTATTTTAAAACGACATAAACTTAGATACGGAGACGACTGAGGCCATGTAAATTAGACTACCTACTCCAGTTCCAGGTCACATGCTTGGAATTTTCTAAAAGTAATTGAGTTACAGCAAGTCATCTACAAATCTTCATCCCAAAAACCTCCCTCTCCTCTCCTATGAAGGGCAGCACATGGTTTTAAAAAACAAGCCAGGCTAGAGGATGCAGGATTGCTCCAAGAAGTGCCAACTGGCTTATGAGGGTCTGACGCATGACAACGACCTCATCAGTCCCACATGTTAGCTCACTAGCGAGGGTCATCAACAGGACAACTGTAACCAGAGCATTCAGTGACAACTCTGCAGTGGAATCACTCTCCAAACAGTCTCTACTTTTCAGACTTTAGAGATGTAATAAGGAAGGAACAACACTTCCTAAGGTTCTCAAATCTATTATATCTCTACATTAAAAAAAAAACAAACTCCTATTTTTCACATGTCTGTTAGGAACATCACCTGTCAAATAAGTCCAGGTGCTAAAAAGTTTCTGATAACCAGTGACAAACACATTTAAAATGCTACTCCTAGACTCAAATGCTTTTTTTTTTTAAAAAAAGGAAAGGTGCAGGAAGGAGTGAATATGAACGGAGGCAGAGAGAGAGATAGGAAGACAAAGAAGCACTTTTATTTATATTTCGTTGTTAATTTTGGTTGTTCCCTAGCCTCAGGACATAAACCCGGTTCCCTGGGACATATGTGGACTGCGCTCAGTCAGAGGCAGTGGACTTAACCACTATACCAGCAAGATGCACCTAAAATGCATACATTTTATATTTATATGACTTCATTAAAAATGAGAACTCTGTCTTTTTATACTGACTTAAAAATATAATTTAAGAACACACTTCTCATTTTCCTTAATCCTGGCACATTGTCAAGTTTTCTTCATTATAAACTCCAGTTCCCAAGAACCTAAAAAAGCCAATCTCAGTTCTAAGAAGGAAGCAACAGGTGCATCCTGGTGGCATGGTGGTTTAGTACATTGTGGCGCAGTCCACATACATCCCAAGGACCCCAGTTCAAGACCTGGAACCAGGGGAAACAACCAAGATGAACAAGTAAAGAAAAGGTATAAAGTGCTTCTGTCTCCTCTCTTCCTGCCTCCCTGCCTGCCGGCCTTCATTCCTCATTACTGCCTGCACCTTTCCCTAAAAAAAACAAAACAAAAAAAAGGCAAGAGAAAACTCACACTAAACCAGCATTTCTCTGAAGCTGCTTTCTCAGCCACACGAACTCACGGTAGCGACGACGCACACAGGATGTCTTGGCAGTAAAGGCCTTGCTGTTGGTCTATAGGAAGAAATACATGAAAACAGCTTAAAGTGGAAAAAAAGACCAACGTCACTTGAACTCCCTACTATCACTCTCACTAAAGAGCCAAGCCAACAGGCCACAGTTCTAATCAGGGGCTCCACCTAGAGCCAGTTGCCACCAGACAGTTTTAAAGCGATGCTCAAGCACCAGCTCTCGGCCCTGGAGAGTGCTCACCCCAGCAAAGAAGCTTGGTGCACTTACATGGAGAAATATCTTATAATCCACATAGGAATTCCAGGAGCCTTCATTCTGCACTCGGGGGTCCTGAACACGGACAGTGATCACTTCCTGGAGGTAAGAAATGTCCTTCAGCTTTAGCTCAGTCACATAGTAAAGCAGCTTTGACAATACAGGTTCCCCAATTTTTCGACTCAGACAGGATGAGTTTTCATTCATTCATTCATTCATTCAATTCAACAAATATTTATTGACCACCCACTATGTCAGGTACTGTTCTAAGGTACTAGAGATACAAACATGAACAAGAGGCAAAAAGCCTTGCCTTCACTAAGCTTATATTCCAGTACATTCCAATGAAGGGAAAAGTTATACAAATGAACTTCATTTCCAGTAATGCCTTTACTACTGATTTCGTTCTGACTTTACTTTGAGCTCATCAGAATCACCAAGGTCTAACAGTCCGAAGAACACTAATGAAAAGATCTGCATCTTCTCCCAAATCCCCTCTCCAATTTTTACCCACCTGTTCCCTGGAGACCACACTCTTACCTCCTGCTCTTGGTTTTCCAACATTCTACACCAAAAGCCCATTGGAAGAAAACATCTGATGACGGATGAGAGAGGACACGGGAATAATCATAGTTAGTATGCTTCAGTATTATCACTCTTTTCCCAGGGCAAAACCCTGAAAGTTTTTAAGTAACCCCCCTGGAGAAACCCAGACAACTTTTTTGTTCTTGTGTAAAGCTTAAAAGAAAATTTAAAAAAAAAAAAAAAAATCCCCCACATTACCTCTGTGCCTAGCTAAAAAAGTCCTGGGTTTGCCTTCCTTCTCACTTCATGGCCTGGACCCTTAACTCTGAAGCCACTTCTAAGCAAACAGGGGTTTGTGCAATATTTATGTCAGGCAGCCAGGACAGGTTTGGTGGCAAAATCTTTTTTGACTGAGGACAGCAGGCAAAGCAGTGACTTGTGGGCTCAAGGTACAGTTTTGCAAGTGAGTCTAATATCGCCCCCTCCTGGCTATTTAGAGACAACCACCCACCCCTACTCCCACCCCACCCCCAAACACCAATGAGCCTAAGTCCCTTTGTCTTGCTAACCACAGTCACCTCCCCAGAGGAAAATCTGAGAGCTGTAGCATTCTGGGAGCACCTGAGCTGGTTGCCCATTTGTGACCTTCCCCTAGCTAATCTGTTCTCTGGAACCCAAGCCAATGTTTCTAATCACTTCCTCTCTCGACATGCCTTCCGGTTTGTACCTCTGCCCAAGCACCCCGCAGCTGCACAGGTCGACTCAGGATGCTTTCTGCTCCTTTGTAAAGATTCATTAAAGCCTAAGGCCCTGATTTCCCCCAGTGTGGCAGTTTACATGTGCAGCGACATCACCCACTCCAACAAGGGGACCATGAAGGCTACAGCTCAGGGTTACTCAAGTCCAGAGGGGCCCATGATGTCACCTTCTGTTAAAATACAGCACTAATCTTGTTACTCCTAGAACCACTCCAACAGCATCCACCCTGGCTGCTGCCTCCGCCCCCTTCTCCTCTCTTAAGAGCTGAACAATAAGGTTTAATTTCCCTTTCCAATTTACCTTGAAATGAAAACTGACTTCAGCCAATGTGTACTGCCAACAAATGGGCCAGGCTGGCTCCTGGGAAAACAAGACTAAGCTATCCCTCTCCTCCCCCCATGCCCATTCATACACCCACTCATTTTTACAGTCCCACAATTAATTTTAAACACATTCTCTTATTAGTTCTGCCTTACCATTAGAAGAGTGTGTAATGAGTTTCCCTCTATTTTATGTTTTGCTAACACAAGGCTAACGTTTCAAGAGAGGAGAACTCATTTACACCACAAAATTAGCAGAGCAAACAGCTTTTGCAGTTCTTTCCAGTATATGCCAGAAGGTCTCTCCACACACAGACAACGAACTGCAGAGACAAAGCTGCATGGAACACGGAAAAATTGGGCTACACCATGGAGCAAACCAAAGGTTTTATGACTGCAATATCATCTGAAACAGTATTCTTGCTGATAATCTGATTTTTCATCTGATACAATCACCACTGCAAAAAGATCCAGAACTGAGAGGTAGGAAATTCCAATTCCATAACCACAATGTACAGAATCCTAGATATAAGCAGTCAAACGACTGTGACCAAAAAGAGCAGGCTGACTTGTGGAATAATTAATGACCTCAGATTTTTAAAAAATTCTTTTTCCTCTCCTGTTTTCAAGTATTTGATAGCATTGTCAGCACAGAGCAGTTAGATAATCTGAACTGTCTTTTCACAAAGTAATGACAAAGATGATGACAAGGAGATCACAGTCATCCACACACTCATCAAGCACACACAACTCCTAAGCCTTGAAAGGTTTGCCCAACTGAGAACCATAATCTAGTAACTAAATGGTCATCATTCTCTTGGGTTCAAAGAGTTTGCTAGGGCTCTGCTCCACCTCCGGGCATAAATTCCTCTCCTTTCCTTTGGGGCTAATGCCCCTTAGAAACAAACAACAATAAACTGGCGCTTAAAAAAGAATCCTAGAACGTTGTCATCCACCCCCCTACCCGCCCCCCCCACCCCCGCGCCAGCTCTGCATAATTAAATCTAAGTTTAAAGGATACTAAGAAAGTTTTCATTGTAACTTTCCTTTGAAACAATGGAACAAATACAAAAACCTCCACTCCAAGTAATAACTTCTGGAACTACTATCCTCCACCAGCTTCCTTCCCATAGGTGTCACTCCTCAGGCCACTCCTTAAGGAAATTCTGAACTTTAGCTCTAGGATTTGGGAGAAGGATCTGAGAGTCAGCCAAGTAAGGACAGAATCTGTGACCCTCTCAGCTATTTATTCAACCCACTCAGTCCTAACTCCCTCCCCAGGGTTCCTTTTATTGCATCTGAAAGTTTCCTTCATCAGTAGCTCCAGTAGGAATCCAGTTGCCTCCTATTTACACAGTAGGTGCCTTGTAAAACTTGCCAATGTCGCAACAATTCAATATAGAAATTCAAGGTTTAGCACCTCCATTGCACTCCCATTTAAACTACTTCAGGAGACAAGTTGAATAAATGGGTGATAAAAGTACATTGGGCAGACTCGTGAGCCCCTGGTGCTAGCCGGCAACTCAAAAGGCTCTTCTTCCTACATTCCCACAGGTGGTAGAGGGGGCTTCCCCGTCTGACCAAGGTGTGTTTTCTCAACCCAGTAACTCACTTCCATCCCTTTGCCCGTTCTGTAACCTGTACCTCCTTTTACTTGAAAGGTAAGTAACAAAAGCGACCACAATCTAGCATGAGTCTCCTGGGTTCCCGTAAAATACTTGTCATTACCCCTAGTCCTCATGGTTTGGATAAATATTCCTAAACTTTCATTCAGGTCACTCCTCCCCGCTTCCGTTCTTAACGAACTGGAAGCAACAGAGCCACGTGGTCCTTCTCATCCTTCGCCTATTAAATCTGAGGTGTGAGAAAGGAATATGATTTATGCTTTAAAAAGGAAAAGGAAAAGCCGTGTTTCCGAGCAAGCACTTGCCTTCATCCAAGGAGGTGAAAAAGCCCGTCCCTAGGATGTCAAACGAGGTCCCCCATCCACACGCTCTCGTTGCGGCCCTCACCAGAGACAGTACCCACCTCCCGAAGCCCCGTCCACGCCTCCTCACCTGAGAGCAGCGCCCACTCCGCACAGCAACACCTCCACTGCCCCACCATAGAGCCGAGTGTCACGGCTTCTCCTTCCGGGTGAGTCGCCGGTGCCCCGGGGCACGATGGGAGGTGACTCCTGACACGCCAATCCCGGGTGCCTAGAACGCCCCGCCCCTGCAAGTCCCGGCTCTTCCCCGCGATTCTCGCGCGGCGGCTGGCTCGGCTCTGCCCCGCCCTGGTCCGGGCAGAAGTCGGGATTCCACGAAGCTCACTGTGGACGCTAGAAGGTGGACGCGGGTGAGGGGCGGTGAATGAACTTGACGTCCAATCCAGAGCCGCATCCCGCCCAACGTTGTCAGAATAGCCAATCAGCGACCAGAAAGCGCCGCTACAGGCGGCAAAGTGGGAGGAGGTTGCGAACTGTGTTTACCTTCTACAAGACGCGTTTTTGCTTGTGGAAGCGGCTGGTGGTGGAAGAAAACGCCCACATTCTTGGAGCCTTGCTAAGCAGCAAGAGAGTCCCCTTTTGAACGCGGCAGGTGGCAGTTACCCTGCGGAGTTATCCTGGGGGACTCCAACTCAGATTCGTGAAAACAAATTGTGAGAGCGAAGACCGAACTGAGACCCAGTAACACAAGCTTCCCTCGACGAACGAGGCCACGGAAAGATCGTGCGGCTCGTTGGTAAGAAAGAAAAATCTGTTGAACATGAAGACTTTCTGTTGTTGAAATGTCTTTTAACAACCCACTTAAAGATATTCTAGGCAAAGATAATATCAAGGGAAAAGTTACGATCACAAATACAAGCCCTAGAATTGGAGGACCTGTGTACAATACTAAGTACCATACTGATAATGTAGCCTTAAACCGAGCCTAAATCTTTGTCCTGTGCAGATTTTGGCACATACCTCAAAATTCAGTTTTTCTCAAAACTTGTTTGTCACAGTATCGCTGTATATTCCTTTTTTTTTTTTAATTTAAGAAAAGGTGCAGGCAGGAATGAAGGCAAGTAGGCAGGCAGACAAGAAGAGAGAGGAGGAAGAAGCATTTTTACATTATTTCCATGTAGTTGTTTACACTGGACCAGCGTTTCGAAACCAGGTGTTTGTGACCAGAGATGATTGATTTAACTGCTGTTCCACCAGGTCGCGCCTGTATGTTCATAAAATGATTAGTAAGAATTCCAAGGAGACTTTTTTAATGTGGAATATCTACCAAGTTAGAAATTAAAGTTGAGAAATTTTAAAACATGCATTAACTCACCCAAAAGAATAATAAACTGGTGAAAACAAGAAACAGGCTTAAATAGAGTCACTAATGCTAACCCCTACATCTCTAGAAGTAAATTTAACTACAGTTTTGGCCTTTTCCAGAAATGGAGTCAGTCAAGAGTCACCTAGTCAGCACTAGTGAGGTAATTGCCTGGTAGATTGCCCTCTTCCCCTAAAAGGATCTGGGTGCTTGACTCAACCAATCCCCTTTTTGCTAGTATAACTTATATAGTGCTGTGCCCTTCTATAAAAGTCTTTCCCTGGAGTTCCATTCTATGTGCTCGGTGGGCTGCTGCCTGATTCATGAATCACTGAACAAAGCCAGTAAGATCTTTAAAATGTTGACTCAGTTGACTTTTTTTGAATATGTTAATGTGACATATTTATTTATTTGTTTGTTTTTAAGGAAAGACGCAGGCAAGAGTGGAGGTGAGTAGGCAGGCAGGGAGGAAGAAGCATTTTACGTTAGTTATTCACATTAGTTGTTCCCCCTGGATTCAGATGCGAACCTGAGTCCTTGGGATGGACTGTAATGCCTTCCTTTGGAGCCAGCTGACTGCTATTCCACCAGTCGCACCATTTTTTAATAAAATTTTTAAAGAGGAAGGAGGGAGGATGGAAGGAGAGAGGGAGAAGCCGCATTTTTATGTATTTTATTTTGGTTCCCACATCCCTGGATCACAAATCTGAGTCTTTGGACTTCACATGGTTCACACCCCGGCAGTCTCAGCCACTTAAACTACAAGAGTGTGTCCAGCATGTTTTATGAAATACAGTTTATACTTTCAAAAATTAGTGGTATTGTTTTACAGTTTTGTAAATCTAATGTTCCATTTATCAAACACAGCTAGATTCTCGTATTTGCTTCCACATTCCTTCTATTTTGCTATGTTATTTTGGCCTAGTTAATGAAGAAAACCCAGTTTCACACAAATATATGGTTGGAAAAGGAAATATTGTTAACCTCTGCTGATAATTGTGGATATTTTCTTTAATACTAGTAAAAGTCACCAAATGGTAGTTTCTTTCCTTTTTTAAAAAATGTTTTGAGGAAAGGTGCAGGCAGGAATGAAGGCAAGCACGGGTAGACAGGAAGAGAGAGAAAAGAGAAGGAGGAAACATTTATTTATTTAGTTGCTCATTTTGATTGCTCCACCCCGTCCCAGGTCTCAGACTGGATCTTTGGGAATGTATGTGGATTACATTCAGTGACCTTATCTGTGAGGCCACCAGGATGCACCTCTTTTTTAAGGTTTTTTGTTTGTTTAGTTTTTAAGAGGAAAGAAGGTAGGCAGCAGCAGGAAGGAAGAGAGAAGAGGAAGAAGCATTTTGCTTTTTTGATTGTTCATTTTAGTAGTCCCGCCACCCCACCCTGAGCCATGAACCCAGGTCCTTTAACTATGTGTGGACCTCACCCCAAGCATGGGCTTAACACCTGAGCCATAAAGGCCAGCCAAATGGTAGTTTCTTTTTTTCTTTTTAAAGGAAAAGAGACAGGAATGAAGGTGAACAGAGGCGGGCAGGCTGGAAGAGAGGAGGAAGAAGCATTTTATTTATTTTATTTAGTTGTTCATCTGAGTTGTTCCTGCCATCCCCCGGACTCAAACTCAGGACCTTGGGATGTATAAGGACTACGCTCAACCACTATTCCATCAGGGTGCACCAATAGTCTTAATTATTAGTTGCAATAACGCATCTGAAGGCATTTGGAAAACAATGATTCACCGAGTTATGCAGTTCTTCCAAATACTGATGCATTTTATTATTCAATATAGAAATTACTTGTATTAATATCATCACTAATCTCATCAGGAAAGTCTTGGAAAGTTGTCAAGCTCACTGTGATGAATATAATTTTTGCTTGAAAGCTCAAATGTCATTTCTGGCATAAACACTTTCAATCATTTTCCTTTCAGTGGCAGGTTCAGTTTCTTCAAATAACCAATTTTGAATAATCAATTTTTCCTTAGTCTTTCTTTCAAGTAAAAATAGTGTTCTATGAAAAAAGAAATGCTATTCAGCTCACACATATCAATAAAACCATATAATTCATTAAGCAGAAGTTCTGTAGGTACATCTCCCATTTCGTCACATAAAACATTAAAGACTTATACTATAGGGGAAAAAAGTAATAGTAGTCCTTCATACAGGATAGTCTTAAGAGGCTTCTTAAAACTTGTATTGCATTAATGTGGCAGTGAATACAGTGAGTAATATAAGTAGGTACCACACTGCTTTGATTCATACTGAAGTGCTGTTGATTTTGGTCACTGTTTTTTATTGTGTTTTGTTTTGTTTTTTAAAGGAAAGAAACAGGCAGGAATGAAGGCGAACAGACAGGCAGGTAGGCAAGAAGGAGCATTTGTGTTATTTATATTTATTTGTTCACATTGGTTGTCACAGCGGTAAGTGGCCTGGTAAACAATTAACCTAACTGCTACTCCACCAGGGCTTGCCTCACCCACTGTTTTGTACCATCAGTGAAAAAGTCTCTGAACACAGGGGTATGTGACCTCCTTCAGAGGCAATTGTTTTAACTGCTACTCCGCCACAACACGCCTGTTTGCCTTTTAAAAGACTACTTCAGCCTTCAGAAGAGATGAAATCATTTGAATCAACGTGGAAGGATCAAGAGGGGATTATGCTAATTGAAATAGATCAAAAGAAGAAAGGATACCAGATGGCCTCACTCATAGGTAGAATGTGAGTAGACAAAATAAAGGAACCAACAAAACAAAACCAACTCTTGGACACTTGCAACAGTACTCAGGTCACCCTTAGGGAATGGGATGGGAGAGGGTGGGGAGAAGTGGCGGAGCCCACTGACAGTGGTGAAGAATACTTGGTGATTTGGTGGAAGGCAGGGTATGTTGACACATATCTGAGAAATAGGGAAATTACACATATGGGAAACCTACAGATATGAGTTTAATTTATAGAACAGTTATTGCAATAAAATACTTAAAAAGAAAAAAAAGTGCTTGTTAATTCCAAATGAATAAATTTTTAACAAAAGAATGTCAAGTGGTAGTCAAAATGAGCCTAGAGTTTCATACCCATTTAGATGGCGTCTATTAAAAATTAGAAATGGACAAGCACAGGCATTGTGAGGATGTGGAAAATTGGAACCTTTGTGCATTGTAGATGGGAAGGTAAAATGATGCAACCCCTGTGGAAAACACAATGGCAGTTCCTCTAAAAATTAAACATAACCAAATGATCCAGCAATCCCACTTTGGTCATTATATCCAGAAGAATTGAAAGCTGGGTGTTGAGATATTAGTTTACCCATGTTTGTAGGAGTATTACTCAAAATAGCTAAAATATGGAGGAAACCAAGTGTCCAACCTTGGCTGAATGGATAAGCACAATGTAATTTATATCTGTATCTACCTATATCTTTATCTATAACAGAATATTCTTCAGCCTTAAAAAGGAAGGCAGTTCTGATATATATGCTTGAAACTTGAGAACATTATGCCAGTTGAAATTTGCCAGCCACAGAAAGATAGCAGCAATATGATTCCATCATATGAGGTACTTAGAGTGGAGCGAATCATAGAGACAGAAAGTAGAATTGCCAGGTAAATTGCCAGGGTCTGGACAGTGGGAGAAATAGGGAGTATTGTTTAATGGGTAGAGTTTCAGTTTTACAAGATGAAAAGGGTTCAGGAGATGGATGGTGGTGATGGTTGCAAACTCTGTGAATGTATTTAATACCACTGAGCTGTCTGCCTCAAAGTGAGGAAGATGGTACATTTTACCACAATGTTTTAATTGGAGAAAAATGAAAACAGAGTTGTAGGCAGCAGGAGAGCTCTCATATCTGTGTGTGTGTATATATATAAAGGAGAGCTGCAGGCAGGAATGAAGACAAGTGGGGCAGACAGGAAGGACATTTTTATTTATTTTTAATTTAGCTCTTTACACTGGCTGCCCACCCCCGACCTGGGACACCAACTCAGGTGTATGTGGCCTTCATTCCTTCAGAGGCAGTTAACCTAACCACTACTCCACCAGGGCATGCCAAAAAAGAAAATATTTTACAAGTTCTGTACTTCCCCCACTCTTTAAATCACTTCCCAGAAGCAGCTATCTACCTAAAATAGCTACTGTTTGCTAAATGTCAGCTATAAACCATTGCCTTTATACGTGACTGTTAGTTACACAGAAATGCTGGAAGGCAGGTCTTAAATATTTTCATGTTTTCAATTTTCCTGGAGGCTCAGGTTCAGAGAAGGTAAGTAACATGTCCAAAATTGTACTGCAGGCAAATAGTAGAGAAGTCTAGCCTGATTCCCAAATCATTACTTTTTTTGCAGTATCACACTTCTACCCTTCTCCACATTCCTTGTGATTTTCAGAAACTTCATATGACAGACATACTTCCTGTGTGCAGGAACAATGCCACTTCAAGTGTAGTCTTCAGCAAGGTTATTATGACTGAGTGCTGCTGTTACTCTTAGAAAGAAAAGACATTCCAAGGATCTGAATAACTTAAAATGTTATCAATCTTGGTGCGCCCTGGTGGCCTAGCAGATAAGACCACCAGATGTAATCCACACATATCCCAAGGACCCAGGTTTGAGACCCAAGGCTGGGGTGGGGTGGGAAAAAAACCCAGATGAACAATAAAAATTATATAAAGTGCTTCTTCCTGTTCTCTCTTCTTGCCTGTCTGACTACTTGCCTTCATTCTTGCCTGAATCTTTCTTTAAAAAAAAAAAAAGGGTCACCATTCTTTGGGAAAGAGAAAATAACTAAATCCACTTTATACCAAAAGATTTTCAAAAAAGATACTGTTAATGCAGAAATTTAAGGCCTGTGAGTTTGACATCTATCCCTGGAAGAATTCCAGGATAGATTATTAACTGGAGTTTGAGTTGATTACAGATTAGCATAAACCAGTGGTGCTCTGCTACCTAAAAAGAGAAGGTGACCTTTGAATCCCTTAATTCAGGAATTTTGTGGAGCACCTAGACTCCTTTACTTTTATTCCCACAAGTCAAAATTTACTAACAAACTTAGATTTACTAGATCTGAACCGGTCATCCTGTGATGTACAGTTTAAGAAAATGGTCGTATTGAGCTTTTTGCAAGACCTTAGAGAAACACAAAGGCTGAATTTCAAGACTAGAAAAATACTATCAAAGAGGAATTAGATTTACAGAACTGTGTGCTACTACAGAAGCCAGAAGTAGAAGAATAAGTGCATTTACAGAGAGAAGCAGAATTCAGCTCATAAGAGGAATTAGGGATGGCAGTATTTTACGCAGGCGTGAGTATGATTTGAGCAGTAGACAGTTTTGATCAAATCTTGAATCCACCACTTTCTTACTGAATGTCACTGGACAGGTTACACAACCTTTGAGCCATTTCTGCAAAATGAAAATAGTAATCTCCACCTCTCAGCTTGTTGAGAGGACTAAATAACAATCGATGACTTAGAATTCCTAGCACCGGGGTAAGCGCTAAATAATAGTTGCTAGTATTATTACAATTAATGTTCTCAGTTAAAGTGAATAAAATTGTATAACTTACTAAAAACAATAAGACACTTTAGGAGGCAGTGAGTAAATGAATTTTTGCATCTTCATGGACTCCCAACCTAAATGTCTCAGGAAGATTTGCCCTCTTCTTTCTGCTCTCACAAGCCCTTTAACAAAAATATTATATTGTTGGGCTGTTTTCCATAGTCCGCCACAGTGCCTGCCTCAGCAAAACTTCTATAAATGCATATACCACTGCATTCTAGGGTAGAGTAAGTAAAATAACCCAAGTTTCCTTACTCCTTTCCCTCCAGTAGAAGGATATGTGAATAATCAAAGTAAGGAGCGGAGTCGGGGTAGGGGAAAGTGATGTTCTATCAGTTCCTGGTTGGGTAGGGAGAAAGAAAGTACAACAAAACAACACCCACAAATTTAACGAGAAGAAGGAAAACTTGGTCACTTCCATTATCTGTCAGGTGCAGGAAGGACACCTCATTAATAAACTTCATCATCGATTCAACCAGTATTGCTTGACAGAATATGTGCGGGATTGTACTGGGCTCTCGGGAACAACACAGGGCAGTTTCTGCCTTTATAAATTTAAAGTCCAGAAGAGAAGATGGACATTAACTAATGACTTTCAGGGCGGGGTGCATTTTTGATTAAACACTTAATTTCCATATGAATGAATTTAGGAACAGCAATCTGGTTGAAACCTGGACATTTAGAACACCTATTGCAAAGAAATAACAAGCAGGTTTTGCTTATTTGTTTCTTTGGGGGTAGGTGGGTGAAGGATGCTCATGAATACAGGGTGTTTCCATTAAAATGAAAAAGGGTGTTAAAATAAAAAAACAGGAACACCCTGGCTGCCTATGGGATAAGGCCACCAGACCTAGTCCACATACATCCCAAGGGCCCAGGTTCAAGACTTGTCAGGGAAACTGGACAAACTAGATGAACAACTAAATGAAAATAAACATTTCTTCCTCTTCTCTACCTGCATGCCTGTCTACTCGCTTACAATCCTGCCTGCACTTTAAAAAAAAAAAAAATTTTTTTAAGGAAAAGTGTGGGTAGGGATGAGGTTGAACAGAGATAGGCAGACAGGGAGAAGAGGAAAGAATCATTTTATTTTTTTAGTAGTTCTATTTGGTTGCTCCAGCAGAGGCAAGAAGAGAGAGGAAGAAGAAACATTTATTTAGTTGTTCATCTTAGTTGTTCTGCCCGGCCCCTAGTCTCAAGCCCCGGTCCTTGGGCTATACACAGATTAGCTTCTGAAGCCACTTAATTACCTGAACCACCAGAGCCCGCCAAAAATCCCACTATTATAACCACCCTCTGAAGAAAAAGTCACTGCTTTCTCACTATACAAGCTGTTTTAAAACAACAGACCCCTGGATCCTATTCCACATTTTGAATTAAAAGCTCCGGGTTTGCAAACTGTCTTTTTGATGTGTGAACAATAAACTTTTGCCTGCAGCTACTTCGGTGATTAATTGGTTTTACTTGAGCTATTTATTTTTGAACTTTTTACCAGAAGTCTCAAGATGCCACTATGACACCTACTACACGGATCTAACCTAGTCTGGGGGTCAGGGAAGGACTCGAAGGGAAGTAGGCTGAGGAGTTAGGTACCTTACAGATTTGAGGAGGTGGAAATAGAGCATTACAAAGATTAATGGAGAGTTGATAAGGCTCTAATAAAGAGCCTATTAAGATTTAAATTTTCCAAGTGTGTAAATGCCGGAACTGCCCAAAAGTGGTTGATTTTTCGAACTACGTATCAAGGGGCTCCCTAGTAAAGCCACACGTTCTGATTTTCTAGGCTGCAACGTTCTAAAGCACAGTATCCTCCCGCATTTAGTTTAAAACTAAAACTCCCGGAAACCCTTGCAAACTGCGTGTGACGTAAGACGTGCGCGGCACTTCGGGTCTTGTAGTCTTGGGCGGACTCCGAGTCCCATAGTGCTGTGCGACGGGTCGTCGCGCCTGCGCAGTGCGAGAGACGGGCGGCGCAGAGTGTGAGGCTCTTTTGTTCAGCGGAGGGGAGGGCCGTTGGCCGGGGCCTGCGGTACGCCGCTTCAGTGAGGGGGTCGAACGCGGCCACCCGGCTTGCTGCTTTTCTGGGCGCCACTCCCCCGGCCGTGCGGACGCGACGCGCTAGTAGCGCGGAACCGATTCCTCTCGAACTCTTGGGCGCTGCTCTGAGGTAAGAGCCTGCGGGAGGCGGGGAAGCCAGGGGAGGTGCGCCGCGGCGGCGGGATCCCTGGGTGAGGGGCGGCGAGTGCGCGGCAGAGGTTGAGAGCCTGGAGCGCGCCCGGGTCGTGCGCCTTTTCGGCGCGGAACTCTCCTCAGGGAGCCGGCCGCTACAAGGATGGAGAGGGCGGGGCGGCAGAGATCGGCGCGGTTCACGTGGGCCGGGCGCTTGGGGGTGCTTTTGGGCCCTGGGTCTGCCTACCCAAGACAATGCTGCTTGGTTTGCTTGGACTGTCGCGGGGACTGGAGAGGAGACAGCTTCGTAAAATTGGGAAGGGAAGAGGCTGGCAGCCTTCATACTTGGACTCGAGTGGGAGGGTGGACGACTGTGGGACCCTAGTTTAAAAGTGTAACCTGAGAGTCCTGGGGCCTGTGGGGACCGCTGGAGGAATTGCTCTGGCCGAGCCCGCGAGAAGTAACTTGCCGTCAGTTGTGGGAGGGGGCTGGGCAGCCCGGGTCTGCCACCGGGGAGGAGAGCTGTGGAATAAACTGTGGAGCGGGCTAGCTGCAGTTGTTTGTCGGCTTGACTCGGGGCGGGAGAGCTGTTCGGATTTGTGGGACCGAGGGCCCGAGAGTGTCCGTGAGGTACGAAAACGCAGAGGGAAAACTGGCGCCCGCCCTTTCCCTGTGGCTCCTTCCTTGCACAGTGGGTAAAAATAAAGTGTGAATTCGGGGCTGTGCGGGTAATGCTCTTTCGGAGACGACTGACGCACCGCTACTTGCTCTAGGAAAATACTGAGTAAAGTGTGAAGAGAGGATGGAACACGATTTCCTCCCTTTTGCAGGTTTGCTGGTACCTTCACTCCGTTAATTCCCTTAGGGAGTTAAAAAGTCCAAATGCAGCGCTTGCTTTCATTCAGGATTAGTTCCGTGGGGGCACTCGTTTTGCTCAGCGGCTAAAAGTGCTTCCTTGCTTCAACCTGCTGCTTTCTCCTCGCCCGTTCTTCCTCTGTTAAAAAGGGTAGTGGGAGGGCAATGAAATCATATAAATGTATAGATGAGTTATTTATTTATTTTTTTTTTTAGGAAAGGTGCAGGCAGTAAGGAAGAAACGCTTGATTTTAGTTGTTCATCTTGGTTGTCCCCACTCCCCTAACCCGGGACCCTCGGAAGTATGTGGACTGTGCCCGGTGTATTAAACCGCTAGGCCATCAGGACACATCACTAGTTAATTTTCCCACTTTTTTTTTTATTTTTTAGAAAAGGTGCAGGCGGGAATGAAGGCGAGACAAGCAGAAAGAGGAGGAAGAAGCATTTTGTTTAGATGTTCATCTTTGTTTTCACCCGGGCCTTGGATCTTGAACGGGTGTCCTGGATATGTGGCCTATGCTCTCCGTCGAAGCCATCTGGCCTAGCTGCTACTCCACCTGGGTGCTCCTCATTTTCTAACTTAACATCTAAAGAAAAGGAGCAACCTTTATATCTTGTACTGACCATTTTAGGAACTAGGGAAGAAATGTTTTTTCTTTAGTTTCCACCACTTACTTATTTTACACGCCCCCCCGCCTGCCCCCCAAACCCCAGGTCTCTAACAAGGAGTGTGTAGGCTTTACATGACCTGAATCTTAGCTGCTTGAGCCACAGGGGTGCACCCGAGTTCACACTTATTTAAAAAGAGAAGTGATACATTTTTGGCAATTTTTAATTATCCATCAGAATCTCTCTTCAAATACTATCTAATGGTATATAGATTTTGCATTAGACTTGATAGATTTTCACCTCATGATTATTTCTCTGAAGAGTTTTTGGAATAAAATGCTAATGGCTCATCCTAGGGGATTAGCGGTTTAGTCAGCTGCCTTGTGCCCAGAGCACAGGCCACGTATCCCATGGAGGCCAGTTCAAGTCCCAGGACCAGGGTGAAAACCAAGATGAACAACTAAATAGAATAAATTTAAAATGCTTCTTCCTCCCTGCTTCTGCTTGTCTTCATTCTTGCCTACACCTTTCCTTTAAAATGAAAAATTGCTAATGGACAGTCTGTGAGCTCATAAGATGGGGTCACGCCTCTTGTTCATCCACGTATCTGACACATTGTAGGCTGTTGAATGAGTGGGTAAGACTTTGAGATCCTTTCTGAGAATTCCGTGTGTTTTTAGCAAGATGAATGAATGTGCACATAAGTAATCCATCTGCCTGGCTCCATTTGGCAGAGTCAGACTGTTGCCTTTGGCATACTTGTTTTAGCCTCAATTTTTAATGTATTTGCTCTGGTATTAAATACAGAAAAGGTAACAATCTACTAAAAAATTGAATAGTTTTTCCAAGGTTAATTGAAAAAGTTATTCAAATATGTACAAAGTTCACATCTTGTCAGTATTTGAATTGAGTAGCTTATGTTCACTTCCCTGCCTGTAGCTATAATGCTTTGCTCATCAAAGTGGGGAGTGACCTCATTTATCTGTGAAATTGTGCTTTTCTCTTTAATATCTAGCACAGGTATGGTATTTGAGATGTTAGTATCAGTAATCTGGTTTTGTTATCTGTGAATACTTTGGTCTCTGCTTTCAATTCCAATTTAGTCTTAATTCTCATCTTAACTTTCTGATCATTTTTACCTTAAACTAAAAGATTTGCTTTGGGTATCACTGCGTCCTAGTTTATAGATCCCTGTGGCCTCTCAAACTGAAACTATCTATAGTTTCATCTACAGCAGCATATTGAAAGGAGGTTAGTCAAATCTGCACACATCTCAAATGAAGTTTTAAAATTTTATCGACACCAGTATTCTAATCCTAGATCTTCTAGAATCCCAGGGCAGCTATTCCTTTAAAAGTGAAACTCCTGCTCACTGGGGTATGTGGCTCAAGTTCCTGTTTTCTGCTCAGTAAAGTTTTCCATCTGGAAAGCATTTGCCTCACAAGCAGGCATAGCTAACAAGCAGACTAAAAGTTTGGAAATATGAGTCAGGAGAACTACAAATAGAATATACTACACATGCCTTCACCTGCATTTTAATGTGGTTGTTAGTGTCCAGCAAAGGTGCTTCTGCCTTATTTTACATTTAGGGCTTGTATATCAGATTCATTTTACTGACAGCTTTAGACTCTTATTCCCAGATGGTCTGGGTCTGAGACAGCCATCCTTATTGCCCATATAGAGTACACCACCTCACACGGGGCTCAGACCTAACTTTTGAGTGTCTGAGTAAAAGCAGAAACAAAACACTCAAGGAGCACCTCAAGAAAAGAGATTATTTGCCTAGTCTGGTAAGCTTCCTGGAAGAAGTAGCACTTAAACTGGATCTTGAAAGATGGGGAAGGGCTTGGCTGCTGGTTTGGATAGGAGTATGCTTCTTAATAGAAGAGCGAAACCATGTGTGAGGAAATGTGCAGAATGTTCATATTATAGTTTTCTGTTTTGACAGAAGAGTACATTTTGTTAGGTAAGTAGGAGTATGGAATAGTTGATTACAAATGGTGTTAGATGTTACATTGAGGAGTTTAGTCTTTGTTTTAAGGAGGAGGGGAACTTGTAGAAATATTTTTAGCAGTTAACCTGCCACTTTACTATTCAATCTACTGCTCAAGCTGGTTTACAAGTCCACCTCAAATGCTCCTCATTGCTTTGGTTCATAAAAATTGTTTGGACCAAATTGTCTTCCTCCAATATTGTCATGCTGTTGGAGCCTGACCTCAATCCCAGTTTTTCAAAATCTTTCCTAATCACCCTTGTCATTTATTCCTCCAAACCCTTATAGTGTTTTTGTGGCTACTTATTATTGCTTATATTGCTTTGGTCATTTTGCATACTCTTGTCATTTTGTGAACTTCAACTTGCATATTTACTTTTTGTATGTTTTTTGTCTTTCAGTTCTCACTGTCTTATTTAGGGGACCTTGGGAAATTTTCTTTGCTTCAGTAAGCTTTAGTTTCCTTATTTGTGGAAATGAACTTGAGTTATGAGGGTTGAATTAAGTGCCTTTGTATTCATTAAGTGTTAAGTTTTCAATATACTGTTATTTATTGCCCATTAGGGTTCTCAGAAGTCTGTATTTCTCGTGTACTATTGCTTATCATGGGGGTTCCTGTGATGTGCTTTGTAACCAAGGTGAGTTGGCCACCTTATAGTCTACCCAGGCTCTTAAATTAATGCTTATGGATGTGTGGTTGTGTTTGTTTCTCTTTTAATATATTTGGTTTATGTATTTTTTACTCCCAACCCTTGAACTTGGATCCTTAGGCTTTATATGACCTGCACCATAACCACCTGAACCACAGGGGTGTATTAATTTGTTTTTTTAATAGATTGTATTAAAAGCTAGTTAACTGCAGGTATAAGTGTTTATAGCCATTAATTGTTTATGTCTTAAACCTAAGCTTAGGCACAAAAGAAAGACAATGGGAAAAGGCCCTAGAAGAAAGGAGGAAATTAAGTGGAAGTGATATGCTTAATAATTATCTGGCTCTTCCCTACCCACTCCCTCACTCTAGTTCTTTGTACCTGGCCACATTTCTGTTCCTCAGATAAAGCAGGCTTTTTTC
Organism: Solenodon paradoxus; assembly: GCA_004363575.1. Classification (NCBI taxonomy): domain Eukaryota; kingdom Metazoa; phylum Chordata; class Mammalia; order Eulipotyphla; family Solenodontidae; genus Solenodon; species Solenodon paradoxus. The sequence continues at coordinate 47,827 of RJWH01001408.1, read as the reverse complement.
ACCTTAAGACTTTGAACCAACTATTCTCTAAACTTAATGTGTTATTCTGATTTTTGTCAAGTTGTCATATAGGTCTCTGTTTAAATAATACTTCATCTAAGTTAATATTTACATTTTTATTTAGATTTATTAATAATTTAAACATTTTCTTTATAGCATTTATCACTAACGTTTTCTTTTATTGTCTGCACTGTGCTATGTATATGCATGTATGCACACACTCCCATTCATTCTCACTCATCCACATTAGAAGAGACCAGGGATTTTGTGTCTTGTTCACCTATTTTTCTAGCACCTCACACATAGTAGGCACTCAATAGATAATTATTAAATGAATAAATACTGTAGGAGCATGTTCTACAGGATTTAGTGAAAGACTGAATACGGAGGATGAGTGGGGATAAATCAGAGATGATTGTCCTATTTTTGTTTTGTACAGTAAAAGCTATATAATTTCCTTTCCTTCCCCCCACCCTGGATCCTGAGCTTAGGTCCTTGGGCTTTATAGGATACCTTAGCTGCTGAGCCACTGGGGTGTGTTTTTTATGTTTTTTTAACTTACCTGAATGGTTATTTTTGTTTGTTGGTTTTTTAAAGGAATGGTGAAAGCAGAAATGAAGGCAGGCAGGCAGAGGAGGAAAAAGCATTTTTATTCATTTTATATAGTTGTTCATCTTGGCTGTTCCCATCAGTCCAGACCTCAGGATGTATATGGACTGGGCCCAACTACACCAGGGCGTGCCTTACATATATTATGTAAAATCTGAACCTGAGGCACACCCTGGTGGAAGCAGCATACTGGTCACTCTCAATAGGTCAGTCACCTGAAGGAGCAAGCTTTATACCTCTGGGTTTGGGGGTGAAGAGCAGCCAGTGTGAACAACTAAATAAAAATAAAATAAACAAACATGCTTCCTGCTCTCTCTCTCACTTCCTGCCTGCTCCTGAAATTAAATCACAATCTCTGAAATTTGTTATAGAACTTTACTGTATGGACCATCTAAACTGATTTTTGGTACTATATAGTCCTTCAGGAATCTTAAACTTTTAACAAATTATTTTGTCAATTTTTTTCTTTTCTTTTCTTTTCTTTTTTTTTTTAAAGGAAAGGTGTGGGTAGGAATGAAGGTGAGCAGAGGCAGGCAGGCAGGCAGAAAGAATCATTTATTTTATTTAGTTGTCCATCTTGATTGTTCCTCCTGTCAGCCTCTCCCCCCTCCTCCAACCCTGCCCCACCCTTTGTCCTGAACCTGTGCTCTTGGCATGTATGCAGACTGCCTCTGTTGAACTTGACCTTTAAGCCACCAGAGCTCCACCAAAAAATTTTCCTTTTGAGGGACCATACCCTGTGGTTTGAAGGCTGAGACACTGGCATTTGGACCATATACCCAGCACCGAAGCGAATCGAAAATAAAAGAGTAAATAAATATGCTTTTTCCTTCTTTCCCTTCCTCTTGCTAAAAAAAATTTTTGTTTCCTCATTTGTATCCAGAATTTGCCTCCCTTTCCTCAACTGTCTTAATTCTTTTCATAGTAAGATGTATCCCTTTTGCCATTTACTGCAAGAGCTCTATTACTTCATTTTTCTGCATGGACCAGATAAAAGGAAAAGCACAAGAAATAGTCTACCTCTTAAGGTATATGAAATGTGATTTCTCCATTTCTGGCAGCTCTCCTCTCTCTCTGTCAGAAATGAGATCTTGGTTTCTCTGTTTTATAATAATTCATTCATTCATACCACCCAAACCTGAGTCTTTTTTTGTCTTTTTTTTTTTTTTTTTTAAGGGAAAGGTGCAGGTAGGAGTTGGAGGTGAGTAGGCAGGCAGGTAGGCAGGAGGAGAGAGGAGGAGGAAGCACTTTATTTTATTTAGTTGTTCAACTTGATTGTTTCCCCAGACCCCAGTCATGATGTGGGACCTTAGAATGTATGTGGACAACTCCTGGTGAGCTATAAACTACTAGGCCATGCCGACCTGAGTCCATCTTGAGTGTGTTCAGAAGCTGTTCTGTTCTTAAAAAAAACTTTGCCATGTAGCATGCCCCAGTGAAGTAGCAGTTAGGTCTATATTCATCACTTGAAGGTATATTATGTAAAATCTGAACCTGAAATCACAGCCTCTGAAATTTGTTATGGAGCTTTACTCTATAGATCATCTAAACTGATTTTTGTTGTTACATAGATCTTCAGAAATCTTAAACTTTCTGAAGGGGAGGAGGGCACACAGCCATGATCTACAACTAAAATAAAAATGCTTCTTTCTTCTTTCCTGCCTTCCTGCTCACCTTCATTCCTGTCTTCACCTTTCCTTTAAAAATACAGGAAAAAGGAAAAAAACTTGCCCTAAATTTCTGCTGTTTGTATAGGACAAAAATGGTGTTTTCTCATTAATATGAAGTGGGACATACATGCAGGTACATAAATAGGTGCTTAATACCAGAAGGTCATAAGAGAGAGAAAGTGTATGTAGGCATAAAGGTGTGTTGAGAGGTCAAGGATGAAGATATCATGCTTCTGGTGCTCAGAATGCTTTCTGGTAAAAGATCTTCAAGACGTGCTCTTCTAGGCATGCCCTGGTGGAACAGCAGTTAGGTCAGTCTGCTCAGAAGGAGCAAGCCACATAGCCCTGGGTTCGAGTCCTGGAGGTGAACAACCAGTGTGAACAGCTAAGTAACTTCCTGCTCACTTTCATTCCTGCCAGTACCTTTGCTTTTTTTTTTTTAAAAAAAAGTGCTCATCCAGTTTCATTTTATGCAAAAAGGTCTAGACTAAATGATGTTTAATGTGCTTTAGAGGGTTTTTGTTTTTTCCAAGAGTATCAGTTATTTTCTTAATGCTGGCCTTAGTCTAAATTTTATGGACAAAATAAAATGTTTACCTTGTTTTTTTATACTATGAGAATTGATTTATGTTTGCTGTGATGTGTGTAATTTCACCTGAGAATGTAGTTTCTGCCAGTAATCTTATGTTAATGGCTTTTATCCAAGAATATGCATCAAGTCACCTAGGGAACTTTTAAAGTTTCAGATGCTTTGGTCAAAGCAATATTGTTTACAATAACAAAAAATTGGAAACAACCCAAGTTTTCATCACTAGATGAATGGTTAGGTGAAAAAGAATACTCTGCAAATGTTCAGAATGGAGACTTTTATGGAATAATGTCAAATTCCCTTATAAAATGTCAAGTTGTAGAACTACAGCACCTGTCTTCGTGTGTGTGTATCTGGTAGTTTACATGTAGAAGAACAAAAACAGACTGACAAACTTTGGCCAGGGAACTTTGATTCCCTACATTATTTTTGTAATTCAATGTGTGCACATGTATTACAGTTAGAAAAACTGTTTTTTAAAAAAATACATGCCCTACTTTTTGATTCATTGGATCTGAGGTAAAGTCTGAGCCTCTATACAAACTCCGCATATACTTCTGATTCTCATAGGTAAAAGTTCTTGTAAGTCTGCTTTTCTGTGAATTCTTGCTTAATATAAAGGTAGTCACCACCTCATTCTAAATGCTTCACTTTAGTATTTAGCAAAAAACCCTGATGGTTGGTTTTTCTGAGGTCTGTAGATGTTACCTTGTCCCCACATCTGGAATTTGTTCTTTCAAGCTGTCAGGAAGTGAATGTGAGGACACTCTGGTAGCTGGTAGCCTAGGGGTTTAGTCCATCAGATGCAGCCCACATACATCCCAAGGGTCCTGGTTCAAGACCCAAAATTCAGGAAAACAAGATGAACAACTAAATCAAATAAATGTTTCTTGCTCCTCTCTCTTCCTGTCTGCCTCCCTGCACCTTTCCTTTTAAAAAAGTGAGGGCTGGGGAGGGAGTGTGGAAGTTCCTGGGGTAGTTTTTTATAAATCTGGGATGGCAACAAGGAGCTATATAGCTTCATCGTCTTCTCATATCCTTTTTACAGTACTGTAGTTCTGAAAAACAAAATGGCAATTGTATACGATGCTTTATTGCATTTGCCTTCCAGTAGCATTGGTGGTCCTATCCATCTAGCTCCTACGTACAGTGATGGAGGGTGGGTGAGGAGAATTTTTTCCTCTTAAAAGAGTTAAAGTTCATAACTCTTCAGATTTATATTGTTCCTGAAAACATAGGGATACTACAGATGATTTATTTTTAAAGGAAAGGTACAGGCAGATAGGAAGGAGTAGGAGATGGAAGCATTTTAGTTATCTGTTCATCTTAGTTTTTTCCTGGCCCTAGGTCTCGATATGTATATGGACTAAAGCACAAGACCACCAAGGCATGCAGAGTTTCTTAAAATTGGCATTTTCTCGGTAGTTCTCTCTCCAGCCTGTTTGCTAAGGTATTTAATTTTTAAAATTCTGCACCATCTAGCACTTGTTAATTTAAAAGACTCAGAAGACTGCTGGGGCACTAAAAACCAAAACGGTTGCTACCTGCTGATTTAATTAACAGTGCCTTCATATTCCGGTAACCAATTAGAAAGCATTGGTTTTATAACAACCATACCTTCCAAAGTCTTTTCTGAAAGAAAATCATTATCAGTCACTTTCTTATTTACTGAAGACAAATTGTAGGGAAGATGCTTCTCCAGAGACCTCTCTTTTTCCTTGTACTGGAAGTCTCCTCGTAGGTGTGTTCTGTGTATGCAAAACACAAAGTAGTGGTAGTACAAAAACTTGGAGTATAGTTGTCAAGAATAAAGGGTTAAATTAAGGACTAAAATTTCTGAGTTTCTCTAGAACAGTGTACCCTTGTGCATACCTGTTGTGATATATTTTGTCACTTTGCTCAATAATTAAGGCACCCTTCATGCCATAAATCATTTGATTGCCAGGATGCCCAGGGGGAATGGCAAATGGTGTTGGTATTGGCTAAAGGCATTTTCCCATTGTGCTATTACACTCATCTCTAGGTTACCTTGAAATTTGTTTGCCATTTGGAATTGACCTCCCTACTTCCTGATGTCCTTCCTGCTGGTGTTTGGAGACTGCCATATTCAGGGAGAGGAGGGTTTCTCTTGAAATAATTCAGCTGGAAACTGTATGATAATAATTGTCATAATCTTAATAAGGGCACCCTTACTTCCTCTGAAGGTGCTAGGTACCATAGGAAGAGTAGGTTGCATATTTAATCCACTTCTCTACTGTTTTTGACAGACACCTTACTCAGAACCCTGGAGAACTACAGAGGAAAAACCTTGGGAAACCATGCTGAGAATTTCCAATATAAAAAATTCAATTTCTGGAGAGCAGATGCTGGGATGGCATTTCCCCCTGTGGTGGAGTTTTCTTTATGTTACCTAAGGAATTGGTTTGTTTTAAAAGGAAAGGTGCAGGCAGACTGGCAAGAGAGAGAAGAGGAAGACAGTTATCTGTTGGGCACATCCCTAGTGAAGTATCAGTTAGGTTAATTCCCTCCAAAGGAGCCAGCACACATACCCCTGGGTTAAGGGACCAGGTCTGGGGGCGGGGCGGAGAGGGTGGTGGTGGTGTTGGTAAGGAGGAAAACCAGTATGAATAACTCAATGGAATTAAAGTGTTTCTTCCTCCTCTCTTTTCCTGCCTGCCTGTTTAACTGCCTTTATTCCTGCCTGCACCTTTCCTTTTAAAAAGAAAAAGAAATATCTATCGTGCATGTTCATTTAGTTATATTCATCTTGGTTGCTCTCCTCTGTCCCCACGCTGTGAACCCAGGTGCTTGGGATGTACATGGACCATACCCATCGGACTTACCTGCTAAACCACTAGGGCCTAAGGGATTATATTCTTATTCTATAATTCTTCCTCCTTGGAACCATATAACAATAAAAGCAGGACTACAGTAGCTGGTTGTGAGCCAGGGGTCCTGGACCTTTTGGTTCATAGTGGCAGGATCAGATGGGAGTATTCAATGTAGTTTCTTTTTGTGAGTAAGACAAATACAGTTATTAATGTAGATAACAGTCTTATGTAATTCTGAATTCTAAAGACATAGTGGTATAATGCCCTTTACTTTCTTAACTTTAATTACTTTAATTAGGTTATAAAGGTATAGTTACTATTTTGATATGGTGCATAACCCGTTTTCTCCCTTCTATTGGGAGAGTTTCAGTGTTTAAGTTCAAATTAATTAGAGAGTTATGGTAGCCTTTGTTATCTGAAGGTGATTACCAATTTATTTTTCTCTGCACTTTACTCAAAGACTGATGATGAATCTTGCAGTGAAAAAAAGCAAACAGTGAGTATGAACTTCTCTTGGGAGAAAACACTACTGCATTTATCCAAAAGAATAGTAAGGTTTTGTTTTCCTCATAATATGGCATAAAGTAGCAGTCAGAATTCTGAAAATCTGAAAACATCATCCTCTAGGAAGCAGCACACACCCACATCAAAGGCAGAGTAAAGCTAGCTAAGAATTAACCAAAGATTAGTAATATTCAACCCACGAATTCAACCCAGAAAGGCAGATTCATGTGGCATTGACTCTAAAGAGAGGTTTGGAGAGGAAAAGTAAAGCAGGGTCGTCTTCAGTGTGTAAAGTGAGAGGAAGAGTGTTGAAAAGATACTTAGCACAGATATTTGTTTCAAACTGTGGACAGTAGTCTCAAGTGTGGCTTTAAAAAAAAAAAAAACCCTTTTCCCCAACCTGGGTCCCTCGACTTTACATGGTCTGCACCTTAGCCACCTCAGCAGCCAGAGCCACAAAGGTGCACCCTTGGGTATGGCTTTCAGCCACACTAAAAGCAGACAGTGCCACTATGCAAAAGTTCAGAATACCTTTAACAAAAGAGCTAGTGCCTTTTTTAATTGTCATTATTAAATACACTAAAAGAATTTTCTATGTATAGGTCCCCCATTTCTTAGATATGTTTCAACACACCATGGCCTCTACCAAATCACCAAGTGTTCTTCCCCATTGTGTAGTGGTAGTACCTCTTTTTGGCCAGACTTTAAGCATCAGAAAGACAGAATATTTTCTCTTGAATTTCTAGTATCTAGCAGTGTCTAGAGTTTTTTAATAGCCAAACAAATATATGTTGTTTCAATAAAGTCAGCATTGTTCATAGATTCAGACATTGTGATATCTCCAAGCATAAACCTAAGCATCTGTAAATAATGGAACTGAGTCATGATGGTGATCCTGACTTGAATGAAAATTTTTTGCAATATTTCATGTAGTCTACAATGAACTTTTTGTAAATATATTCTGTCCCTGCATGCCAATTTTAAAGTACTGGATGTTTCAACTCTAGACTCCTTTTTCTCAAGGATGCCAGAACAGTTTAATCCCAAATTGGCTTAAATTGTCTTCAATTCAAACACAGTGATAACTGCTTTCCTGTCTTAGATCATCTGCAATACTCTTGATTCTTTGTATCTCATTGTGATCCATTAATTTGCAGATTTGTCAGTTTTGTGGATGAATTTTGTTTTTATCAGTATCTTATGGTGCCACCTACTGACACAAATTGGAACCATAAGGCTTTAAGTCTACCCCCCTCACCCGCAAAAAAAATAAAAGATTTAAAGACACTAGAGTTTACCCAGCATAATGATGTATTTTCAGAATAAGCTTATGTTCTATTATCTGTAATAACTGCCTTTCCCCCAACATACACTTTCTTTTTCCAAGTTAATTATTTCTCCAATTTAGAAAATTTCATGGTCATTTTGGCTTTTTTTTTTAATACTTTTTATTACAGTAACATTTTTTATAACAGTATATGAATTTTAGGAGTGCAGGTTCACTCTTCATCAAATGTATGATATAACAGCACACCCACTACCAAATTTCTAATGATCATTGGACCTCTCTGTTCTTTTGCTCTCACCCTCCTCTCCCTTCTCCTGTAGCAACCTTGGTTCTTTTGTTAGAGTCCAATGGTTAGTTTTTACTTTATTCTGTCCATTTTCTTGTTCTTTATATTCCACATATGAACAAAATCATTTTATATTTTTCTTTCACCTTCTGACTTAGTGTAATCTTGTTTAATTCCATCTATGTTGAAATGGCAAGAGTTCATCCTTTTTTTTAAACTAAGTAGTAAGTAGTCCACTGTGTATATATAGCTCATCTTTACCCACTTATCTGTTGATTTTCATATTTTGGCTGTTATAAACAGTGCTGCAGTGAACATAGGGATACATGTCTCATTTCAGCTATGCTTTGATGTTCTTCAGATAATAGGTACTTAACTATAGAATTGCTGGATCAGGTGGTAGTTTGTTGTTTTTAAAGGAAAGGTGCAGGCAGGAATGAAGGTGAGTAGACATGCAGGCAGGCAGGGAAAAGAGACTAAAGCATCTTTATTTATTTTTATTACTGGTCACACTATTGCTTGCCCGCAGGCCTGGGACTGGAACCCCCAGGGGTATGTGGACTGCTGCTTTAGAGGCGTCTACCTCCATAGGGTGCACCAGATGGTAGTTGTATTATAACTTTTCAAGGCGCTCCCATCTGGTTTCCAAGATGACTGCTCTAGTTTACATTTCCACCAAACAATATAGAGGGTTCCATTTTCTCCACTTCTTTTTGCTAATACTTATTGTTTCTAGTCTTTTTTATAAAGTCATTCTTACAGGTGTTGATATCTCCTTTGTGAGTTTGGCTTGCATTTTCGTAAAGTAAGTGGTGATAAGCATTTTTTTCACCTGGAGAAATGTCCATTCAGATTCTTTGCCTATTTTTGATTGGGTTGTTTGTTTTGTTGTTGTCGAGTTGTATGTGTTCTTTCTATACCCAGATATTAACCTCTTGTTGAGTATCTTCTCCCATTAGTTAACTCTTTTCATGCTGATGATGCTTTTGTTTCCCTTGCTACTGAAGTCCTCAAAGATATCTCTGAGGCCAGTGTCACGGAAAGGATTGCCTGTATTTTCTTGTATGTATTTTATGGTTTCCAGTCTTATATTTTAGTCTTTAATCCATTTTGAATTATTTCATGTATGGTGTTTGAAAGTGATCTAATCTGATTCTTTTGCTTGTGGCTGTGCAGTTTTCTCAGCATTATTTCTTAAAAGAGACTTTCCTTTCCCTATTGTATCTATGTGTCCATTTTTACTCTATTACCAAACTGTTTCATCATTATCACTTTGTAATATTTGAAATTCACTAGTATGGTGCCTCCATTATTTTCTTCCTTTTTCTCATGATTGTTTTGGCTATTGAGGTCTTTTATAGTTCCATAGGATTTATTTCTTTAAGAGAGGCAGAAGAAGCAACTCCATTTATTTTTATTTAGTTATTTACTCTGGTTGTTCCCCCCAGCCCCCAGGTCTTGAACCCAGGACCTTGGGATGTGTGTGGGACTGTTCCCAGGTATACAAGATCACCAGGCCACCACCAGGGTGCACCCAAAATAGCCATTTTAACATTGTTAATTCTTCCCATCTGTGACTACAACACAGAATATCTTTACATCTCTTTCCATCTTCAGTTTATTTTAACAAATTATTTTTGCTTCTAGTTTCATTTTGTAGGTCTTTACTTCTTAAGTTTGTCCCTAGGTATGTAATTATTTCTGATGTAATTTAAGTGGGATTATCTTCTTAATTTTTCTTCTGCGTCATTGTTAGCATATAAAAACATAACAGACTTTTGTATATGTATTGGTAGCCTGTCTGGAATTTTTTTTATGAATCTGTCTTAGCCTTGGAAATAAATTATGAAATAAACTAAGTAGAATAAGAAGTTAACAAGAAAAAAAAGTACAAATTGTAAATATATGGTGGCATTTAGAAAAGATTTCATAGAGATCCTGTAAGGCACTCAAAAGAGGGTCTTTTAGCAATATAGAAGAACAGAGAAGGGCATGGAAGAAGCAAAGAAGCATTTTAATTTTATTTTTTTATTTTAGTTGACCCCTTTGGTTGCTTCTCCAGCCCCGGGGCACAAACCCAAGTCTTTGGGCTGTGTATGAACTGTACTTGACTGGAAGCAGCAGACTTAGCCTTTACTCCACCAGGGCACACCCTTATTGGGGAACTTTTTTTTTTTTTTTTGTAAGGAAAAGTACAGGCAGGAATGAAGGCAAGCAGAGGCAGGCAGGAAGGGAAAGGAGGAAAAAGCATCCCATCCGTTTTATTTAGTTGTTTATCTTTGCTGCTCCCGCCAGTCTTAGGATGTGAACTAGGACCTTGGGACGCATATAGACTGCATCCAACCCCTACTCCACCAGCGCACACCATCGAGGAACTTTTTAAGCTTAGAATGCATATAAAAAGTTTTACGTGGACAAGCAAGAATAAAGAAGTTTTGCTGTGAGATTGAGGCTGTTTTATGAACTTACTTTGTAACTGAACATACCAGGAAATTCACTGATTATTATATATTGAAAATTAATTGCCATAACTTAATATGCATGCTTACAAGCAAATCATCTGTGATGCCTGGATTTTGATACCATCCAAATACTTACCCAAGTAAGAAGTGCCCTAATGTCCTTTTTATTTCCTTTGTCATTTTAGCAGCGTCACCCTTCATACCAGAAAGCTGGCGGGCACTATGGGGAAAAAACAAAACAAGAAGAAAGTGGAGGAGGTGTTAGAAGAGGAGGAAGAGGAATATGTGGTGGAAAAAGTTCTGGACCGTCGAGTGGTAAAGGGCAAAGTGGAATACCTCCTAAAGTGGAAGGGGTTCTCAGAGTAAGTTTAATTCACATGGGTAAATGCATTCATTCATTTAGTTACCAACTGTTTCTCAGGAGTCTAGAAATGTGTAAGGCCTAGAGTTTCTGATAAGTACAGTATGACTCAGACCGGGCCTTGTTAGTGTATAGTCTCATTAAGGAAGATTGTCTACATGTGTAATTTGCTAACATGCAAGACAATAATTTCTAAGGAGCAGTTTTGTGTGTGACTTTAGACTGATCCAAATGAGCAAAAAGAAAGTAATTTTCCTTTGAAAATGGCAAGTTTCTAAGCTTCTAATTTGTACTAAAAAGCCCCTAAGAAATTTCAGTTTTGCCAAGTTCTTGGCCTTGGACAAGATCTAGTTACTATCACAAACTCCTCTTTTCCAAAGACACCAGCTCTTGTCCTCTTGTGCTTCTCCTTAGTATGGGTATGCTGACTTTGAGTGGGAAGTGCAGCTGACTCTACCCTCTGGTTTCAGTGAGGACAACACATGGGAGCCAGAAGAAAACCTGGACTGCCCCGACCTCATTGCCGAGTTTCTCCAGTCACAGAAAACTGCGCATGAGACAGATAAATCAGAAGGCGGCAAGCGCAAAGCTGATTCCGATTCTGAAGATAAGGGAGAGGAAAGTAAACCAAAGAAGAAAAAAGAAGAGGTAAGGCTAGAAGTAAGGATATTTACTTAGCCCAGAATTCATACTACTTCAAAGAAGTGAAAGGCAGATAATTGAAGCACTTTTGTTGCTGCTTCCTTGGATCAGCAGCTGTGTCCGATCCCTTCTAGCTTCTTAGATAGTCCAATGCTTATTAAGTGGGGCCTCATTCATGAAGCCACATAGTCTGCTCTTATTTTACCTGAGGTTCAAGAACAGTAAGTGGAACACTGGAGGCAGATAAACGGAATCAGTTCATTGCTATAGATAGCTTTTGGTTTTTTCAGTCATAGGTTTGAATACCTTAAAGTAGTTTTCTTTTGAGGTTGAAGAAGCAGTTGGGAACATTTATTTGGTTTGAGATGTGTCTCTCTTTACATGTGGGAGAACTGCAAGCATCTCAAATCTTGATGGAATAGTCCTCAGATTGTTCTAAAAGGCTTACAGCCTTGACTTACAGCCAAGGTATCAGTGAATTATTGGCAAAAGAGAACCAGGAGTAACTCAAGTCTGGATAACAATCCCTTATAAATTGTTCCGTCTGGTTTTCACAGTCAGAAAAGCCACGAGGCTTTGCCCGGGGTTTGGAACCAGAGCGGATTATTGGAGCTACAGACTCCAGTGGAGAACTCATGTTCCTGATGAAATGGTGAGTCTTCCAGTGGCTCTGTGTGGTGGTTGTTTTTTTCTTCTCCCTGTCTGTTCCATGCCAGAGGAAAAGAATTGGACCTTCGAAATTCCAGTCGCCCAAGTGTGAAATCTTTAAGATGACATAGTCCTTCGATAGTGACCCTCGCCTGACTGTCAACTTGGACTCATGAGTAACAGGTAGGGGCCCTTAGGATTCTCAGATTTTTGCCCATTTTTTAGGAGGTGGGAGAAAACCTAGACTAGGGAGGGCCTGGAGAGGAATCACATTTAATTCTTTAAATAGAGGGGGGAAAAAAATGTGATGGAACCACCCTCCCCTTCTACTACCTGCTTAATAAAAATTAGGTTGGCCCCAGGATCAGAAACCCTGTTAATTTCTCAGGAATAGGGAAAGAATTTCTGTATCTGTTTCTTTGTCCTTAATTATTAAATCCCTTTCAATTTGTGCAGATTCTGCAATTCCAGGACCAGCCAGCAGGGGTCAGCAAGGCCCCTTTACTATACCCAGCATAAGAGAGCAAACCTGCTTTTTTTCATTCCAAGTATAAATGCTGTTGGTAGTAAGACTACATGAAACCTCTTAATGAAAGCAGTTGTCTTCAGAATCTTAAGAATTGTAATTAACCCCAAATTCTCTCTAAAGTCCCTACGTTCTATACAAAAGAAAGATTTTCTTCCCTTTTGTGGAAAATGCCTGTTTTTTTCCCCCCAAGTGGATCTCAGTCATTGTCCTTAAAATATAAGTTAGGAATGAATGTTGCCAATGAGGGCAGCATACTAGGGTCTTGTCCTTTTGTTAGTCTAGAATGTTTCCAGAAACTCCTATCTGTATTAATTCCTTTCCTTTAGAAGGTAGCCTGAGAGTTCTACCTTTAACACCACAGAGAGCTGTATTCCGACAGAAGTAGCTTTCATCTCTTTTTTCCTCCTGTGCAGTCTCTCGGTTTAATGAATTCCAGCTTCTAGATGACTTATTTAGCCTGCAGGAGTGTTCACTGTTAAGATGTTGCAAATGAGGGAAAGAATTGATAGCAGGAATAGTCAGTCCACCTAGCATATGCATTGTCTGTCTGTCTGTGATCAGTCTGAGTTAACAGCAGCATCTCCAGATGGTGAGATTGCACTCCTTTGATGGACTCACTGCTGTGTTTAGGAGTGTAGCTGTTACTCCACAGGTTAAGATAAGACTGGGTGTGGATTATGAAACAGTTAATTTAAAAGTGATTTTGCTAGAGATTGGAGATACTTGTCCATTTCCAAAAATAACTAATATTCCTATGTAGTAAAGAAAAACCTTACCTAACGTTTCGTGACTAATGCCTCAGAATATTGTTGAATTGTCAGCAGAGGGCAGCCTTCTTCAGGTTCCCATAGTGTTGCACTCCTATTCCCTCCCAGTCTCTTGAGTCCATTGTTGAAAAAACAGATGTTATTGGCTTACTCTTCTCTGTTTCCATGGGCAGTGTGGCTTTGCTTTACCTCTTACTGGGGTCTAGAAATTTTGGGTGGTGCCTCCTCCGAGATCCTGTTACATATCTGCTGCCTGCTACTGCCTCAATCTAATAAGACATTCCCAGTGACCTGAAGACATAACTTAGTCCTAAGTACTTCATGATACGATTTTCAAATTTTGAGAACATTTTGAAATTTAGAAAAATATAGAGAATTATGTAACTGTCCCTTCATTTTCTACCTCCCAGTGTTGAAGCGCACCATGTCAAAGCACCTGGGAGTTGTGGCATATCTGTGAGCATGGCGTGCTTGGTAATGTTAAACAGTGTAATTATGAGTCAGCAAGAAAGCTATCTACCTGCATTGGTTCTGGTATTGACTAGATTGGTATTAAATCTTATTATCCAACATGGTATTGCATCTTTTCACAAAGCCAAGATATTTCCATGGGCTCTTACCAACTGGGATATGGCATTTGGAAGAGTGTGGTTTGGTTTTGTTGTTGTTTGTTTGGTATATTTTGTTTTGTTTTGTTTTTTCCTTTTCCCAGAGGTTCAGATGTGATAGATTGAGTTAGGCGTCCTAGCTTTTGACAAGGATACACAGAGGGGATTTTCACTAGAAAATCTCTGAGCATGTCACTTGACTAAAAGCTGCCAGTAAATGCTCCTTGGGCCATGTTATCACCCCTTCCCTAGCCTGCTCTTCTGGAATTAATATTTTTAAAGCTTTGTCCTTGAATAATTCAAGTTAGGAGGCCTACCGGCACCTGGTCTCAAAGTCTCTCTGCTTTGTTCTGCAGGAAAAACTCTGATGAGGCTGACCTGGTCCCTGCCAAGGAAGCCAATGTCAAGTGCCCACAGGTTGTCATATCCTTCTATGAGGAAAGGCTGACGTGGCATTCCTACCCTTCGGAGGATGATGACAAAAAAGATGACAAGAATTAACTCTTACCAAGTACCAGCCCCTGTCACATCTGACTGTGGGTTTCGAGTGAGGAGGGAAGGCATTCTACTTGTCTTGACACCATAGAGGTGGCTTGAGAAGATGTCCTTTGAAGAGCCAGTGTAGTTTCTGTGCCCTACAGCAGCTCAAGTGCTTTAAAGCCGTTCCATGCTGTTTAGTTTGCACACCCATCCCAGTGGAAGGGAAGGAGGATAAGTGTTTCAAGGCAACCCATTCTGCACCTGGCTGACAAAAGCAAAGGGCCTTCTATGAAGGACAAAACTTGCAGAATGGGTCTGTGGGAGAGCAGAAAGATACTGTAGATCTTCAAAGACATCTCCACAACCCACAGCCTTCTTCCCAATAGTGTTAACTCTGCATTTTCACAGCGTAGCATGTGTGTAGTTTTTGGCTATTACTGGTGTATTATTTGGGGGTGGGAGGGCTGGGGTGGGGAGGAAAGGAAGATGGCTAGGATCATTTTTGTTAAAATTTGGGGCCTGATTGGGGAAATGGTGAAGCAATGGAAAGAACAAACAACTAATGATTATTTGAGTCTACGTCCAGAATATTTTAACTTTTGAAAAATGTAATTGACAACATAAATTAGGACTGAGAGAGACTGTTTAAAAGCTGTGAATGCCTGAAACGTAAAAGCCAAGGTGTTCCCTTCCTGAGTTTAATGCTATTCCCAACAAAGGACTAAGCCGGTCAATAACTTACCAAAGCTGCCATTTTGGGGATGGAAACTGAAGAGGGAAAATCTTTTATTGGAGTGTATACACAGGCAGATCATTCTGTCTTAAAGGTGCTAATTTTTGAAATTGACATGAAGACCCTTTCTTTTCCAGTTATAAAATTAGAAATATCAGCTTGTCTGTCCAAGCCACTGGCTGAGGTGTTTGGGGAGGGAAGAGGGTGGTGTGGTATAGGAGGTGTGGCAGTAGTGAAAGATGAGGGCCCATGTTCTTAGGGTAGAAAACTCTTGGGAGCCTTTTTTTTTTTTAACTTGGAACTCTGGAACCATTGGTGGCAGGGCTCAGTCACTGACAGCACACGTTCCATTGAGTCACTTCACGAGTTGATCGCTTTTAAAAGCCCTGGTCTCAGGAGAAGATTCAGCCTTCTTATTGGGACAGTGGTTCACGTTAAAACACAAAACAAAGTTTTTTTAATCCTAAGAATTAACTAATACCCAAATACTGTCTTGTGTCATGGGATCCATCAGTTCTTGACATCTAGAACTCCGTTGTAAAATCTTTTTAGGCATGTGTTAGGTTTCTGTGAAAACTTTGTTTAAATGTAAACTTCATACCACACTGTCAGTTTTTGTCTTAATAAAATTATAGATTTATAATCCTTGATTTATGTCTTAAGTCTTGCCAGTAACCTTCATTGCTTTCCTGTTGGGAGACAGTTTCTACACTTGAATGATTTTGTTTAATAGGCTTGAAAATCTGGTACCTGGCCTGAATGCTTGAGTGGTCTCACCTTATTAATTTAGTAAATATTTATTGAGCACTTATAATTGCTACATGTGAAGGTTGTCGCACCATTCTGTCTTCATCGTGCTGAAAATGTGTTTGTTTAGCACCCTGGGACCTGATAGTACTTCCAAACTGTGGTATGTTTGGAAACAAGTTTTTTTAGTTAGGCTTAGAACCTGCCTCATATGTTTATTTTGTGTGACCATAAACTTTTACAGAATTTTTGGGAATTGGCCATATTTGATCACTGAATTAAATGGCATCCTTTTATTTATTTATTTATTTTTTTAATTTTAAGGAAAGGTGCAGGTGGGAATGAAGACAAGTAGGCAGACAGGCAGAGAGAGAAGGAAGAAACCGTTCATTTATTTTTTTACTTTAATTGTACATCTTTATTGTTCCCCCCCCCGGTCCTCCTTGGGATGTGAACTATACTTGGTGAGGGCAGTTGACCTAACTACTACTACACCCAGGGCACAGCCACTTTTTCTTTTTTTTTTTGGCCTGTAATTCCAGAGCCTGTAGACCAGGCTCTTGTCATTTATACAAAAAGAAAGTGGGATTTCCAGGGAGATCAAATTAATTTAACAGTTCAGCTCTACTCACTTTAGTACAAAACATCGGTTTAAAATAACCTTGATGCGTAGATACTTTTTCCAAAACTAGGAGTTTTGGGGGGATGTAAGTAAAATGGAGCTGGGAAGACTTAGAAGACCTGGGTCATGAAGAGGCCTTTCCATGTGGTGTGTCCTTATACTAGGCAGCAGCACAGCAGTTTGTGACTAGTTAAGAGTTAGGGTAGAATGCAGAGATGGTCTGGTTCAGTTCTGTACCATCAGATGTACTAAAAATGTTTTCTCTTTAAAAGTTGGTTATTACATTTCTAAATTTTAGGTGTAAGATATGTTTGTCTCAATGATGATTGAAGCCACAGATACATACAGGAATGTTAGAAGTAAGAAAACAAATAGGCACAAACCAAGTCTGCTTTGGAAAGTATTCGGAGAGCATTTCTTTAGACAGTGAAAAACCGTATTTTTATTGGTTTAAATGAAAGTGTCATGGACCTGTCGCACAAGAGTTGGGTTGTTATTTTAGTTGCTGTTATGAAAGAGACTATCAATATAGTAACAGCATCATCTGAGGCGTCCTTCACTGGCAGAACCAGTCTTCAGTTGAGTTTCTATTTAGTATAGAAAGTAGAAATGACCACAGACGCATACGCTACTACTGAGAGCTTAGAAATCATTTCTGCTTTTCGGTGTTGTTTGAAAGTTTGGGGGCGCGCCCTTGCGGCTCAGGCATCTGAAACATTGGTGTGTACATCACATACAGCTCAAGGACCCAAGTTGAAAACTAAAATGAACTAAATATTTTTTTTCCTCCTCTTTCTTCCTTAAATACTTCTTCCTCCTGCCCCTTCCTCCCTCCTTTCTTCCTTCTTTTAAAAAGAAAAATGCGATTTTGGTGTGCCCTGGTGGCTCGGGTATTCAGCCCATGTCTGGGGAGCAGTCCACATACAGCCAAGGACCTAGATTTGCTGGGGGTGGTGACACACAAAGAAAAGTGCTTCTTCCTTCTCCCCCTGCCTGCCTTCATCTTTAAAAATGTTTCGACTGCCAATTTAGAATTTGTACTTATTTTCAGATACAATCTTGTGTTCTATAGCTTGTTCAGATTTCATTTATTTTAACCGATAGCCATTCAGTATTTGGCCAGATGTGCTGAGCACATCTTTACTGTCTGTGGCCTGTGGCATTAGGAATCTGCATTATAAAGCAGTGACTTTCCTCAGAAATAAAGGAAAAATGATAAAGGAAAATTGCTACAAATAACTTGGTGGACTGGAACTCTGCAATCCAGATGCAGCTCTTGCTGCAGTGGCTCTGGCCCCCGAACTGTGTGAAGCTGGGTTCTGTCTGAGATCACGTTTTCTGGCCAGGTTACCTGCTTGCTACTAGTGTTAATCTGACGTGCAAGGTAGATCTTTTCTTGAAAACGTTCTTATGTAAAACTTAGAGTTGACAGGACTGAACTAAGGTCTAGGCTCAGTGTATTCCCTCCTCTACAATTTGAAATAAAATCACTGCCAGGCCAGCACTCAGCTTCGTAAGAAGGGAGTCTTGGATTCACATTGCCCGTTAAGCAACAGCAAGCCACCTTCGGGTGGCAGCATCCTGGTGTCTCGGTGTGTGGTAAGGAAGTTTGACGACGGAACGGCACCACCAGTGTGAACTGCACTTCACACTTCAACTGTCCGGCATCTGAGGTTTTCTCCAGAAGTTACTGCCCTCCTAGCCAGTGTTCCAAACTGCTGTCTTAAATGAATGACCGTGACTTTGGAGGCTTCCTACTTACATAAATCACTTAATATTGGAAGCAAATGAAATCTGAAATAAAACCATCCTGTTGGGATGAAAAGTATAGTTGGCCCTGCTCTGTAGGAGCAAGTACAGTGATCTGTTTCTAAGGCTTTTTCACTTTTCCTTTATTCCCCCCACCCCGCCCCCCTCTTAGGCCAATAAAGTATCGTATAAGGGGGGCCAGGCTGAAACATGAGTTTACAATGTGCTGACAACTCAGCGTCTCATGTTTTGTTTATATTAAATAGCTGGTGTTAAAATATTCAGTAGCAGTTCTAGGTCTGCACTGTGTGACCCCGTCGGCCTCTGGTGGTTTCTGACAGTCCCGAAGCCACTGTTGACTGTTTGCGGAGTCTTGGGTCAGGCTGGGCAACTTTGGAGCCTGGCTCTGGGACATAAGCCCGTTGCTTCGATGACCACCTCAGCCCTTAGAGAAGTGGAAGGTTTAAGACTGAATTGGCCTAGTTTATGTCTAAGAGCACCAGCTCCTCTTCATTTCTCCCCAAGTAAATTTGGTTGTTTCCTCGGTTGAAATAGCATCTGGAATTAAATAAATGCTGTGCACCCCATCTCCATTCTGCAGTTAAACTGGAAAAGACCCAGCTTCAGGTTGTCATTGTTATTTGTGTTCTCCAGAAAGAAAACAGCCGTTTCCTATCCAACTGATTTTGAAAAGGAAGCTCTTCAGCAAAATCCCCTGCTCTCCTCAGGACCTCTCAACTAATTTCTGCAGATGCGAACTTTCAAAGTTCTGGACAGATCTAGGACTAGAACTCCAGTCAGGTCTTGTGCAGTCTCCACATACTCATTCTCTGTTGCAAAAGTTTAGAACTAGAGCCAAGGAGGGACTGGCCCCTGTGCAAAGGAAATAAAGGTTAAAGAAGGGTTACTGTTCTTTATACACAGAAAAATGACAAGTCAAAGGTCCACTCCCTTTCATTTCCCAGGTGGACCAGTGATGGGAAAATAGGCTTAAGCACTCATGATAAACACAAGTTTTACTAGAGCATTTCTACACTTGGTTGGGAAAATGACTTCCAGCGACAGTCACCAGGCTAGGACACCTGTTTGTGTATGGATAGCATGAGTCTAGAGCAGACTTCCCGTCCACCTGCTTTCCAGGTCGTTTCTTCACATTACATATTTAGTCAGCACTCAAGCTGTCGGCATAGTTCCTCCTGGGTGGCATAGTAGGGAGATGTGAATTCTGCAAGGCTCTTACTTCTCCAGTTACCTGCCAAGCCTACAGAGCAGTAAGGTCTAGTGTGACTGATGGTTATACAGCCTGAAGTGGGGCTTCAGGGGAAATACCTTCCCCTTGGCGGCTATGTGACTAGCTGCTGTCCGGCGATCCCCATTCAGGGTTCAGAGACCATGAAAGGGACATCTAGTCTCAATACCTGAGTGTGTCTCTAGATCACGTTTCCCTCAGTTCTAGATTGATACATGATGTAGGCCCAGTTTATTTGGTGAGATCCTTGCAGGGCAGATTTTGAAACAGTGGGTCTATTTTCATTCCTTACATGAATAAAAGCATAAAAGTCCACTGAATGGACATGCCCTGGTGTAGTGATTTGGTCAACTGGTACCAGCCACTGTGCAGTCCATATACACCCCAAGGACGGGACCAAGATGAACAACTCCAATGCTTCTTCCCCATCTCTGCCTGCCGTCATTCCTCCCTGAACTTTCCTTAAAAAAATCCATGTAAAAGAAGCCTAGGACTAGGGTCAACCTGAAGTTTGGTCCTCAGTTAAACTCATCTGCCTGCCAGCTCTTCTCACTTCCCCTCTTAGGTATAGCAGCTAATTCATAGGCCTTACTGTGTCCTCTTAGTTTCCCGCCAGAAAAAGCCTTAAAGCAGGAACACCCACTTCACCTGCCAGCAGCAGAAAGAGGTCAGCGCGATAGCAGTGCTGACCAACTTGGCCCAAAGCCCCAGCTATTCAGCAGGCTCCTGCACACAACTGTACACCTCTCTCCAGGAGGGGGTGCGGGGAGGGGGCAGCTGTCTCAGCCCAGGGGGCAACACCAGCCAAGGGGTAGAGAGGACTTTTCTAAAAAAAAATCTGTAAATCTGTTAAAAGAAAGTCACAAAGCAAAATAAAATGTATAGCCTAATTGTGTACTAAACAAAAATTAAAATATACACATTTCTAGAAGGGATGTAGAAACGAATTTTGTTAGTTTTCTTTATATAACTTGTTTTTCTTTATTAGTATGAGTTAAAGTCTTTATTACCTTTTAGTCTTGGCCTTTTTATTTTTTTTGAGTACACTTGGTTTTACCTGCCTTATAGACAATCGATTCCTAACTAGGAAATGAGTTCCAGCTAGAGATGGGGGCAGGCATTACAAATTACTGAGAAATCAGTGTTACTCTTAGAATTCTGTTCCACTCCTGGGACAACTCAGCCGCATGATTCAAGAACTGGGCTGAGCCAGGGATCACAGCTTCGGGTCCTAACTGTCTCATAATCTCACTGGAGCCTGCAGCCGAGTCTGCTTTCCTCACAGTTGCTAAGCACCTACCAAGCTGGGCATGTGGCACTTCCAGAACCAGCGAGAGGTGCGCAGCAGCATTCCGCTCTCCACAGGCTTGGTACTGATGCAGGGACTTCGGGAGATGTTGGCGGAAGAACATTCTAGTCTGGGAGTTCCAGTACCCTCTCACCCTGGGGTCCAGCTTCACGCCGCTCCTGCCGGTATACGCTTGGCACATGCTGTCTGCTTAAAATCTCAAGTTTTCATCATCGGGGTCATGGGTATGACGAAACTGCAGTGCCCTGCAGCCCTCTGGAAATGGGGCCACCGGAGAAATAAAAGCCTAAGTCAAGATTTAAAATGCAGCTTGTCATAGGTGGGCAGGTAAAGCGGGCCAGGTGATCCACCAGCACGTAGCCTAGCCTACAAGAAAGGGAAGGCGTCAACGATCCCAAACCCTTCTGAAAGGATCCATCTGGCAAACTTGCAAAGTCCACAACATCCGCTTGGAAGAGTCCCTACTGCGTGTAAGACTTCAGTCTTTCTCAGCTGCCCCGTCCATCTCTCCTGCTCTCCACCCACCTTCCCAGTAAGCTCTGCCTGAACCACACAATGGTCAGGCCTCCCCTCACCAGGCCCATTTCCTTTCAATTCAAATTCAAAGTAGGGAAAAATTGCACTTGAGAATGGATCGTCCATTTTATTTTATTTTTTGTCATGTGCTCACAGCATCTCTTTCTTCTCTCCTCTCCCTGGCATGTCACTGATAAATTAAAAATAAAATCTACAAGGAAAATAATTTATGAAAGCACTTCCCAGGCTCATGTCTTCTAGCCCCACTGCTCAGAATGACCTCCCCTGGGAGGGGGGGGAGAATCTAGAGCGCCCCCAAACACCCTGCTGGGCAGACAGTGCTCCAGAGCTGGGCAGGGCTGGGGGCGGTGGCAGTGGCAGTGAAAATAAAGACACTGGTCCTGGAATCATCTGGCCACCTTGGCACACCCCCTGCCCCCCTCGAGGCAGTCCTCTAGATGCCCCTGCTAACCTGAGGCTGAGCCTGGCGTGTAGGTTGCTCTAGGCCCCCATTACATGCACTTCTCGTTCTCCTGGAAAGAAACCAAAAAAAAAAACAAAGACGGAGACCTCGGGACAGAGGAGAAAAATCCCAAGTGTTCACACAGTTACACGGAGTCTTTATGGCAAAGAGAACATTTAGCAGCTTTGAATATTGGGGTATCTCCTTTTTACTCAACACAAGCATTCTATACCCTATAAGTGAAACAGGGCTCAAGCCCTAAAAAATCAAAGCGCAAGAAACTCTAAGAGGACTAGTTTGTTGCTGGGTTTGTAGTTTTGTCCAGTGATAAGCCCAGTTGGCAGGGAAGCCTGAGGGCAGGGCCCCTCCTGGTGTTGTGCTGAATACTGCCTGGCCTCACACACCTCCCGGCCTCAGCACCCCGCAAGAGGAAAGCTGTTAGCCCAGCACTGGGGCCCGGCCAGCACCCCACTGCAGAAAAGTCAGGCAGCTGGTGAGGGGCGGGGGCACGGGCGGGAAGAGAACAGCATTTGCATGCAGGCTCCGATGGAGACATGGGGGCCTCAGTTCAGGGGTGACTGGGCACAGAGGGAGATGGAGTGGCAGGACAGTGAGTGACATGCTTGGTGTTGGGGCTGCGGCAACACGGGGGCCTCGTAACCCTTCACTGTTCACACCCCACCCTTTTTGACCCTAACCCTCCAAGCCAGTGTTGGGTCCCAGCGGCTACCCTGTGATAGAAACATTCCAGGAGACACCCAAACTCCCCTTCAGGGAGCCAAAGTGCAAACAGAGTTCCCAGGCCCACCCCATCCATGTGCCACCCCTCTCCGGGGTGAAGGGTTACTCACACCAGTGACCCAGTCCCACCTAAAACCCACTGCCTGGAATCCTGACCAAAGCCAACCTTAACCCGCCCTTTGATTTTCTTCCCGCTTTGATTTTTTGGGGTTTTTTGCTTCCTTCCTTTCATCCATCCTTCCTTCCAGGAATGAGACTACTCTCCTCTCCAGTTCCTTCCTTCCCCTTTGTCGGCCTCCTCCAGCACCCGGCACCACCGCTTCCCTCGAAGGAAAGGGGAAGAGGTGAGGACCCTGTCCACCCAAACAGTCTGGCCACTTCCACCCCCACAGCGGGGGAAACCCAGCCAGACAGCGCCTGCGCCCGTCCAGTCCTGTCCACTGACCCGCAGTCATCCCATCTGAGCAGATCTATTGGATAAGAAGGCATCAAAGTCCCCACTGTAGGTCCAGGTCCAGGCCCAGCCCTTCTCCAGTTTCCATCTTGGTGAGCGTCAACCCCCTTCCTCCGCAGGCTCACTTTCTCCTGTCCTTTGGCTTCCTCTCCTGCCGCCGGGCCTGCTGGTCGGCCAAAGTGCGGGGAATGAGGAGGACACTGCCATCCCCAGCATACTGGAGGGCGTACTGACTGGGCGAGTAGGGGCGGCCGTTCTCATCCCGCAGCCGCCCAAACACCTCCTGGTACAGGCTCTGGACCTTCTGCTTCATCTGCCGCAGGGAGCGGAGGAACTCTACCTTCTCCCGCAGCAGCCGGGCCTTGTCGCGCTGCAGATCCTCCACGTCCCGCTCCAGGTTCAGGATGGTGTCCAGCTTCCGCTTGCGGCAGTTCTGCGCCGCCATTTTGTTCTTGCCCCGGCGCCGGATGTCGCGGATGAGGCTCAGCTGGGCCTCGCTCAGCTGGTACTTGGACAGCAGCTCGTTGAACTCCTCCACCGGCAGGTTGATGATCTTGTCGTTGGTGAACGGGATCTTCATGGCTCGGGCTCGGTGCTCATCCCGGCTCATCTGCTTGTCGAGGAAGTCGGCCTGCTTCTCCTTGCTGCTTTTCTTGAGGGCGCTGGGTGGTGGCAGGTCAGCGGAGTCAAGCGCACTGGGCGCCATGTTGTACGTGTGGTTGTGGCCCACGTGCTCCAGGTAGGGCAGGCACGACAGCTGGGACGGGTCCTGGTAGCTCATGCGGCAGAACTTTGAGTACTCGGGCTGGTAGCCCACAGCGCCCTCGGCCTCTTCCAGATCCAGGGTCTCCGAGTCAGAACTGTAGCCAACGGCACCTTCCTCAGAAAAGGAGGAGGAGGCTGACGACGAAGCGGAGGAGGAGGAGGACGATGAGGAGGAGGAACTGCCCTCCGAGCTGCTCAGGGAGGAGGGGCTATGGCTAGAGTCCAAGGAGAGGCCTGAGTCAGAGTCAAACTCCTCTTCAAGCTGGGAGGCCTGCACAGGGTTAAAGCCTTCCTCAATGGCCAGGTCCATCAGGCTGATCTCGTCCAGCATGGCTTCATCCAGCAGACCCCCCAGGGGGTCAGGCAGCTCAGGGCCCGCTGTGTCATTGGCTGTGCCATTGAGCTGGGGTGGAAAAAAGAGCCCCGCCAGGTTGGTGGAGCCAAAGGTGGAGTTGAGGCTGGTGGAATTGCTGGGCACCAGCGGGAGCAGTGCAGAGCTGCCGGCCACAGGCAGGCTCTCCACCTCCGGGCTGAAGACAGAGAAGTCCTGGCTGCAGCCCCCCAGGGATGCCTGATGCAGGCTGACATTCTGATTGATGGGAGTGTTGGGGGCAAGGCTGTAGTTGGTGCTCAGCGGGTCTCCAGGAGGGGCGCTGTAGAGGCTCTCACTTGTGGAAGTGTTCACTTCCATGGCCTGGGAGGGAAGAAGAGCATCACTGTTCACTCAGAGCAGACCCCCTCCCCGGCTGTGGGGGCTCACGCTAACAGGCACTCGGAAGCACAGCGTAACGGGTGTAAAGACAAGAGCCCACAGCATCAGCTCCTGGCCCTGCCTGGTCCACCAGGCTTGACAAAGATGGGTTCATTCCTGTAGACCCCACCCCAATGCAGGACTGACCAGCGCCTGGTCATGTTTGACTAGATACTTCCCACCTTAGAGGAAGAAAACACCTAACACTGACCTAACACCTCTTCACTGCAGAAACCTGCCCAGTGGAAAGCACATCCAGCCTTGGAGAAACCCGGCTGTTCCACTTGTCGTGTGACCATGGGCCTATCACTTAACTTCTGTGTTTCCGTTTCCTCAGCTTTAAAGTAAGGGCGAACTAGATGACCGTGAGGGCCGAACGAGATAACGACAGCTGTAACGCACTGCGTGAATGTCAGCTTTTATTCCTGACTATACACACACATACAGTGTTCAAGGAGACACCAGGACAGGTTACCGGTGTCCCAACTTTCTGATGAGTCACAAAGGTGTTACTCTTTCCCTTCCACAAGGTAGAAAAGAATGGAATGCTAAGGCACCTCACACATCGCCACTAGGTTTGATAATCCTACCTGCATTTCCATGATGGACATGAGATCTTGCCACTGCTGTTCCAAATCAAATGGTGACTCTGTCCCAGTTAGGAGAGGAGACAAGAGATTGTTTTGAAGACCTGGGGGCTCACTCTCACTAGGCACTGCTTCTGTTATGCTGGAAACATCTGCTGAAAACTAGAGCAAAACAAGACACTTATACCGGACAGAAAGACGAACTCCCTGCTTTCCTCCCAGACACTGCCACCTGCAGTTCTGTTTCTGTCTTCCTCTAAATTCGCCACCAGCAGCCACAACAAGGTCAGCAGCGAGGAGCTGGCCCTGCAGGCAGCCCCGGAGGCAACACAGTGTGCAGGCTGCCCCACGGCTTGGAAGGCTCTCCCTGGAATCCTGCTCACCTCCGCATTCTCCCCAAAGGGACAGGTGGCCTCCAGCAGCCTAAGGCACTCTTCCAGGGACAGGGCCGTCTGGTCCTCCCCACCAGGCACCTGTGGCAATAGCAACTGTAAGTCTGACTGACCTGGGCCTTGACTGCCTGTGGGCTGCAGCCTCTTCCCCAGCCTTTCTAAGGCTAAGATGAGAAGGACCTGCCTGCTTGCAGGCCTGCCCTTACCCTCCTTTCCCAGGCTAATGGCTGGCCCTGAAACTCCAGAGGCGAACTGGGGGAGAGTGGAAGAGTCCTGACATAAGCAGGAAGATGCTGGCTGTTTTGCTTCATCTGGGCTGTTTATTACCCAGATCTGGACTCTCTGCTTCTGTTGGTTGTCTACTTTCCCCTCCTCAGCCCAACGCAATGGGACTTGAGACCCCAACCCAAAATGTACATTCAGGTCCACCCAGCAGATACAACCTGTCTTCTCTAAAAGAAGTTTCTAGAAGCAGGCAGAGGTGGGCTACCTGTGCAGGGAAGCTCTCCCCAGTTTCTCCATCCACTAGCAGGTTTCGCGCCAGAGCTTCTGCACCCTCGCCTGGCCAGGTGTCCTCCTGCTCCACTCCATCTCGCAGCTCCTTATCCACATCCTGCTCCTTCTGGCGATGACTATAGTCAAAAATCTCTCGCCCAGCCCCCAGGTCAATATCCTGTCGCCAAAGGATGTCAATCAGATCTATGTCCTGAAAGACAGATCACCATGACTTTAGCTCTCAGTTCCTGGGGCCCCTCCCTGTTCTGCCCCTCAGAGCTCCCTCCAATTAGTCCTGGGTGGGGCCCTTCCCAGCCCTACACCTGACAGCCACTACCCCCATGACCCCTCTATCAGCAAGTCATTCATTTCCAGACACCAGCCTCCTCGCCAAACCCAAGAGCTAGCAAAACCCACAAGCATGCCCATCACCATGCAGGTCTATGCTCTTAGGATCTAATGGAGACACACCTGGGCCAAAAGACAGGGAGGGCCACTAGTCCCTAGAGAAGGAAGGGAAAGCAGGAGACACTTCTCATCTTGGAAATGGGAATCCCTTAAAACTTGGTTTGTAGGAGGCCAGCCGTGACAAGCAAGGGCAAACTGTCATGCAGAATTGCTTTGAGACAGCCAGGCTTGCATCAGCCTGTGGTGCCATTTCATTTGCATAAAGGGGTGGGGTGGGCTGGAGAGGAAAATCCCTGCATTTGCAACCACCTGATGCAGCCAATGACAGGACGGCTGTCTCCAGTCCTTCCCACAGCCAGTCCCCCTTCCCTGGAGGATGGCAGGAGTAAGGGTGAACACCCACAACTCTGCTATCCCAGGCTCACCTCCAGATTCATCCCTGCCAGGATCCCCACTCAGCTGATCCTAGCAAGCTGCCTCCCTCCCAAGAGAGCCTCAGGCAGTCAGATGATCCTCACCCAGCACCCCACCCTGCCAAAGCTGGCCCCACCATGTTCCCCTCACACCAGTGTCTTCACTCCCTCCTTGCCACACCCCAGGACTTACTGGCTTCCCATTAGTCAACCATTCAAGGACATAGCCTCCATCACGGTTCAGTCACAACTCTGGTACCAAAATGCCTCCCTCCTGCTCTACCTCAGTGGCTCCTGAGCTGTTCCTGCACCAAGTGCCACCCCCCCGCTGCCACCAGCATTAAACCCCACTAAATAAAGAGTCCTTCAGACTTCCAATGCCCCCACCTCCTGTAGCTAAAGAAACCCTAACTATGGCCTTCCATTCAGGACTTTAAAAGCACTTTTCAGAAAGCGATATCCTTAAATTAGACCCACCTCCCTATCCCTGACCAGGCATCTCTTTCCACTGCAACCCTCCCTGACCCTAAGACCTCCCCAGGTGTGCCTCTCCCGGTACTTTCCCCACATACACCAACCTGAACAGAAGCCCTGGACCCAGAAGCAGAGGGGGGCTGGGCCACCCGGTGACCAGCCAGCAAAGAGTTAAGGGGCCGGCTCCCTTTGGCATGGCCCCCACCACTGTGAGAGCATCCGTCCAGGCGGGTCATGGTCTGCGAGAAGAGCCCCAGAGCAGCCGGTGCAGGGAAGCTGGACGGGGGGCTGCAAGCTCTTGGCTTGCAGGGAGCACACCAGGCTGGAAGGGTGGCCCCTTGCTAGCTCCGGGGGCCAGAGGGTGCCCCGCCCGAGCTGCTGCCTGGGCGGCCCGGCCCAGCCCCCTTCCTCCATCCTTAAGCAGCCCCCTCCCACCTCACAACCCCAGTTCCACTCAGGCGCCCGGCAGCCCCCACCCTGAGCTCACCGCAGAGGCTGCAGTGAGATGGGACTCCCACCCCATGCTCCGTGCTTGAGCTGCAGAGGAAAGCAAGCTCCCTCCTGGGCCTATCCTCCCGCTCCTCCCTCTCCCCCTCCCCACGCCCCCCAAACTTGTTACCTAGGCTGCAGCAGGGAGCCAATCCCCTCCCCCGCCCACCCCGCAGGTCACTGCTGAGGCTGCAGAGAGCCAATCCCCTCCCCCAGGTCAGCAGCTGGGCTGCGGAAAGAGCCAATCCCCTCCCACTGTCGTTACCTAGGCTGCCGAGAGAGCCAATCTCCTCCCCCAAGGCTCCGCTGGAGATGCGGAAGGAGCCAATCCCCTCCCACCGCCTGTTACCTAGCTGCAGCCCCGAGCCAATCTCTGCACCAGGGCAGCTGGAGAAGCTGCCGCAAGGAACCAGCCCATCCCCGGCCGCCTCCGTCTCCTCAAGGAGACGCACCCAGGGGCGGGCAGCCCCACCCAGCCCAGCCAGCCAGGGTGGCGCAGTCAGTGAGCCCTGGGGGGGAAGGGGTGCTCCTTTCCCTCCAGTCGCAGGCTGCTAGCTCAGCCCACTCAGGACTGGGCAGACACTCCTCCTGCAGTTCTCCGGGAAGCTAAGTTCTTCCCTGGAAGTGGAAGGAGTTTCCCGTTCCTCAGGAGGGCCATGCCAGTCTTCCTCAAGATCAAGGATTGCAAGCCAGGCTGGATAGAAACCCAGTGGGGCCAGACATCCTGGGAGCCTACAACAGGCCATTTGCACACATGCGGCCAAATCACAGTGCTGGTCAGGCCTAGTGCCAGGCCAGAGAGGGGGAGACCCAAGCCTGAAGGCCAGCGCTCAGAGAGACAGGTGCTCAGGAGCACCCAACACTCGCTTTTCCCCAGCTTTGTTCAAGGGCATTGCTGCTTAACCCTGGACCCACATCTCAAAGCAGAAAAGTCCCTTGACAGAATCAGAATCACAACTCATTCCTCACCGCTGCTCCCCTCAAACCTAAGGTCAGGTCAGGGACAGTATGTTCTCCTGGTCACAGACTGCTCCTCGCCTTTCTAGAAAGAGCTGTACACAGGCCTCCCCCTGCTCCAGGCAGAGTGCCAGCCTTGAGGGGAATCCTATCCCTGACAAGGGCCTGGGCTATGGCTGTCCATCGAATAAGACTGGCAGCAGGGGAGTGCTGCCACCCCAGGGATAAAACCAGCTCCAGCAGTGCCTGTCACATGCTCTGGACCTGGGTATTTTTATCCTGGAGTTGCTGAGGAAATGCAGTTCTGGACACATAATAATCCTCCCTTCCCCCATGCCCATCCCGGGCCCCTAATGCTGACCCACCCTCAGCCCGCCAAAAGCAGCAGTGAAGGCCTGGGGTCAGAGAAAGTACAACCCTCATGAAGGCCAAGAAATGGAGGAGGGTAAAAATCCCACCCCATTCTACCCCAGCCCAACCCAATCATCAATAGTATCCCAACATCCCCACCAGCCCAGGAAGAACTGAGCTACTCCTGCAGGATCCCAAGAGCAAGCTCTTGAGGAGTTCACTGGGGTGGGAGCATAGAAGGAGGGCAGGAGGTATACTTCTCCAGACCACAATGCCAAGACTAGGCCCCACTTGAAGGAAAAGGGCAGGGGAAGCAGAAGAGCATTTACAGCAAGTTCCCTGTGGTGTTGTAGGAACCTAAGACAGGAGGCACCAAAAGGGAAGGAATGTTCATGGCTCCCATGCTCAGCTAATTCTAGTCTTTCTCAAAGAAGATCCAGTTAGAGCCAGCTGAACACAGAGCAACTCTGGCACTACTCACAGTCAGGCCAGATCGCTCTGTCATTTGAGGGCTGTCCTGTGCTTTTTAGGATGTTTAGCAGCATCCTTGGCCTCTGCCCCACTAGGTGCCAAAAGCATTCCCCCCACGGTTAACCAAACCAGTCTTTAGACATTGCCACCTGGGGAGGGGCAAGGGACACCAGTCCAGAGAAAGCCACACATTCTTTGATAATCACTAACATTTTGAGAACAGAGCTCAGGAATTGGCTCAAATGCAGGAAAGGAGGTAAAACTGGTTTGACTGGTGGGCAGAAAAAGTCAAATCCTGCAGCATCTGTAAAATTTTACATACACACACACACACCCCCCCAAATCCCCTCCTGCAGACTATGTTCTGGAAAACTCAGCCCAGTGCAATCCAGACTTCTCTTTCCTTAATGTTAGGAGCACATAGGGGATCTTTTTTCACATGGTTAAAGGTAACCACATCATTTTCTGCCCAGAACAGTATGTCAGCTACATGTCAGGAGCTAAAGAGTTCTGACAGCTCAAAGCAAGCTGACTTAGTAGCAAAAGGCAATTTCTCTTCAGGCTCCTAGCCCTTTCCTCCCTGTCCCCTGCAGTGGGCCTTTAGCAAAGAATGGGAGTCTTGGCCCTTTCCTGGCCAAGAATAACTATCTGAATCTACCCCTTGGCTGACAGCCAAGAGAGCAGACTTATCAGGCCCCTGCTGCAACAGCAGGCTGAACCACAAAGAAGAACCTCAGGATATGTATGTGTGTTCTGCCCTTGCTGGAGCTATAAGGCCAGAGTCCACAAAATATTTGTGTCTTAGCAACAGATACACAGAGTCAATGCCCATCACAACATGACTCCCTCCCCCACTTCACGAGTCCAGGAGTCATGTTGAAATCCAAGCAGTAAACATGCTGGCATGTTCTAGAAACCTCCCACTGCCCTGCCAGTACATTTAGAGGTGGGTCAATGGTTCAACACAAGGAAATACTCCCAGCCCCCAATCCTAGTCAGACAATGCAGCCCATTTCTATCCAAGAACAATGTCTGAGGCCCCACCCCAACCCCCCAACCTATCTGGACCTTTACTTTACAGTCTTTTAGTGGTGATCAGTCCTTCAGGATCCACCCAACCTCCCAGCCGCAGTCCCCTCCCACCCACCCCCTCCGTGTGGCCACTAACCTCTTTGGTTAAGTCTCCACTGACTGGAGGGGCTACAGCCCCCAAATCCTCCAAATCTTCACTGAATCCCTGCTCCGTTTCGCTTTCTCGCACCCCGTTGTCTGGGCCTGTCACATCTTGGAGGCCACTGGAGCTCTCGAGGGTGAGGCCTGAGCTGGGCTGGTTGCCAGAGACAGACCCCTCCGGATCCCGATGGACCAGCCAGGCGTTCACCTCAGTGGTTGGCACCTGGAACCTGTCCAGAGCCCTCACCTGACTGAGGAGCCGCCGGGCAGTGAAGTAATTGTCCAGGTCTATGCTCTTGGGGTGAATACCATAGCCATCCAAGGTATTCCTCAGGTTGTGGAACTGGGTCTGAGTATAGGCAGAACTGGGCCCCAGGATGATCTCCCGGAGAGGGGGGAGTTGTGAGGTCAGGTAAGTATCCACGTCCACCCGCACCCCAATCAAACTCAGCAGAATGGTGAACTGGAGGAGTCCTTCCGTTAAGTATTTCTTCAGAGAAAGCATTGCTGAAGGACCAGAATGTTTATGCTTTTTGGTTTTTAAATCTTCCAAAAGACAAATCAAGGCCACTGCTCTGCTGCTCCAGCCAGCAAGTTACCCTCCTCAGTGCCAAACCCTGTTCCCCACCCTGGCAGAACACAGGGGCTGAACTCCCTGATGGCCTCAGAGGAAGGCACACCCCGTGGAGCCAAGGCCACACTCCAGACCACATTCACTTTTCCCTTCTCCACACCTCACCTCTGCAAGTACAACTGTTCCTCACCCGGTCCAGGCCCTCAGGGCCCACGTGACTTACTGTCTCCACAGTCCACATACAGTCCACTTCCTCACTCACATTAGTTGTCCTCTGTAGAGTCCACTGCAGGCTGTTCTCAGGAACAGCTGATGGATTTTATTTTTCTTTCTCCCTCCTAAGGTTTATTTTCTTTGGCTGGAGCTACAGTCCTTTTGTCTTGGGTCAGAGTGTCCCGCCTCCTCCACACTTACCAGGGGGGTTTCCAGAGAAACCTGAAAGAGGAATCACAAAAGCAACAGGATAAGATTCCATGATTTTCACACCATGATCAAGGCTGAGGGTAGGAAACACATTCAAAGGTTAGTTTTACAGGAGGAAAGAAAATTTTTACACTCCCGGGGAAAAAAAAAAAAAAAAAAACAATAAAAACCTGTTCTAGACAGAACAACTACGAAAAGAAGCTATTTCGGTGACTGGATATTAAGTCTGCAATACCCTAAAAGGTAACTTGTTTTGAATAAGCAGACAATGCTCGGGGCATCCAAAATATTTCCATGTGGTCTGATTTGCCAACCCTCCCCCCACCCCGTACACACAAGCTACCCAGCTTCTATTTTTAGCGTGAGAAGTCCATTTCCCATCATAAAGGAAAGTTGGTTTCCCATCTCTCGGGAGAAAACTGCCTACAATCCTTGTCCCTTCCAGTTCTAAAGGGGAGGGACAGGTTATTAATGGATCAGTGTTACAGGACTTGAGAACAACGTTCAGGCCACCACTTCACAGAAGAGTTGTGGCTTTCCCAGCTTAGAAGCCCGAGTTCCTTCTCATGTCACTCTCACTTAAAAACAGGGAGCTGCGGAGGGCCTGAGGCAGGGTCCTTCCATGCAGAATTTGCATAGCTGCGTCTTATTTTCATTCGTATAACCTTCTGAGCCAAAGCAGAAGGATATGGCCAAATTCTCAAAACAGATACCAAGTGGGGAGGAATGAAATCTGCTTTTCTTTCAGTTTCTGGTCTCTACTTTTGAGCTTCCCAATAACCTCGCAAACCAAGACTGTTGTGACCCACCTACCAACTTCTTCCTCGAGAAAAGGGACACACACACACACACCCTGATTTGGCTAAACACGACTGCGACCCAGAATTCCTTACACTACCTTCCCGTTTTCACGCGAGGTATTACTAACACCTCCCAAAAGCCAATTAATTTCGAGAAACCGGGTAAGGTCCCTGAGAAATAGAGGAAGGCAAGAGGCCTCTGGTCTGAGACCGGTCCCACCCTGCCCCAGATACCCGAGTCCTGCTGGGACCAAGTCGCCATGCCCGCTCTCGGCGCCTCGGCTTCTAGCCTTCCGGGCCAACAGCGAACAAGTGCTACTTTCCTGGCCTTGACCCACCCTTACGGCCAAACACCACCCCGCCCTCCGTGCCCGTGGCCCCACCCCGCGCGCCGGCCCGGGACGGACACCACGCCTTCTAGAGCCCTCAGCCCTCCCCAGTCCAACCCACCCCGGAGCAGGCTTCTCCGAGACCCCAGAGCAGGATTGAGCAGGATTCTCCGAGGCTGAGCAGGCTTCTCCGAGGCCCCGCAGCCCTTCCCGGCCAGCCCGGCCCCGATGCCAATCCCCCTCCGCCGCCCGCTCCCGCCTCCTGCCCCTCCGCCCCACCCCGCGGCCCCTCACCCCGTAAGCCTCGGCCCCGCTGAGCCGCGCCCCTCCTGCAGGGAAAGGAACGTGCCAGACACCCGCTGCTGAGGTTGGGTCCGCCGCTGCCGCCACAGCAGGCCCTCAACCCAAGTCCCGGCCTTGCCGCCGCCGCCGCCGGCCGGCCTAGAACTCCCCAGCCTCCGCTTCCCTCCCCGCCCCCTCCTCCCACCTCGCCCGGAGGCCCGCCCTCTGCGGCCTCCCCAGTAGCGCGATTCTCCAATCAAACGGCCCGTGAGGTGGCCGTCACCGGATGTCGCTTAGACTGACAGCAGAGAGAGCCCAATGGCTGAGTACACCTCCTCCTCCCTCTCAAGATTTCCCAA
Source organism: Solenodon paradoxus (assembly GCA_004363575.1). NCBI lineage: Eukaryota > Metazoa > Chordata > Mammalia > Eulipotyphla > Solenodontidae > Solenodon > Solenodon paradoxus. The sequence continues at coordinate 14,477 of RJWH01001408.1, read as the reverse complement.
GATTGACATGCCCCGCGGCCCAATGAGCGTGTAGGCCCGCCCCGCGGCGTGGGCTCACCAATGAGTGGGGCGAAAGCCCCGGCATTTTGGACCCCCTCCGCTGTGCGTGGGCCACAGGCGGTATTACAGGCCGGGCGCTTCCCGTGCGTGCTTCAGCTGGGTTGTAGGGACCCAGGGTGGAGGGTGGGAAGCGTTATCGACGTCGGAGCGCGGAGTACCCCTTCGAGGGTTCCCACGGTGACTTGCAAAAGTCCATTGAGACCCTAGGGGGCCGAGGCGGGCCACAGAGCGTGTGTTTTGCGTGGTGGCGACGCTAGTGCTGCCATCTTGGAAGCTGGCAGCGGAAAGCCTTGCCTCTGCCTCTGCCGGGCGCGGACCTGACGCAACCTCGCCAGTCCGTACTGTTGCGTCGCTTGTCCCTGGGAAGGGTCGCGACGCGGGAACATCTCGCTGACCGTGGTGGGGCTTTAGTGTGAGATATAACGTAATTAGCAATTTTTGTCGTGATAGACACCCCGAAGAGCGCCCTGTTTCTCCTCCCCCATCCTCCCACGGAGCTTAGTTTTGCCTTTCAGGAACTTTCCTCAGCTCTTCTGTCTAGTCTAGCGAACAACTTTGTGATTTTAAAATATTAGTTTATCCCCATCATCACTTGAACCTGGTAAACTAGCAAATTCTGAGGCCCCACTCCAGTGATTCTGATTCACTTACCCTGAGGTGACAACCTACTTACTAAACAACTAGGGTAATTTTTATGCAGCTGGTCTGAGAACTGCATTTAGGCAATCAATGAGTTGGAGTATGCTGTTCCCAGATGTGGGACAAAGGTGTCAACTCAGTCTTGACTGCCTGGAAGAGCTAATCTAGTAGACCAGTCATTGTACAACTAAAGACAAGGCCAACTGATAACTCATTATCTAATAACATCGAGTTCACCATGTGTTGAAGAATTAGGCTTTTTGTGAGGTGGTTCACAGATTAGAAAGTACTTTTACCATATACAATGATATACATCAGCACCTGTCCTTTGAATCCTTACAAAACTATTGAGCTAACTACCCTTTTCAAAGACCAATTCAGAAGAGCACATGTTTTGTTTTCCTATTTGTCTCCTAGCCTGCTAGAATACATTCCATAAGGACTAGAATTGTGTGCATTAACTATTGAGTCTTCAAACCTAGAGCAGTATCTGAAACTTAGTAGCCAATAAATACTTGCTAAATAATTGAAGGAATACTCAGGCAAGCAGGCCTGTAATTAAAATTCCTGTTAAAAGCAGAACTTAATACTGGTATGGTTTTGAAGGATATGGCATTTTACCAAGGAAATAAGCCATTCAGCCTCTGAATTAATAAGACCATGTGGGTAAATAATGCTATTGGATAAGAAAAGAGGAGAAACTGAGGTGCAGTCATTAAAACTGCACTACCAGGTTGAGAAGGAAATACTTAAAAACAGACTTGAAAGATGCCAAGACAAGACTAAAGTTACAAGACTTAAATACAAGACTTTTGAGAAGGTGAAAGGAGAGATTGCATACCAGGAGTAGTCATTTTTTTGACACAGCAAATACAGAAGAATTTTAAACTTTGAAATAATTTTAAAAAACATAGCAAAACTGGCCAGTCTTTTATCTGAGGAGTCAGGAAACCTTAGTGCCAATAAAACTTGAGTGTTTTGCAATGGAATACTACACAGTCCTTAGATGAAATCCTGTCATTTGAATCAACATGGATGGATCTAGAGGGGATTATGCTAAGTGAAACAAGCCAAAAGAGGAAAGATACCAGATGACCTCACTGGTAGGTGGAATGTGAATAGACAAAGGAACAGATGAAAAAAAAACAACCCTTGGACACATGGAATAGAACCAAGGTTACCAACAGGGAATGGGACAGGGTTGGGGGTGGCAGGGTGGGTAGTGATAGTGGAGCCCACTGGACAGTGGTGAAGAACACTTGAGATTTGGTGGAGGGCAGGGTATATTGACATACATCTGAGGAATGGGGAAGCTATACATATGAGTTTAATGTGTAAAATCAAAGTTACTGCAATAAAAAAAAATTGACAGTATTTTGGACAAGTTCATATGTATTTTTCAAGTTTCTACTGAGCTGCATAGCAGGGTACCAGATGCCTGGGTTAAGAAATAAAGTCACATAGTGGATATAAGACTGATTTAACATGAAATGAAATAAACATTCATTGACATAGAAATGTCAGCTGTAGGCAGGAAGGCCACACTGAGGAGATAATGTGTGACTGTCACATCACTTCGAAAGCCTAATGACCCATAAGAACTTAACAGAGCACTCTCTCCTTTCTGGAGTCCTAGGTGTAGAGAGGGTGGTAGACACTGAGAATAAGAAGGGTTCCATATTAATCCTTAGAAGAGGGGATGGGAGAAGTCTGGAAAGGTGTTTTTATTTTTGCATATTCTTTACCACTAATTTTCTTGGACCTTTTCCAACTTCAAGTATTGTGACTGAACGTGTACAATATTTGAGTGCGCAGTAGGAGAGAGATGGATCAGGAAATGAACTATTGAGCCAAAGAGTGATTGGGGGTAGTCAGAAAAAGTCTCCTGCTTAGCCATTACACGAAGATGGAAGAAAAGGGGAAAGATGAAGTCACTGGCAAGGGCTAAGGAGAATATAGGGCTAGAAATAATCTCCAGCAGCAGCAGGCAGGAAAGCCTAGGATATTTAATATTCCATGCAAGGAAGTGGAGACTGAAAGACTGTCTTCTACTCTGTCTAAAGTTTCAGATCAAGTCTGAGCAAGTGCAAACCTCAGAACCCACTGACTAACCTAGTAAAATACAGGGTGTGTCCTTCACCTAGGAGGCCAGCCTCTCCTCCCCCAGTACCACCCCCTCTTGCCTGGGACAGCTGTTACTAGGACAATTACCCAATAAATAAAAGAAGATCCCATGCTGATGTGTCATCAGTCTCGGTATATCCATTAAATCAGATGGAGAAGACCTCCGGAAAAAGTGAGCGCATGTGCTTGCTCCTTAAGGGAGAGGTTGAAAGTATTAGTAAAAGCAGGTTTTGCCCACGCACAATTGCACACTGCTCAGGAGAGAAGAGAGGGCAGTGGGAAGTCAGGAAGAGGGTTATTCTAATACATGGGGACTCACAGTCAGAGAAAGAGCCACCTAGATAGACACTGAAATCCCTACTTGTCCTGGCAATATCCGTGTTGACCCATTGTAGGAAAAGATGTTGCTGCCACAAGGAGGCACATCCATTCTCCAATCATCTGGAGAAGGTGACAAGATGACCCCTGCCAGGAAGCTCTCAGAAGGGAAGGTGGGAAGGCAGACTGTCTGGGGCTCACCTTTCTTCTGGGATAGTCAGATTTTTTTTTTTTTTTCCCTAAGGGAAAATCCAGTCTTTCTGCTCTTCTGCTTGCCTGTTCTTTTCCCTTTCTTTAAAATTTTTTTTAAGGTGCCCTGGTGGAGTAGCAGGTCAATCACTTCAACCTCTGAGTGAGTCTGGTGGGGGTTGGGGGACTGCCATTTTGAACAACTGAAAGACAAAATAGAGTGCGTCTTTCTCCTCTCTCATCGTGCCTTCCTGCCTGCCTACCTACACTTTTCCTTAAAAAAAAATTTTTAATTCTGTAAGCCTACATAAATATTTCTCACTCTTCACCTTCCATCTAATCCAGGGAATGGATTCCCTGACTCACTGAGATTTGCTTATAACCCATCTGAGAGATTCTTGAATGACATCCTGTCAATACTAAATGTTAGGGTGTCTTGCAAAATAATCCATTAGTTTTCCAAATAATCCAGACATCTGGCCCCTTTCCTTACATGATAAACATGTTGCCATTAAGCCATCAAATGAAAGAAAGCTCTTCAAGCCAGCTTCTCCCCTGCACGTGGCTGTTTTAGGCGGTTGCTTCTCTACCCCGGCTGCACATCAGAATCACCTGGGGAACTTATTTAAAAAATAACACTGCCCAGGTCCCACTCCTGACCAATTTAGTCAGGGTCTCTCAGAGCAGCCCTGGGCATCAGGATTTTATAAAAACTCCTCAGCTGATTCTGATGTGTAGCCAGGGTAGATAATCACTAGATTGGAGCAAGAATACAATTTGGGTTAAAAAAAGAAAAGAAAAAAGAACAATAGATGGTGTACCCTGGTGGTCTAACAGATAAGGCCACTAGATGTCATTCACATTACATCCTGAGGACCTAGGTTCGAGACCTGGGGCCGAAGGAACAACCAAGATGAACAAATAAATAAAATACATGTTTCTTTTGACTCTCTCTTCCTGCCTGCCTGTCTGCTTGCCTTCATTCCCACCTGCACCTTTCCTTAAAAAACAAAACAAACAAACAAACAGAAGCCCCAGCAGAGATCATCGTGAGCACAGGCTAGGACGGCCACCTGATTTCAGGATGTACTCACCCTTGATCCTAAAATGCTTTCTGCCTTGACCGAGCCAGTGAAAATGGCTCCTTGTTTACCCATGTCTTCTAATGTTTACTGAAGCTGCGTTTAGCTGCTCTGTGTGGCTCGCCTCATTGTCTCAAAGAATGCTGGGTAATTTTCTTTGTCGAGCTCCCAGTGTGGCACGTCACAATCAGTGAGCACTATTTATTCTGAGGTGGGAAGAGTAGGTGTTTCGACTCATGGCTGGGTGCAAACATCTCACTCTGTCACTTACTACGTGGGCCATCCTGAGCTAAGTGGAGATAGCAATATACACATTACAAGGTCTTATGAGGCAGAGTCTGCGTGTAAAGCTACTTTTGCGAAGGCAGAACTGAGGGTGAGATGTCTTTTTCTTGTCTAACTCTCTCTTTGTCCCCGCCCCACCCATCTTATCCCAAAGAAAGCCAAAAGCATCAAAGAAATGAGAGCCATCCTGGGACTGGATAACTGGTCAACTGGTCAACCAGAAACTCACTGTGTAGGCAGAGCATGGAAACTAGTTTTCTCTTGGAGGATGCCAAGCACACATCCATGCCTCATATTCCACACACACCTCCCCCTCTTGACATTATAGCAGGAAGGATAGAGAGAGACTGTTACCCAAGGGAGCTGTCTCTTCTTGTCACACAAGAACAGATGCCGAAATCCTAGGACAGAGCACAGAAACGTGGCAGCAGAAGGGTGAGTCAGAGGAAACGGGAAGGTCTCACCTCTAAGACATACCAAGGCCCAGGGGAGAATCTATTTGAATCATTCACCTCCTGGAGACTCCAGGACAGGAGGACAGAGGTGTGTGTGCGTGTGTGTGTGTGTGTGTGTGTGTGTGTGTGTGTGTGTGTTCAGGACCAATTCCAAGTCCAGCTGCTCCACAGACTCCAGCTGACTGGAGATGCGCACGGTGCACAGACATCCCCCAGCACCCCCGATCCCCACTGAAGAGAGCAGGGAAGCACTATATGCTTTTTGAACCCAGCTCTGACTTCCTCATTCCCAGACCCTCTCTAACTGATCTCTTTGGCTGGACTTGCATGCTTCCCAGTGCCGCTGGGCTTGCACTTAAAGTTCTCTCGGGCGACGCTGTGGCACACACCGTCTGGACACCATGCACACTGGGCTTATAGTTTTAAACAACCCCATTAAAGGGGTATCCTGGGCTGGGGGCCCCAAGGAAGGAAAGGAGTCCTGGAGTCTCCTTGGAGGGAGTTGGGGAGGCGTTATCACTGAGGAGAACCTCTTCCTTGAAAAGTTCAACTTGAGGAGTCTGGATTGACATTCTCACCACTGCACTTAATACATAAAAGATTCAGGTGGTTATAACAGTAACAACAACCAAGATAGCAGAAGTGGTGGTGAGGAGGATATTGTGGTTCCTATATTTCCTTCCCTGGCCTTGCTCGTGACCAGTCCCCTCTCCCGTGCCTTCTCATCTACTTCTCCCCACAGAGCCACCCAGCTCCCTAAGGTCTTCCTCCCTCCCTTCTGCCAGCTGACCTACGCCCACTGTGGGTACCATGTGCCAAGCAGAGGCTAGGGAATGCCCCCGGAGGCTTTTAGTGACATCCTTATAAATAGGAACTAAAAACAAACTAGCTTATGGAATTATGAGGGCATTGAAATAATAAAATCAGTCTTTTTATAACATGCCCAACCAGCATGACCATCGGCTGAAGTCCTGATGAAGTGGAGAGAAAATAATACATCTTTGTCCCCTTGATTCACATTCACTGGTGTAAATCTGACGGCCTGCAAGGAATATTCAGCTATACCTTTGAGAGTGTCATAGAAAGGTTCAGTCGTGTTTCCTCAGATGTCTGGATGGCTCGCTCTCTCCGCTCCTTCAGCTCTTTGTTCAAATGCCACCTTCTTGATCCTAATGAAAATCACATCTGCCCTGCTTCTCCCCACCACTCACATTCCTGATGCCCATCCCTGCTCTATTTTTCTTCATAGCACTTACCACCAACTCACATATCTATTTTGTCTTGCACAGCTATGCACACACACACACACACACACACACACACACACACCCCACACACACTTGAATATAAACTCCAGGAGAGGTATGCCCTGGTGAGTGAAGTGGGCACAGTCATACCTCCCTAGGTCTCAGGTTCAAGTCTTAAGTATCAGCGTGAACAACCAAGATGAACAACTGTAAAAGTACTTCTCCCTCTTCTCTCTTCTGGTCTGCCTACTTCTGCTCACCTTCATTCCTGCCTCACCTTTCCGTAGAAAGAAAGCAAAAAAACTCCATGAGAGCAAAAATGTTTCTACTGCTGCACTCCAGCGACTAGAAAAGTATCTGGTACATAGTAAGCACTCAATAAATGTGTGCACAGACCTAAAATATGGTTTTGTTGAGAAACACATTTTAGTTATTATTTGTTTAAAATAGGTAGTCTGTAAGCATTCAGATATGATCTCCCTCATCCTGAATGGATTAATCTACCTGTCCCACGCCAGGCCTGTTGGGGCACCAGGGATTCCACAGTGAACAAGACAGGCACATTGGCTAACTGAGTAGGATGCAGGCTCTGGTAGAAGAAGGATTGCACTCATTTGTAAACAAATTAGAAGTCATATTTGGAGATGGAGAAAGTTACTAAGTAAGTACTAAGCAGAGTTCTGGGATAGAGGATGTGACAGGAGAGCCCTAGCAAGTCAGATTTCAGTGATGGTCAGAGGGTCTCTGGGTAATGACAGTGACCTTTGAATGTGAAGAATGAAAAGGCTTGCTACTTACTATTCAGGAGGAAAATCTCAGTGATTAGGATGCGTGAGTGTGATCCACCACTGAATGGGCTTAAAGAGAAGGGAAAAGAAATGTTGAGTCTGAAACCCAGGTTCCATCTCCATTTAACCTATTTATAGCTGTGCCATCTTGAAAGGTCACACAAAAATGCTGTGTCTGAATCTCCCTCTCTTTAGAGTGGAAGAGATACTATCTCCCTCCCTGCTGAGGGTTATATTAGATAATGTATGTGAATGTGTCTAAATGTAAAGTGCGCTCAGGGTGTTCTGGTAAGTGGGTAGGTACCAGTGACTGTGTCATTGGAGTGTGAAGTTCTTTTTCTTGAAGGGGAGCAGAGGCAGGCAGAAGCACTTCATTTGCTTTATTTAGTTGCTCATCCTGACCACCTCCCTCAAGTCAACCATTGTCCTTGGGATGTGCGAGGACTGTAGGTGCGGGAGGAGGTGTGCTGCTCCTCCAAGGCAGGCCTGCAGTGTGAATTTCCCACTGGTCAGCGTACCCTGAAGTGGAAGAATTGTCCCGTTACACTTAGGCCAAAGAAACGAAAACATGACAAAAGCCTGATACCAAAGGTAGCGCTTGTGTGCTGCTTCCCAAGTAGTATGAGAGGAAGGAGAAGGCCTCTTCTGCAGAGAGGAGTCTCCCCAGAGCTGTCCTGGTCAGTTCTCTTCGCTAGAACCTATCCCTGAGACCCCCCCCCCCCTCAAAACGGCTGGATATATTTGTCCCAATAGTTGCGACCACGAGTCGAGACAAAAGTGGGCTTTTCCCGTGTGTTCTGCCGACTCCAGCACAGCGGGCGGACAACGGTGCAAATCAAACCGGCAGGCAGGGAGGAGGCTGGAGGCTGGAGGGGCAGAGGGGCTCGTCCTGGGATAGACGGGTGGGAAGAGCTGTGGGAAGGGAAGGGGAGGGGGAGGGGGCGAGCAGGGGTGGGGAGAGGGCGAGGAGGAAGGGGGCGGGAAGAGGAAAGGAAGGAACGCACGGCAGGGGAGGGAGCGAGGCCTGCGGCCGGCGAGGACAGGCGGCGGCCTCGCGGGGGCGGGGCGGGGCGGCGGGCGGCGCTGTCAGCGCGCGGCGGCGAACGGAATGCAGCGGCCGGAGGCCTGGCCACGTCCGCACCCGGGGGAGGGGGCCGCGGCGGCCCGGATCGGGGGCCCGGCGCCGCCCGCCGGAGCCCTGGAGCCCGCGGGGCTGCGGGTACGGAGCCGGCGGGCCGGGCCCGGGCGCCGGGAGCTGGGAGGTCGGGGGCAGCCAACTCACAACTCGCGTCGGGCGCGGGGGAGCTCGGCGCCGCCAACGAGCTGGCGTGGGAGGGAGCCGGGCCCCGGGAAGACGAGGGAAAGTTCCTCCGGGCGCGGACTCGTGCGGAGGCCGGTCCTGAGTCCGCGTGCAGCTGGAGTTCTGCATGAGTTTGGGCCAGTGATGGGGACAGCTTGCGGGTGGGGGTGGAGTGAGGTTCCGCTGGGAGAGCGCACGGGTGGCGGCCCGCCGGGACTCGAGCTCCGGTGACCGTGGGCTGACGTGTACTTCTGGAGCCCCCCGGGCCAGGGGGCTGGGGGCGCGCTGAGAGCGCGGGTCCAGCCTCGGCCCGGGTCCACAGGAAGGAGGAGGCCCGGCGCCGCTGTCCCCCCGGCCCAGGTTCTGTGATACACTCCGACTCGGGCTCTGGAGCAGTCAGTGCATGACAGAACTTGGGCCCGGACGGACCTTCTGCACCCAGTGGGCACAGCGCCCACCCAGGGCCTCGGCGGAACATCTGCCTGGAGCGGAGCAGGCACCGCAGATGACCCATGTGGCACTTGGGGTGGGGGGGGGGGACTTCGCTGTGGATCTCTGGACAGGATTGCTGGAGCCTGAGGATCTATTCCTGGGGCCAGCAGATCCCACAGAGCCACTGACAGGGTGTCTGCGCGGAGTCTGGGGCCAATGGAGCTTCTCCCTGGTGTCAGTTGCAGGAACCTTCCCTCTACACCATCAAGGCTGTTTTCATCCTAGATAATGATGGACACCGCCTGCTGGCCAAGGTAACCTCCCACCCTCAAGGGACCCCTGAAAACACTATGCTACAGCCCCAAGAACAGATGTCCCCACCCACCTAAACCTCTTATCTCAGGAGACTCCATTGTGAACTCCTGTGACTCAGAGCAGCTCAGCATAGACCCTTGCAAAAGTCGTTCTGCCCATCCTCCCGCCTTGGCAGACTGCTGGTCCGAAAAAGGGAGTAGGTCTCCTCTTTCTACTCATGTTATGCTCATCCTGAGCCTGCTGAACCCTAGGCTTAGAAGGGACTTTCTGAGGGTCAGTGAACAACTCTTGGGCCTGGGACCCAGGAGTCTAGTCCTCAAACTCTAAACAAGCAGCCTCCGTTTTTCTCCTTCATTTTGGTAAGCCTGTGTCTAAGAATCTAGACAGGATTTTAGAGGCCCTATAATCCAACACTGTATTTCACGAATGAAGAAAATTGTCTTGAGACATAAAGAAATTGCCTGAGATCACAAGTATTAATACCAGAACAAAGAGCCAAACTCAAGTATGTTGATTTGAAGTTTAGGGTGGTTTTCACGCCAATGCTCTCTTACCTATCTGGGGAATACGGCCTAGGTAAACCAAGCCAGAATTGTCCAGAACTAATGTCTCTCATCAACACAACTAGCTATAACTTCTGAATTAGTTATGAAACGCACTGTTGGTTTTTTGTTTGCATGGAACTGCAGCGTTTTTGTCTTCTTGACATTCAATGAGTGTGTTCGCCACGGCACTGGCCAGCAAGGAGACACTAACGTGCCTGCAGTGCTAAGGGGCAAAATCCACATCCAGGAAACTGAAAGATGAGCTGACCACAACTTGTCCCCGCAGAGGTCAGCGTGGAATCAACAATGCCAAAGCTCCAGGACCTCCAGGCAGCCGGAGCCCCCTCCCCCCGTGCTCAGATTAGGAAACCGAGTCAGAGAGGCTCAACAAACTCAAACAAGACAGCCTTGATCTAGTCTTCCCCCGGCAACTTTCCCTTAGATATTTTCCTCTTCACTAGACCCGTCGGAACCAGATTGTCCAGGGTGCTGAGTCCCAGCTCTGCCCCTGACAGCTGTGAGATGCCAGGGGACTTACCTGACTTCATATCTCAGCCTCCCCAAGTCTACAAAGTAGCTATTATGATTACACTTGTGATGGACCCCCAGCTCTGCCACCGTTCCTGCAGACTCATATTAGTGTAGGACGTGTAACCTAGTGACCACTGCCAGCCTGAGCACTCTGTCTAATGTACAAAAGCCTTCAAGAAATCAAGCAAGGACTCCTAAAACAAGCTTCAAAATTCCTCTACTTTTTATGGCTTTTTTTTTTTTTTTTTGGCTAAGATTTGTGTTTATGGGGAACTGGTGAGCAGACAGACCTAGAAGGTGGGATAGAGGAAAAAGGGGCAGGACAGCCTGGTTCCATTTGGCCAGCACCCACCGCCACTCCCTGCCACCCATCCAGGGAGGAGCTACACCGTGCAAATCAGCTATCACCCTTTCTCCTTCCCTTTCCAATAGTATTATGATGACACATTCCTCTCCATGAAGGAGCAGATGGTCTTCGAGAAAAATGTCTTCAACAAAACCAGTCGGACAGACAGTAAGTGTCCGCCTCTTCCTCTCCCAAAACTCTCCGATGCTCACCGGGTCTCTTCCATCTGGACACCTCTGTCCTGGTTGGCTTTACATACCCACAAGTCATCCCCTTTGATTCTGAAGTTCTCTTCCTGCTCGTGAGGATCTCCAGTCCTCAGCCCTCTCAGCCCCCAATCGCAGGCACACTGGGATGTCTCAGTGGAAAAGGTCCCTGTGTGATGGGTCCCAGCCTGAGTCAGGTCCAAGGCATCGCACATGGTGGGAGGGTGGGCTGAAGGTTGAACTTGAATTGGGTTTGGTGAGTCTTTAGAATGAGGCAGTTACTAGAAAGATGGCTGGAGGAAGGACACAGTAGCCTAATGCTAGTGTCCCTGCTGTTGGTCTTTCCCAGCATTCCTTGTAAAGGAAAGAAGGAAACAGAGGGAGAATGCAGAGCTGGGGATGGGGAGGAAGGGCCTGGTGGGGGCCAAAAAGAGGAAGCAAGAACTGAAAGCCCCTCCACTTCTAGGTGAGATTGCATTTTTCGGGGGCATGACCATCGTCTACAAGAGCAGCGTTGACCTTTTCCTGTATGTGGTGGGCTCATCCCATGAAAACGAGGTGAATTCAGTTTGGGGTGACAAGGAGGGTCTGTCCATGGGGAATGAATGACTTGGAGTCTGGGGTGGAAGCTGTGCTTTGAAGACTTGCCTGTGATAGTCCTCCTACTAGGCTCTGGGGGGTGGGGAACAGCCAGAATGGCTCTTGCTGGGACCGTGTGTACACACGATGCCCTGTACATTCCTCTGGACTTCAGAAGTGAAGTCCTCAGTGAAAGCTTTCACTTCTTGCTAAAACATCGCTAAAGAGGCTGTATGCAGTGTCCCACAGTGGGACACTCCAGTGCTCCCAGCCCCTGCACAGGGAGCTGCCTCTGAGGTCACGCCACAGTCACCTCCAGCCCTGTCCTCTCTGATAAGAGGGGACAGCCCATTGCTGTCCACACAGGTAGGCACTGGGTTTCCCCTCAGCCTTCCCAAGCTCACGCTCTCTCGTTTTCCTCCTGATCTCCGCCTATGTCCAGCTGATGCTCATGTCTGTTCTCAGCTGCCTGTTTGAGTCTCTGAACCACATGTTCAGGTAAGTAAGGTCCTCTGCCCTCCCAGGCCTCCCTCCCAGGCCTCCCTCCCCAGGCCTCCCTCCCCAGGCCTTGATGCATAGAAGCTGGACCCTTCCTCCCTACCTTTCTCCTGAGTTCCCCACCAGACTAACATCTGGAATGGGAGCAGCCTCCTCCAAGGCCCCCAACCACCATGGTGTCATGCAGAGCAGAGCTTCGGGGAGGGAGAGTATATCCAGAAAATGAGGTCTAGAGAAGCGAAATGATTTGCCTGAGGTTATATGCTGTTTGTATTGGAATAAAGAGTCAATCTCAGGTTTCTGACTTGAGGCTCAGGGCTTGGTTGACTGCATCCCCATCCAGTTATCCGGTGTCTGTCCCAGTGAACACAGCCTGGGTGAGCCAAAGTCGGGTAATCCGAAAACGAATGCCCACGGTGAACACAATTAACTGCAGTCGGGCTAGAACATCTAAAGGAGCTATGAAAAGCGTCTGGAGCGCCCTGATGGGCACAGTGTCAATGTCCAAAGTGCGGGAGGTTGGCCAAGGGGAGCGTAAGGCTTCAGGGAATAGACCTGTCCCCGGTTCAGGAATCCCCCTCGCAGCTGCTGCCCTCACTGCCTGTGCCCTTGACATTCCCTGCCCCGGTATGGTGGTACTGTTTGGGGGTGAGTGGGGAATGAGGCAGTCTTTGGTGAGAGAGGGTCTGCCTCACTCAGGCGGCCCCTCCTGTCCACGGAGAGGCTCAGCAGCTGTGTGTGTCTGCAGGAAGAATGTGGAAAAGCGCTGGTTGCTGGAGAACATGGACGGGGCCTTCCTGGTGCTGGACGAGATTGTGGATGGCGGGTGAGGAGAGGTGGAGGGAAGAGGGGCTGGTCGGGGACCTTGGAGGTTCAGCAGTGCCCAGCACACAGTGGCTCTCTGATCAACTTCTCCCTCCCTGGCCCTGGCCTGGTCCTGGTGATCCCCTCCCCCAAGCTCACTCATGAGAATGGAAGTTGATGTCACTGTTAGCTAAAGTCAAGCCAGCAAGAAAGCAATCTGGTATCAAACCGCGGCTGACAGCTGGAGAGGTAGATTTGGAAGTGAGGTGAGCTCCAATGCCCAAGAGAAGCAGCAGCACAGATACTCGCCCTTCTGGAAGGGTTTGATTCCAGCAGAGCCCTGTGACCTCCACACCCCTCTCTCAGAGGAGTCCAGCATCAGCTCAATGTGTAATCGGGACCAGCTGCTCACTCTCCCTGAACCTCATTTTCCCACCTCTCAAACGGGGGTGTTCAGGGAGCTACTGAAAGGATGTAGGAGGTGCCTGTGGATCTTGGTGAATAAAGACCACCTTCTCTTGGTCTGCTATTATATTGAGGAAGATGGGGGCAGGGGGCTTATGGCGGGGGCTTTTGGGAGGGGCTAAATTTCCAAGGGGGACAATACTCAAGATGCAAAAGACTTTCTTCTCTGGGGCTCAGGATAATAGAAATCAATCATCTGCAAGACCTCCATGTCCCTCTATCATTATATCCATTCTATAGATGAGGCTCAGAAATTCAAGTGACTTGTCCAGGGTCACACAGGGAGCAGGCAAGCAGCAGGGTCAAGATTTAAAACCATGTGCGTGGGTCCAGAGATTGTGCTCTTTCCTTGGCCCTGTGCTGAACTACCTGGAGGGGGCATTCTGGGGACGGGGCACAAAGGAGGCCCTCCCTCTTCCTTCTCTCTTCTCTACTGCTGGTGACTGCCTGACACCACAAGGTCTTGAGCCAATTGCTCAGACCCAAAAGTGAGTGGAGTAAGTTTTGTGAAATCGGAAGTAGATACAATGGTGGGCTCTTTTAAGGAACACCCATGCAATCACAAACAAAAAAAGGTATGGCCTCAGGAGGACCTGGACACGGCAGGGAGGAAGCCTGCAGTGTAAACTTTATAAGCATCCCATCTGGGTCTGTGCCCCTAGGAGGCACAGTCTCTGCCCCCAGGGGGCTCAGCTGGCCTCCAAAGTGCCAGTCCGGGGCAGCACCTGCCTGGGAGGTATCTTTGGGGCAGTGATGGGGCTGGAAGAGATACCCTAGAAATGTTTGTTCTTCCTTGGGGCTGGAACAAAAGAAAACTTAGAGGCCACCCTGGAGGAGCCTCAGGGTGTGAGGAGCATCATAAAAGAGAGGGCCCACTGGGTGTCAAAAGCCTCAATATTTGGGTCTATCCAGAGGGAAGACAGATTCTGAGTTTTGGAGCACCACTTTTTTATTCAACAAGACCCCATGGCCTAAAATAACAATGAAATAGGATTGGAACCCCAGGGGATCTCTCTTCCCATCACTTCATCTGAGTCCATCCCCAGACCCAGCAGGTGAACTTTCCAGAGCTGAATGTCTGAGTCCCTGTTTTTGACATCCCGGATCACTCCAACCCGACATCCCAGTTTTTACAACCAAGAGTGTGCCCCCCAGGTTTGAAGTGCAGAGGGATCAGAGCTCCTCTGGTGAAGGAAAATGCAGTGCAGGGACCCACTGCAGGGGGAAGACACGCCTGGAGAGGAGAGAAGAGGGAGGGAGGGAGGGAGG